>VZQC01001111.1:1095531-1163362 GCA_009823505.1 Rhizomys pruinosus | reverse complement strand
AAAAAAAAAAAAAAAAAAAAGATGGCATCATGAGCTTTGCAGGTAAATGGCTGGAACTAGAAGATTTCATGCTGAGTAAAGTAACACATTCCCAGAAAAATAAATGATGAATGGTATCCCTCATCTGTGGATGCTGGCACCAATTACCTAATTGTATAGCAAACTGAGCAACGACAATGTGATCTGAAAACAATTGTGCTCTTATATTATGAATCCCTTAAAAAATAATAAACTAGTAAAAAACAAGGAACTAAAAGCAGCCTAGAGAGAAAAAATTCCCAAACCTACAGCCAGGGAAATGCTCCTTAAGAGCATTGTCTGGGAAGGAATGATTTCCAAATGCAAGCAAGCATGCCAGGGCTTAAAAGATAACCATTATGTTAGATGGATAGTAGCAACTCAGGACCTGGGCACTGCCTCCCCCAAAGGTAATTATCTAGCTCAAGCCTTTGTGGCTGCTGTCACCATAAATGAAAAATGTTTCAACTGCGGAGTCCTAGGATATCTGAAAAGACAGTGCCCTATAGAATCAGTGTCACCCAGAAGGCCCTCTGAACATTCCCCAAATGTTCTCTGCCCCCAGTATAAAGAAGGATACCACTAGAGGAAAGATTGCAGCTCAAAATATCATAAAGATGGCGAACAATTGCCACCTTTAAACTTTTAGGTGGGCTGCTCCTAGCCCAAGAAAAAGGGGGGGAAAGAGATTCAGCACACCCCTTCTGGGCAGCACAGAATTTCAGAAGGCTCACATCCTGCATTGATGATTAAAATTGAGGGGAGGCCCTTTGAATGTTTGATAGGTACAGAAGGGACAGAACCATTTTAAAACAACGAGAAATTCCCCCATATTGGCCCTTACTTCCAGGACCTAAACATCTAGGAATATGAGGAAATTCACAGTCCTACATCACTAAAAATGTTTACACCTGGGAGGACCCAGATGGAAACACGGGTCAGATCCATCCATGAATAGCACCCACTAATATTAGTCTGCTAGGGTGAGAACTTTTGAAGGCTTTGGATGTGGTTATTGCCACTCTGAATGAGACCAAGCATACCCAGAGAGGCCATGTAACTGGGGGAAAATGTCTCCATCCTCTTAGCAAGAAGCACCTCCAATCCTGAGGGTCACTGTGGAATATGCTCCCCCTAATCTGGTCTGGAAGTCTGATGATCTGGTCTGGATTGAGCAGTGGTCCTTACCACAGGAGAAGTTATGAGCTTTACAAGACCTAGTCAAAGAGCAATTTTCATTGGGACATATCCCTTCGTCTCAGAGTCCCTGGAACACCACTTTGTCATAAAAAAGGCAACAGGAGGATGGCATCTCTTACAAGACCTACAAGCCATTAACAGAACTATTCATATATGGGGGTCTCCACAAAGAAATCTCCCCATTGCCTCTGCTATCCCAGTTAACACCTCTCTGGTAGCTTTAGATATCAAGGACTGCTTCTTTTCTATTCTCCTCCATGTTGAGGATTGTAAGCGCTTCCCTTTCTCAGTCCCTGCCATTAACAACTCAGGTCCAGCTACTCATTACAAGTGGACTGTCCTGCCACAAGGCTTGGCCAACAGCCCAACACTCTGCCAAGAAGCAGTGGCAGCAGCCCTTAAGCCCCACATGGAACAAGGTCTTCAGGTCTTCCACTATATGGATGATGTATTAGTTTGGGACAAATTATCAATTGACCTGACAACTTTAAGGGACAGGCATGTACCATCCCTAGAGGGTTTTCAATTCAAAATAGGCCATGCTAAGTTTCAAATGATTCCTCCCATTCATTTCCTAGGTATTGAACTTTCTCTCAAGTCAGTGAGGCCACTCAAACCTTGTATTAGTCACTTTTCTGTTGCTGTGATAAAACAACATGACCAAAGGAACTTATAAAAGGAAGAGTTTATTTGAGCTTACGATTGATGGTTCCAGGGAATTACAGTCCTTCGTGGGGGGAGGCATGGTGGCTGGAGAGGCATGGCGGCTGGAGCAGCAAGCCGAGGGTCACATCTCGCAAAGAGCACAGGAAACAGAGAGGACAACTGTAGACCACGAGGCTTGTTAAAACTCACTAAGCCTGCCCCCAGCAACACACTTCCTCTAGCATTGCCACACCCTCCAAGACCTCCTAAAACAGTGCCACCAACTGGAGACAAATGTCTGAATACCTAGAGCCTATGGGGGACACTCATCCAAACCAGCACATTCCACTCCCTGGCCCCCATAGGCTCCTGACCATATAAAATGCAAAATGAATTTAGTCCAACCTTAAAAGTCCCCATAGTCTTTACCAGATCAAAGGTCCACAGTCCAAAGTCTCTTCTGAGACTCAGGCCCATCTCTTAAACTGTCAGCTCCTGTAAAATCAAAAGACAAATTACATACTCCCAATGTACAGTGGAACTGAGTAGACATTCCCATTCCAAAAGGGAAGAATAGAGGCATAGTGAGGAAATACTGGACCAAAACAAGACCGAAAACCAGCAGGGCAAATGCCAAGTCCTGTAGCTCCACATGCAACTTCTGGGACTTGACTTCCAAAGAGCTTAGATGGCTCAGCTCTTCCAGCTTTGCTTGTAACATACATCTCTTTCTTAGGCCAGTACCACTCCCTGTATGCAGCTCTCTTTGGCAAATATCTCACAGGTCTGGCATCTCGAATGTCTTCTTGGGGTCTCCTCTGCCAACCAGGCTTCACATTCACAGCTTTACACAATAGCCTGCCAGGGCCTACTTTATGCAGGGACACCCCTGCTGTGCTCTGCCTGACCTTGGCAGCTCTCTGAAACCGTGGAGGAAGAACTGATGACCCCTTCACTCTTGCAAACTTCATGCCTCTAAAGCCAGCACCATGTGAATGAAACTGCTGAGTTTGGCTGCAATTTTGGGATGGACCCTGGCCTATTTCAACCACATTTGCAACTTTTCTCTGCCCTGGACTTGTTGGAGGATTAGCTGGGTGTGTGGTATTGCCCTGAAGGAGCTGATTATTTTGTTTACTGTAAATCTCCAGGCCTCTCCTTAATTGTTTTAATCTCCTTATGAAAGGGAGCCTCTCCTTCACTTGCCTTGGCCCCACCTTTAATCTTCCTAGTGTAGTTTTCAGATCCAATGTACATTCTGCATTTATTTTCTTTCTGCCCCATCTGCTCTGTAGATCTGTAATCTGTATAAATAGTTCACCATTAAAGCCATGCCACCATTTCTACATTAGCTGTCGTAAATATACTCCCCAAAGACATCATCCATTGCTTTTCAACTTAGCATCAGGCAAGCATTTGGGCAAACTGCTGCCAGTCTCTTTATCAAAATATCCCGGTTGCTGCCTAAGTCTTTATTTTCCCCTGGAACCACATCTTTTGCAGCCATGCTTTCTTCCAGGCCTCCACTAGAATGGCCCTTTAAGCTCTGCTTACAATAGTCAACAGCCTTTCCATCCCAAAGTTCCAAAGTCTTCCACACTTCTCCAAACATACACATGGTCAGGTTCTTCACAGCCAACAGCCCACTCTCTGGTACCAATAACTGTATTAGTCAGTTTTCTGTTGTTGTGACAAAACACCATGACCAAAGGAACTTATAAAAGGAAGAGTTTATTTGAGTTTATGATTGACGGTTCCAGGGAATTAGAGTCCATTGTGGCGGAAGGTGTGGCAGATGGAGAGGCATGGCGGCTGGAGCAGCAAGTCGAGGGTCACATCTCGCAAAGAGCACAGGAAACAGAGAGGACAACTGTAAACCACGAGGCTTGTTAAAACTCACTAAGCCTGGGGGATGGAGGGATGGCCTAGCGGTTAAGAGCGCCTACCGCTCTTACAGAGGACCTGGGTTCGATCCCCAGCACCCACATGGCGGCTGAGAACCATCTGAAACTCCAATTCCAGGAGAACTCCAGTTCCAGGGGAATCCAAGACCGTCTTCTGACCTCCGCAGCATTGCAGGACACGGGTGCACAGACCTACATGCAGACAGTACATTCATACACATACAGAAATAAATAAAATAAAAATAAAAACTCACTAAGCCTGCCCCCAGCAATGCACTTCCTCTAGCATGGCCACACCCTGCAAGACCTCCAAAAACAGCGCCACCAACTGGAGACAAATGTCTGAAAACCTAGAGCCTATGGGAGACACTCATCCAAACCAGCACAAACCTGTACTCTCCTTTCCTCCCAAGCTCACATTAGCATCCCTCCAGTCCTTCCTAGGAAATCTTAACTGTGCCTGTCCATGGCTGTCAATTTCCACTACAATGCTACAGCCTCTCTTTGATCTTTTCTTGAGGTGACAGGAACCCAACTTCCAAGAGAAAGCTCACAGGAGAGGTCTCAGAAGCTCTCACTGAGGTCAACTGAGTTCTCAAGAGCATGGCTTTAGCACGTTTTCCACCCTCCCTTCCTGTTCAGTTGCTTATTTTTAACACCACTCCCACCCTCTTAGGAGCTCTTTACCAACACACAGGAGATCTAGAGTGGCTGCACACACCCATAGGGGGAACTCCCCAACTGTTAACTGAAATGGATTCTTTACCATTTGATAAGAAGTGGGAGGGAGTGCTCCCTGCAAACAATGGGGAAGGAGCTTGATGTTATAGTGATGCCCTTCTCCTTCCTGGATATCCAGTGGCTGATGGAAATTCATATAGCCATGACCCTCATGGGATTTCTAGGACAAATAGAAAATCACTACCCTAATGACAGATGGGTCTCCACTCTCCCATTATTAAGCTTGTTCCCCCCCCATAATCTTTTCCAAGATGTGCCTATAAAGCAGGCCACATCTGTTTTCACAGACAGAGGGAAACAAGGAGCTGCAGCCATCATTTATGATAACCTAGATCAAGCCCCTCAGATCTTCTTCCACCCATTCCCTAACCATCCCTCACAGTACAGAGAGCTCTATGCTCTTTATCTAGCTCTCAAATAAACTAACAGACCTCTTAATCTTTTCTCAGACAGTATTTACGTTGTTAAATTGTTGCCCTGGCTATCTAGATCCTTTGTCTGATTAGACAGGAACCCCTCTTCCCCCTCCTCACTGCCATCTCACCCATCTTTCAGAAAAGGACCCAAGCTCTCTTCATACAGCACATCCCTGTACACGGCCTCCTACCAGGGCCTCTTTCTGAAGATGACTCCATCACAGACCAAGTCGCCTCTATAGGGATCTATGTCCTGTCCCTCTCTGAAGCAGAAACATTCCACTCCACCACCCATACTAACCTAAGGGGCTGCCTCGCTTGCTTTCCTGAGGTTCCTTCTACCCAACTTCAGTGAGTCCTTAGGACTTGCTCCTCCTGTTCTTCTTCGGTAAAAACACCTGCATTACAGGCTCTGGGAACTAATCCCAAGTGATTAAAAGCTAATGCCCCCTGGCAAACTGATGTTACACCCATAATTTCCTTTGGTAGAAAAATGTATGTCTTTGTCATCATGGACACCCACTCCAAATTTGTTTGGGCTACTGTCCACATGGGAGAGAGAGCTAAGGACCTAACTGCCCATCTTCTCTCTACGTTTGCCACCATGGGCATTCTTAAAGAGATTAAAACAGATAATGGGCCAGCATTTGCTAGCTCTCACTTTAAATATTTTTGTCAGTTATGGAATATTACACATCATACAGGCATCCCTCATAACCGACAGGGGCAGGGCATCATAGAATGGACACATCAGATCCTAAAAATATCAATTATCAAAACAAAAGGCAGGTAAACACCCTACTAACATCCAGCTGGCCATGGCATTGGCAACTCTCAACATCTTTAACATTTACGGGGACTCAAAATGTCCAGCCATGATCTAACATTGGCAATCACTGTTCCATAAGTACTTGTCAGGTTGAAAGATGCCTAGACAGTCAGTAGAAAGGACCTGATCCACTGTTAACAACAGGGAGGGGCTTTGCTTGCATCTTCCCACAGGATTGTCCAAAACCCATTTTGATCCCAGCCAGAAATGTCAGATTCCTCCCCACTGGCCAAAAAGATGGCACACCTGACACTCGTGGATGAGGAGAAGAGGAGAAATAGAAAGAGACAATACCCAATGCCAGATCCCGAACGATATAACATGAAAGAAACTTGACCATCTCCTCATTTCTGCAAATTCCATGTGCATCCCCCCTTGACACCCCTGTCTGCCATCCTTTTAGCTGCTCTGATAATAGTTCAAGCTAACTAACTCTGCATCTCCCTAACCTGTGGACAGACCACCAACTTGGATCCATGTCTTATGGTTTTTTTGTCAGAGAAACTTGAGAAGGAATGAATCAGGTGATTGGAACTAGAGACTGACCTTTACAAGGCTGCCACAAGGCAGTCACAATCCCTGTGTTCCCCAACTCCACCTCTACTTCCCAGGCACCCTTTATTTGTTTCCCACATCTTAACAAAGGACAATGTTTACAGGAAGTTCACACTTAAGGCCTTTGGAGATTTTGGTCTTGCAGGCTGGAGAATGTTCACAATTTAAGGAGCCTATTCTGAATCCAGAATAACTGGTTTGAAATTAACATACAGGACCCCTGGAGTGACTGCTGGAGGGCTGGAGTAGAGGGAAAACTCTACTCTTACAGTAATTCCAGGTACCCTGTGGCTAATATTTGCAATGGTCGCCAGCTTGTCTACCCCTCAGCCAATTCTCACTCAATACCACATTCTGTTACAGGAATCCAAAATGGAAGGACAGCTACAGTCTACTGTAACATGGCTTCCATATATTGAATATGCCAGAGACCTCCTTAACTACACCACCCACCCCAACGTCTCTCAAAATTTTTTCTGTGCATCTCTCACATGTCCCCTTCTCACTGACATTCCTTCTAAAGCCTCATACAGGAATCTGCCCCCTTGGAGAAAGGGCCAGCATTTCACGTCATTTCCTTGTTTGACCAACTCATGATTCTTCCTATTTGTTTAGAGAGAGCTGCCACAGTCGCAGACTTCAGGCACCTCTGAAGCGTTCCCCTTGATAGGACCCTGTGTGTAAAATCCCCGTTTTTCCTCTGGTGTGAGGGTGCTGCCTCCCATTGTGCAAATGCTACTGGTTCTGGAATTTGCTTGCCTGTTGTTATTGCTCCGGAGCTCTTCCTTTATGAGAAGGAGGAAGTCGCTTGAGTGCTGCAACTGGACCCAGACCATCAAAAGAGAGAGAGATTTATCCCGCTTCTCTTCAGCCTAGGCATCATTCTTTCCATTGCAGTTGTGGGAACTGTGGGCAGAGCCCTAGCAAAAGTTTACAGCATGGAAGCAGACTTCCAAAATAAGCTTGATGAGGCAATGGCGTCCACTACAAATAGCCTGGAATCACTCCAGAGACAGATAACTTCTCTGGCTGAGGTGGTGATGCAGAACTGGCGAGCCATGGACTTACTGACTGCAGAAAATAGAGGAACCTGCATATTCCTGGGGGAGGAATGTCGCTTTTATGTTAATGAATGTGATAAATGTTAAAACCCTAAAGGACTTTAGGAAAGAACTACATGAAAGTTACTCCCCACAAGTTTTTCAACCCTCTGACGGCCTGGTTGCATCCTTTGCTGGGACCCATTTTCACCCTAGGAGTTCTCCTGACTATCACACCCTGTGTTCTCATTTATCAAAAACTTAATCAATTCTCTTACTGACCTCACAGACCAGACTGTTTCAGTTCAATATCAGGCCATCCTGGAAAATTTTCTGGAGGACCGGGAAATTACTGCTCCATTTTAATAAGAAACAAAGGAGGGGCTGTAGGAATAAGACTTTGTTGGGAGTGAGGTAGGGCCTGCACATTCTGTACCAGGGCTTCCGTGAGTTATCTGATATCTCTGTAGGCATTTAAATTCCCTCTGTGAGTTATCTGTAGCTCTGTGAGGTTGGGGTATTGCAGTATTTCCTGCCTTGGCTCTCCCTACAAAGTTCCAGACCCTGATGGCCTTTTCCTTCCAGATATTGAGCAAAATGTCGCACCTCTAGGTTACTGTTTACACAAACAGGAACTCTGCTGCCCCAGGAGGAGCCAAGATGGCTCAGTCTTCCCTTCCTCTCTTTCACAACCTCCTGCCCCCCACTTCTTTGCCCAGAGCAGAGTAACTTTTACTATATAAACACATTGCTGGCATTAATAAAACTGAGTCATTTTTCTCCTGGCCTCTCTTTGAGTCTGTTTTCTTTCTCTCTGAGTGACTCTCATGGTTCCCTCCCTACTTCTTGCCAAGAGCTCAGCCTAGAAATTTTTGGACTGCTGGCATTCCAAGGCTTACAGCCTTATACATCTGTGAGCCTGGTCCAAGGAGGGAAGGACATCTTCTGGATTGTAGCCACATGTGATTAAAAGATCAACAGACATATATATATATATATATTATATTTAATATATTAATTATATATATATATAATACCTGTACAAAAATCAACTCCAAGTAGATCAATGATTTCAACATAAAACCTGAAACCCTGAAGTTAATAGAAGAAAAAGTTGGTACCAATCTACAACACATAGGTGTAGGAAAAGACTTTCTAAATCAGACAGCAGCTGCACAGGAATTAAGGTCAATAGTTCACAAATGGGACCTTATCAAACAAGAAAGCTTCTGTACAGTGAAAGAAACAACCAAGGAAGTGAAGAGAAAACCCACAGAGTGGGAGGAAATCTTCACCAGTCAACCATCTGACAGAGCATTAACATCAAGAATATATAGACTAAAAAAAAAAAAAAAAAAAAAAAAAAAAAAAAAAAAAAAAAAAAAACAAGATGCAAGAAAATAAATGACCTAATCTAAAGATGGAGTAAAGATCTGAACAGAGATTTCAGAAGTGAGGAAGTAAACATGGCTGAGAAACACCTTAAAAACTGTACAACATCATTGATAATTAAGGAAATGCAAATTAAAACCATTCTCAGATATCATCTCACTCAGATACGATGACTGGCTAAGATCAAGAACAAAAAAGACACCAAATGCTGGAGAGGTTGTGGGGAAAGGGGAACACTCATCCACTGCTGGTGAGAATGTAAATTTGTACAACCAGTTTGGAAAGAAGTGTAGAAAATCCTTTAAAGATTCAAAATGAGCCTGCCACCTGACCTAGCCATACCACTCCTGGATATATACCCACAAAAATCATCCTATGGCAAATATATATGCACATCCATGTTTATTACAGCACTTTTCACAACAGTGAAGAGCTGGAACCAACCCAAATGCCCCTCAATTGACAAGTGGATGAAAAAAAATGTACATCTACACAATGAAGTGCTACACATTGGTAAAGAAACATGACATCATGAACTTTGCAGGTAAATGGATGGATCTCAAGGCCATTATGCTAAGTGAAGTAACACAGTCCCCGCAAAAACAAGTGGCCAATGGTCTCCCTCATTTGTGGCTGCTAAAATAGTTCCCAAGATGAAGGGCAAGCTGAACAACATTATTGTTATATTTCTGTTTATCCGAAAGCAACTATGTTGTTATAATGTAAATTTCTTAATGGGCTCTACAATTGATCCACCACTTCATTTTAGACTCTGTAATTACTGTATATGAGTGGAAAGTATGTATTCGTATTTTAAAGTAATATAAAATTAAAGGAGGAAACTGTGAATTCCTAAACATCAAAAAAGATGGAGAGAAAGATGCAGGGCATTTATGGCAGAATGAATGATCTGGGGTGGGGTGGGGGCACAGGAAAGGTGACTATGTCTAAACTGAACTGATAAATGATGTCTGGAATACACAACACATAAAAAAAAATCTGACTGATACAGTTGAATTCTGCCCAAAACGACAAGCCTCTGCAGTGAAAAACTTTGGAAAGACTGAAAGATTCAAGACATGTATGGCAGAAGACATGAACTAGGGTGGAATGGGTGGCAGGGAGAAGAGAATGTTTCTAATTTGGACCGAAAGATAATGTATGAAATACACGAATCATCATTAAAAGTATTTAAAAAACAACTACCTAGGAATTGGTGTTTTATTACAGAGAACACAATGCTCGATAGAATCTTTGAGTCTGAAAGAAAGTAACTCAGACCTTTGTAACCAAACACATCTTCAATTCTATTTTTGCTGTTATC
The DNA here is from genome assembly GCA_009823505.1 of Rhizomys pruinosus. Taxonomy (NCBI): domain Eukaryota; kingdom Metazoa; phylum Chordata; class Mammalia; order Rodentia; family Spalacidae; genus Rhizomys; species Rhizomys pruinosus. Next base: position 1,153,298 of record VZQC01001111.1, on the reverse strand, counting down.
AGTCACCAAGGAGAGAAACGTGTTTATGTTTTAGAGAATTGCCATCTTAGCCTTGTGGTTTCAAAAAGTCTGCCTTATGAAAGAATAATTACTTTGCACATTGTTCTTTTCTGAAACACAGACACAGACACACACACACACACACACACACACACACACACGCACGCATGCACATACACAAAACAAAACAAACAAACAAAAAAATAAAACATGATGTCCCTGAAGCCTCACCTGGCATGGAACTTGATATTTCAAAGTTTCACCTACCTCTGCCTCCCCACTGCAAATATTAAAGTTATGTGCCACCTTGTCTTCAGTTTTTTGGGGTGGATGTTTAGGTTTGTTTTGTTTTTGATGGGGGGGTGAATATGTCTCCCTAGTCCCAGTCTGCCTGGAAATCTCTACCTCACTCTGAAGATGTCTGGGCTCCATCTCACAGTCCTACCTATCTCTGCCTCCTGAGGGCTAGGATTAAATGTGTGCACAAACATGCTCAGCATAATTTTATCAGGGTTCCTTGTGTGATCTCTAGCTTTTCAGAAGACTACTCAGCAGTGACCCTGAAAAACTGAAGGAAACATTTTTAAGAAAAATAGACATAAGCGATCAGTATCACCCCCCAAAAAATTCAATTCTATTTTCTAAATTCTGACTTCTGAGAATCATGTGATATGTCAGAACTTGCTCAATATGGAAATATAGGAAGTCCATTGATGGGAGGAAAAAAAAAACAACTTCAGGACATCTGCTATCCATTGCCTATGAATATCAGAACAAAAGCATCGTGGATAATTAGACATTATTTATTAGAAAATAATATAACTAATCATATTTTCCCAAATCAGAATTATTGGACTGTGGGAAGGACTTAGATTGTGAAGTCCTTACTGAACAAAATGAGGACTGAGTTCAATCTTCTGAAGCCACATAAAATCCTGATGGCTTTGTGTGATTGAAATCCTAGTGATCAGGAGGCAGGGACAGGCAGATTATTGAGGCTTGCTGGATAGCCAATCTACCCTAATCAGGAACTTTGTGTTAAACGAGTCAGGCTGTCTCATTGAACAAGATTGATGGCTTCTGAAGAACGAAACCTAGGCAAATTTCTGGATTCCTTACACATGTGCACACATACAGCCACAGCAACATGCACACATATAAACTTAAATATACACCACATGAGTCCGCTCATATCATCCACTTGTCAGTTGAGGGGCAATTGGGTTGGTTCCAGCTCCTCCCTATTTTGAAGAGAACTGAAATAAACATGGATGTGCATGTTTTTTTTTAACTGAAATAAACATGGATGTGCAAGTAGGTGAGTTTTTTGGGTATATCCAGGAGTGGTATGGCTGGGTCAGGTGGCAGGCTCATTTTTAGTCTTTTAAGGATTCTCCACACTGCTTTCCAAAATGGTTGTACAAACTTACATTCCCACTAGCAGTGGATGAATGTTCCCCTTTCCCCACAACCTCTCTAGCATTTGGTATCCTTTGTGTTCTTGATCTTAGCCAGTCGTATCTGAGTGAGATGATATCTGAGAGTGGTTTTAATTTGCATTTCCTTAATTATTAATAATGTTGAACACTTTTTAAGATGTTTCTCAGCCATCTTTACTTCCTCACTGGTAAAGTCTCTGTTCAGCTCTTTACTCCATCATTTAAGTAGGTCATTTGTTTTCTTCTTTGATTTTTCAGTAGTCTATATATTCTTGATGTTAATGCTCTTTCGGGTGAATATATCCTCCCACTCTGTGGGTTTTCTCTTCACTTCCTTGATTGTTTCTTTCCCTATACAGAAGCTTTTAGTTTGATGAGGTCCCATTTGTCAACTGTTAACTGTATTTGCTGCTGTCTGATTTAGAAAGTCTTTTAATACACCTATATCTTGTAGATTGTTACTGACTTTTTCTTCTATCACATTCAGGATTTCAGTTTTTATGTTGAGATTTTTGATCCACGTGGAATTGATATTTGTACAGGGTGAGAGGTAGAGGTTTAATTTTGTTCTTTCACAAATGGTCCAGTTTTGCCAGCACCATTTGCTGAAGATGCTATCCTTACTCCATTGAGGTTTTATTTTGCCTCTTTGTAAAATATGTGGTGGCTGAAATTGTATGAACTCGTTTGGATCTCTAATTTTGTTCCATTGGTCAAAGGGTCTATTTTTGTGCCAGTACCAGGCTGTCTTTATGATACTGTCTAACAAGCAACTCTGGTTCCAAGGGGTCCAACAGCCTCTTCTGTCTTCTGTGACCATTGCCAGACATGGGTGTACTGACATATATGCAGACAATACACAAAAAATAAAAATATATTAAGAAATAAATGCCAGTGGACATTTTTCAGGTGTTCTCTGAGCAATAGTTATTTTTTTCCTTTGAAAAAACTAAGTTATGGTGCATTTCTTTTAATACATCTTAAATTTATACATTCCCTCCCCCATCTCTCACTCTTGCCTCCCCTTAGCCCTCCCACCACATTTCAGATATTCTGCCATACATGTCAATTCCTATCCAGTCAAGAATTTGTATTCAGATTTTCATCAGTGCAATATGTTTCCTCATGTTTACAGACAAGTATACAGTTTACCACTCATCACAGATTCCTTTTTCAACAGGCAGAGGCTATTACAGAGTTGCCAAATGGTAACACACAGAGAATATATGAGTGATGCCCATCCTTAAGTGACACCCCTAAAGTGAAACCTCTACATCTAAGGCTCATGAAACATAGGAAATGAGCAGAGTGAATATTAATGCATCCTTCAATTCTCACCAGCAAAGTTTCCTCATAAAACAGTGTGATACACACAGAAAGTCACATGTGGCTAAGTTTTAGAGTATAAGAGATTGTAGGGTCAATGTCCTTGCCTAGGACTCCTATACTAAACCTCACCCAACACCAGCTCAGGGACCATTTTGGAAGAGGGAGGAAAGATTGTAAGAGCCAGAGTTGATGAATGAATACTTCAGGCATCTGGAAGCTTGCCCATGAACTTTCAGCAGTAGTGAGCATTTTAAATAGTCATGCTTTAAATACACTGATTACTGCTTGGTGGGGGAGAGAATTGATTTTCATTAAGGGAGAGACTCTGGATAGGTTGACTCAACTTCAGTGGATGGATTTGTGCTGAGGGACATCTGTATACAGGAATGTGACTGGATAGGGGTTAACTTAGTTTTCTCATTTTTTCTTGATTTTTAGTTATATATTTGGTTTTCAACATTTCCTCCACCATCTAATATTGACTACCTAAAAAAAAATAGGTGCTATAAATTTTCCTGACTTTCAGAATGGAAGAAATAGGGCTGGAATATGTAGAAAAGTTCTTGTCTAGGATGATTTAAGTCATAGGTTCAATTTCCAGCTATATGAAAATAAGGTAACATACAAACAAAACAATTCATTAAGAAATAAAACACCTCAAGGAGACCCGTATTTGCTTTATTGGTTTAGTGGCCCTTGGTAACACTCTCTGGTATTCCAGAGGCCATCTGTACACTTGCATGTGTGGTCTCAATGCATCTTTCCCATGTTAACGTCAGGTCTTCAACAGCAGGGCCTTATCGCCTCTCTTCTTGCAGGTATCCCAGTTTAGAGGCAAGGAGCCTTTACCTTTTGTGGGGCCTTAGATCCCCTGGCCAACATCTCCCTGGTGGAATAATCCATTACTGATGTCAGAGCTCCTGTATTGATATATTTTGCTTAAGCGCATAGTTTAAGGACTTTAGTATTATATTTGGTTCTGAACAGAGAGTAATCCTTTTTCACAGTTCTATGTCTATTAGTAATTAAAGAAGGCAGTTTTACCTCAGTTTTAATAAGAGATTACCTCTATAATAGTTGTCTCCAATTTACAGTTGGAGAGCAACCTCATCATCGTCATATTTCTCCTTGTTCCTGGGGGGGAGGCAAGTAAGTCTCTCATATCAAAGCCTTTGTGGCACCTAGGATAAGTTTCATTAGGACTCATTATAAAAGTGTTACACACAGTGATTATATCTCCATTTAACGGGTCTCCTTGAGTCAAGCAAAGACTCCACAGTCAGCACCAGCTACACCTCACCTGCCTGGAAATAATGTGCAGACGAGGCAGCCATATGCTGCATATCCCAAATCTAATTGCATTAATTGGCTCTCTCCTTGGAGGAATGACCCATGGCTGAGCCACAAGTTACATCCTCTAAAGGGTAGGAGATATCATAAGCCACAGTCAAGACCCTGTCATATTTAACAGGAAAAAATGTAGTTCGTGGATCAACATTTCATCTAAACATATGTGTTATAGACAAAGTAACCTACCATAACTATAATGGTCTGCTTAAGTACCTAATATATCTAATTGCTTGTGTTTCATTAGTAGGATCAAAAGGTTATCTCCTGGACAGACTGTCAGCCCATGAAAAGGAAACAGCCAGAATTGACCAGAATCCAAGACAACAGCTCCAGAGAGAGTGGACTGTTTTCTTCCATCCACCTGTGCCCTTTTCTAAGCCAGGGAATATCTGCGGAAGAGGGGGCTGGTAAATGTAAGGGCTGTGATTGGGGTGAAACAACTCAGCAAATTAGTCTGGACCTCTCATTGGATTAACCTGATTGAACATACAACCACTCACCCCTGCTGGAAGGTGGGCCTGTGGGTGTTTGGGCACACAGCCTCAACTTGGTTTTACATGAAGGAGTGCTTGTACTCAGGATTTCACTTATAGCTAAAAAATGGAAAAAAAAACTGAGAGAGATATGCAGGACAGTCATGGCAGAATGCATGATCTCGGTTGGGGTGGGGGTGGGGGGGAAGGGAAGGGGAGATATGCCTGAACTGAATTGGAAAATGATGTATGAAATGCACAAAGCATCAATAAAAATAAATAAATAAAACATCTGTAACCATGAACATTGACACATCCCTGTAATCCCATATACCAGGAGGTAGAATTGGAATATCAGCTGTTCATTGCCCGCCTTGGATATACAGTGTATTCAGGTCAGCTTGGAATACATGAGATCCTATGTCATAAAATGAAACAAAGCAGAAATAGTAAAGATCGAAACATGCCAGAGTATTTTATCCAAGTGTGGTTCTCTTCCTGCCTCTGTCTCTGGCATGATGAGATTACAGTTTCACACCACCATGCCCAGCTATACACTCAAATTTAAGATATTGTCTCATTTTTGGACACTTAGGCCTGTATGAGTTAAAATATGACTGTTGAAAATAGAAACATTACCATAAGTTTGGGAGCTTAACAACTCTTTCTACAGTGGTTCATCCATGCTTCCTTTTCCTGTGACATTCTAATATGATTCTAAATAAATTTTAAGGTATACAAAATTAGCCCACCACTTCTCATTTTCCAGAGTTCAACAATTTGACAATGTTACTTCTGGATCAATGCTTGATGATGTTTCTTAAATCTTTGCAGTTGTGGGCCTTTGAATAATGTCAGATGGTAGATCATGTCCACAGCTCCTATTTCTCTTCCTTTCAGCCATGATTACTGAGAAACTGCCCTACAATCATGGAGCCAAGAAAGCAAAATATCCTAGATTGATGAAGGAACACTGATACTCAGATTCTCCTGGGATTCTCAGTGTACATTAAAAAGTGATGAAAGCAGCTTCTTTGTGTCCACTCTGGGATTTTGGAGCTACCTATCATATGATAGCCAAAGCATGAGACACATATCAGTATGGTGACAACACTCTTTAATTTACTCAGTTAACATTGTTTCATTCCTGTTTTCCAAGCCATTAAATACTATTACACAACCTAGTTTTTAATGAGTGCATACCATTATATGGTGATGGTCCATTACAATTTACTCAGCCAATTTTCAACACTTAGACAAGAAAGCTCTTTAGAATTTTCTAATTCTAAATTATGTTGTTTCAAATTATGTTGTAATCATATTTTAAATTACTTATATTAAATAATTAATTACAAATAAATTTTCTGGAATGGATTTTATAGTACTTTAAATGCTTTTGCCAAATTATAATAAATTCAGTGACTCAGAACAATATTGATTGATAATTCTCCTCTAAATTCTTCCTTAAAGTGAGTTTTTTGTTAATTTATGAATGTGTGCTTATTTCGTAGAACAAATATTACAAGTATATATGTACCTATGCATACCAGAATAGGGATTGTCTCCAGAGAAAACAGGCAGTTTCAAATAGCTTGATAACGATTCCTAGTTCTTCTGGAGTAATAGCAGATGTTTTTACCCAATGAGCTATTTCTCCCACTCCTTCATTATTTTATAACAATACTCATTGAATAAGACCCCAAACACTTAATTTTTCCATATGCACACATGTTTTAACATTGTATGATGGATATTACTTGTAAACTTTTCAATGGAATATTAGTAATAGTAGAACTATTGGGCCTTCCATTCCATTAAATTTAATCTTTCCATATAAAATGTCTCAATTTGGCAACCTTATCTTAGCAAATCTATTTATGTAATAATTACTTCCAGTTTATATTTAAAGAGCAATATGGGTATCCGTGGTGTATCAAATACCTACCACTCATGGAATTTGATATGTCTAGAAACTAGATAATATGGTAGAAAAACAACTGTATCCAATGTATTAGCAGTCCTTATTATCCTAAGAATATCAGCTAATGGGCAAATATATGAATGAAATGAATTAATTGTGTATAACTGAACATCATCTTCCATGCATGCATTTTGTGCATTATTCTATCTCCAAAGATTCTCATACAGTCTTTCAACTACATCAGAATATACAGTATTGCTGTTGGCCATTAAATTTCTTGCATTTCTTTCCTAATATATAATTATAAGTATGTATTTCAGACCATCAGTGTAGCTATATTATTTAACCAATGTATCACAAAGACAAGCATTGATGATGACACATATTAGACATACTAGTAATTAAATTTAACTTACTGTTGTAAACTTTAGCCAACAAAATGTGGTATAGACAATTGTTCTTCCACTATTTAGTTGAATATTACCACCTAATGATGGACATGCCTTTTCATCCAACTCCCCCAGCCTTAATAATGTCTGATTTTCACTATTCAAATCTTCATGAATGGAATTAACTTTCTTGGCTCCAACCCATGAGTAATATCTATGGTATCTGTCATTGTGTTTTGAATTATTTCCTTTATGTAATATATCTCAGTGTCATTAAAAGTATAGTAATTTTTTTCTTATGTTGTAAGCTAGAAGAATTTGAAAATTTCCAGGTAAAGAAATGATATTCTTGGAGTTTGAAATTTTTAATAATCATACTTGTTCATCATAATTTGCATACATGTACTAAATTACAGTATTATATTCCAATAAAATAAAGAAGTAAAATTCATATAACAATTTTGGATAAGAGCAGTAAGAAGGGTGGAGCTACCTGTGTGCCACAGAGCACAAGACCAGTGTGCGACCCACTGGGTGAGCAGACTTCACCTTCATCCTGCAGAACACAAACCTGCAAAAGAGCAGCCTACCAAAGTAGTGGTGCAGAGGATCTAGCTGTGCAGCCAACGTTGAGGCATCAGAAACCCAAAGAAACAAATAAACAAATGAATCCACATGCCAAAGTCACACACACACACACACACACACACACACACACACACACACACACAAACCCAACATGGTAAAAGATCATAAGAAGTTCACACAGAACTCTAACAACCCTACAGAAGACTCTGACAATGATATCTCCCTGCAAGGAAACCAAGACACGGACTTTAGAAAAACAATTGTGGACATATTCAAACAAATTAGAGAACTAAGGAAAGAGAATGAAAAACTCAAGAAGTACTAAGAGGGTGATAACGATAATCATTGGAAAGAACTAAGAGGACAGCTTGAAAAATTCGAGAAGGACCTAGAGGGAGAAGATGACAAACGTTGGAAAGAACTGAAAAGAGAAAATGACAAACTCCAGAAGGAAGTGGAAATGCTGAAGAGATCTCAGGCTGAGAGGGAGAAAGAAAGTGACCAATGGTCCAAGGACCTACAAGATGAGAATGACAGGCTCAAGAAGGAAGTGGAAACACTAAAGAAATCACAGGAGTAAATGAAAAAGGAAATTGAACATTTATCCAATCAACAGGAATGGATGGGGAAAAGCCTCAGAAGCAGAATGAAAGAAGCAGAAAATAGAATATCAGACATGCAGGATAGCATGGTCCAACTAGAATGCTCAAGTAAAGATTATGAAAAATTAAAAAAAAAAAAACACAAGAGTGGAACAACTAAGAAATGTGGGACACTATGAAAAAAACCAAAGCTCCGCATCATAGGGATAGAGGAAAGAGAAGAATCCCAAGACAACACTATTGACCAGATCTTCAACAGGATGATAGAAGAAAATTTCCCCAAACTGAAAAAAGACAAACCCATACAAATACAAGAAGCACATAGAACACCAAACAGACAAGACCAGAAAAGAAATTCCCCATGACATATAATTGTTAAAACACTAGATGCTCAAAACAAAGAAAAAATACTGAAAGCCACAAAAGAAAAATAACAAGCTACATATAAAGGGAAACCCATCAGAATCACAGCTTATTCTCAGCACAAACTATGAAAGCTAGAAGGATGTGGACCAAAGTATTCCCTGTGCTAAACGCCTTTAGGTGCCAACCCAGACTACTATATCCAGCAAAAATATCAATCATAGTTGAAAGAGAATGAGGAATCTTTCACGACATGAACAAGATGAAAGAATACATGTCTAAGAAACCAACACTTCACAAAATCCTTGAAGTAATCCAAAGAACAGAGGAAAGTAGCAACTATCCCCTAAGCAATTAAAGAAAGAAAGCAACAAAATGATAACAGAGTAAATATAAACCTAGACCAAGAATGCAAACCAAAAATAAGGTAAAAAGAAGCAACACACATCTCTCAATAATAACCTTAAATACTAATGGTCTAAACTCCCTAATCAAAAGGCATAGACTGGGAGAATGGATTAGGAAAGTGAACCCTTCCATACGCTATCTACAAGAAACCCATCTCACCCATCACCCTCAAGGACAGACACTACCTTAGAGTGAAAGGATAGAAAAAATATTCCAAGCAAATGGTACCAAGAAACAAGCTGGAGTGGCTATTCTAATATCAGACAAAATAGATCTCAAAGTTAAATTAATCAGAAGAGACAAAGAGGACCATTACATCATAATCAAAAGAACAATGAACCATGAAGACTTCACAGTCCTAAATGTCTATGCACCAAATTCTGGTGCACCTAACTTTATAAACACAATTTTGCAGGACCTCAAGACACAGATCAATCCTGAAACACTAATAGTGGGAGACTTAAACACCCCACTAAGCCCCTTGGATAGATCAACAGGACAAAAAATAAACAGAGAGACATCAGAATTGAACAATACAATACACCAAATGGACATTACAGACATCTACAGAGTATTCCACCCAAATACCAGAGAATATATTTTCTACTCAGCACCTCATGGAACAGTCTCCAAAATCGACCACATACTGGGGCTCAAAAGGAACCTCAATAAATACAAAAGGATAGAAATTATTCCATGCATTCTATCAGACCACAGTGCAATAAAGCTCAATATGAACCCCAGAATAAGTCCAACTAGCTACAAGAAAACATGGAGACTAAACAAAACAATAAAGTGTGAAATAAAAGTATTCATGAAACTTAACAAAAAAGACAATACAACACAACTAAACCTGTGGGATACTTTAAAAGTAGTCTTGAGGGGGAAATTTATAGCCCTAAGTGCCCACACCAAAAAAAAAAAAAAAAACAGGGAACAAATAAACGACCTGACACTGAAGCTAAAAACACTTGAGAGACAACAACAAATGAACCCTAAACCCAACAGACAGGAAGAAATAACAAAAATCAGAGCTGAAATCAAGGAATTAGAAACAAAGAAAACAATACATAAAATCAACAAATCCAAAAGCTGGTTCTTAGAAAAAATAAACAAAATAGACAGACCTTTAGCCCAGTTAACCAAAAAGAGAGAGAGAGAGCAACTCCAAATTAATAGTATTAGTGATGAAAGGAGAAACATAACAACAGACAAAGAAAAAATCCAGACAATCATACGGGAATACTTCAAAAATCTATACTCCACTAAATTTCAAAACCTAAGAGAAATGGATGAATATCTGAAATCCTGGGAATGAATAAAGCTTAACCAAGAAGAGATTGACAGTTTAAATGGACCAATACTATTAGAAGAAATTGAAGATGTATTTAAAAACCTCCCGACAAAAAAAAAGCACTGGTCCAGATGGTTTCAGGCCAGAACTCTATAAAACATTTAAAGAGGTCCTATAATCATTGCTTCTTAAGCTGTTTAGAAGGATACAAACAGAGGGAACTCTCCCAAAGTCCTTCTATGAAACCAGCATCACTCTAATACCAAAGCCAGGCAAAGATGCAAGCAAAATAGAAAGCAATAGAGTCATCTCACTAATGAATATAGATGCAAAAATTCTCAACAAAATACTTGCGGGGCTGGAGAGATAGCCTAGCGGTTAAGAGCGCTGACTGCTCTTACAGAGGACCCAGGTTCGATCCCCAGCACCCACATGTCGGCCAAGAAACGTCTGAAACTCCAATTCCAGGAGAACTCTAGTTCCAGGGGAATCCGACACTCTCTTCTGACCTCCGCAGCATTGCACGACACGGGTGTACAAACGTGCATGCAGACAATACATTCATACACATAGAGAAATAAATAAAATTAATTAAAAAAAATACTTGCAAATTGCATACAGACCCACATCAAAAAGATCATCCATCATGATCAAGTTGGATTCATTCCAGATATGCAGGGATGGTTCAACATACGAAAATCAATAAATATAATAAAACACATAAACGGACTGAAAGACAAAAATCACATGATCATCTCAGTTGATGCAGAAAAAGCCTTTGACAAGATCCAGCATCCCTTCATGTTTAAAGTCCTAGAGGGAATAGGACTGAAAGGAACATTCCTCAACATGCTCAAAGCCATATATAGCAAACCTATGCCAACATTTTCCTAAATGGAGAAAAACTGGAACCATTTCCCTTAAAGGCGGGAACATGACAAGGCTGCCCTCTATCATCACTCCTCTTCAACATAGTGCTTGAAACACTTGCTAGGGCCATAAGGCAAGAGAAGAAAATTAAAGGAGTGTTAATTGGAAAAGAAGAAGTTAAGCTATCCCTCTTTGCTAATGATATGATAGTTTACCTAAGGGATGCTAGAAACTCCACCAGAAATCTTGTAGAAATGATTAAGAGTTTAAGTAAAGTGTCAGGCTACAAAATCAACCTAGAAAAATTCAGTAGCCTTTCCTTACACCAACAATAAACATGTGGAAATTGAGTACAAGGAGGCCTTCCCACTCACAATAGCCTCAAAAATAATAAGATACCTGGGAACAAACCTAACCCAAAATACCAAAGATCTCAACAACAAAAATTTTAAACCCCTGAAGAAGGAAATTGAAAATGACATCAAAAGATAGAAGGACCTTAAATGATCGGGAAAATTAATATAGTAAAAATGCCCATTTTACCAAAACTGATATACAGATTTAATGCAATCCCAATCAAAATCCTTATGAGCTTCTTCACAGACTTGGAAAAAAAAATCGTTAAATTCATATGGAAAAACAAAAGACACCGAATAGCTAAAGAAACCCTGAGTGAAAAATGCAATATAGGGGGGATTTCCCTACCAGACTTCGAACTATATTACATGGTCATAGTCATAAAGGCAGCCTGGTACTGGTGGGAAAAAAAAAAAAAAAACCCACAGACCAGTTGACCAATGGAACAAAATTGAAGATCCAAATTTGAGCTCATACAATTTCAGCCACATCATATTTGACAAAGGGGCAAAAAAACCTCAATGGAGGAAGGCTAGCATCTGTAGCAAATAGTGCTGGCAAAATTGGATCACCATCTGTAGAAGAACAAAATTAAACCTCTACTTCTCACCATGTACAAAAATCAATTCCAAGTGGATCAAAGATCTCAACGTGAAGCCTGAAATCCTGAAGGTGATAAAAGAAAAAGTTGGCAACAACCTACAAGACAGAGGTGTAGGAGGAGACTTTCTAAACAAGACAGCAGCTGCATGGGAACTAAGGCCAACAGTTGACAAGGGGGACCTCGTAAAACTCGAAAGTCTCTGTACAGCGAAAGAAACAATCAAGGAGGTGAAGAGAAAACCCACAGAGTGGGAAGAAATTTTTACCAGCAACACATCTGACAGAGCATTAACGTCAAGAATATATAAACTACCCAAAAAACAAATAAACAAGAACACAAATGACCTACTGAAAAGATGGAGTAAAGAGCTGAACAGAGTCTTCACCAGGAAGGAATTAAAGATGGCTGAGAAACATCTTAAAAAGTGTTCATCATCATTAATAATTAAGGAAATGCAAATTAAAACCACTCTCAGATTTCATCTCACTCCAGTACGGCTAGCTAAGATCAAGAAAACAAAAGACAACAGATGCCGGAGGGGTTGTGGGGAAAGGGGAACACTCATCCAATGCTGGTGGGAATGTAAACTTGTACAACCACCATGGAAAGCAGTGTGGAGAACCCTTAAAAGGCTCGGAATTAGCTTACCACCTGACCCAATCTTACCACTCCTGGGTATATACCCCAAAGACTCATCCTACCACAAAGATATATGCACATCCATGTTTATTGCAGTTCTCTTCACAATAGCGAAGACCTGGAATCAACCCATATGCCCCTCAACAGATGAGTGGATGACAAAAATGTGGTACAGCTACACAATGGACTACTATTCAGTGGTAAAGAAGGATGGCATTATGAACTTTGCAGGTAAATGGATGGAGCTTGAAGCCATCATGCTGAGTGAAGTGACACAGTCCCAGAAAGACAAACGGATAATGGTTTCCCTCATTTGTGGAGGCTAACACACCAAATCCCCCAGATGAAAGGCAAGCCGAACAACAGTATAGTTATATTTTTGTTTATCTGAAAGCAACTATGTTGTTATAATGTGAATCTCTCAATGGGCCCTAGAATCCACCCACCAATTATTTTCAGACTTGGTAATTACTGTATATGGGTGGAGAGTAAGTATCCATATTTTAGAATAATATGAAATTAACGGAGGAAAATGTGAATTCCTAAGCATAAAAAAAAGACTGAGAGAAAGATCCAGGGTTAGGGATAGGGGAATATGCCTGAACAGAAATGAAAAATGATGTATGAAATACATAATACATCAATTAAAAATGTAAAAAAATGTAGTAAGAAATAAATAGGTATGCTTTATCTCAAAGAACTCAGAATCTCCATAGAGACAGGATCTTTTAAGAGGACATGAACGCTGTGGAGATTTGGAAGGTTGAAGAAAGACGTGTTCAATGAACAAGAGGCACTGAAGAAGGATGTGCAAGTCTAAATCAGTCTGCTCCAGGAGCCTGGCCATGTCATTGACTAATTTGAGAAAATGACTCCATGGTGTCAATTTAACTTTCAGTAATTTGTAGTGGAGGCTCATAGGAAACCCGATATGTCAAATAATATCCCATTTCTTATTATTTTCATATCCTGAATATTATATTTACTTGGGTTGCTACATATCAATTCTTAAAAACCTCAGCAATTATATCACATTCTTGATTTTTACAGTTTGCTACTATTGTTGGACTATGTCTAATATATCTCCATGTGCACCACAATTCCTGCATTGGTCATCATGTGTCTATATGAGGTATAATTTGGATAGAGAGAATAGGACATTTTGCAACCGAATAATAAGTACTTCATACAATGACTGAATTGAGTTTACTAGTAGTCACTAAATTTACTGGTGATTTAAATTGATAATATAAGATACTAGAGTGCTTAAATAGTATGTAAAATGTGATAGGTTCAATCTCCAATCATACATACACACACAAACACACACACACACACACACACACACACACACACACACACAAATAACCTAGGGAAAAGTTTTTGCTCCCATACAATCAGAAAAACAGCTGAACTAAACTCATCCAAAATAATACTGTCTAAATATCATCACTGTCAGAATATGTATAGTTTGTTCATCCAAGATGTTGCCTCCAAGTTAACACACCAAGGTTTATCTGAGCAAATTCTGCACCTTTCATCCCTCTTGATTTGAATCTTTTAAAGAAAGAGAAATTTCATCATAATGAGTTGGAAGTTTGCAGATTATGTGTTTCCAATGTCAGAATCCTATAAAGAATACATAAATTTTAGATAATATTTTCATGAAGAAAATGCTTCAGTAAGAGAAAAGACTAATTATCTTGTCATATTCTTTCTTTCAGACAGCATAAATGCAAAAGATTCTTGCTTAATGGAAACTTCGTTCCCCAGTCATGCCAACTTTCCATTTGATTGTTTCTCCAGGTGTTCTAGTTTCAGAATTAGTTAGTAACAACCTTCACCAGTTTGCAAACAATGCAAAGTATCACTTTTAAGATTAAAAATAGTATTCTTTTGCAAGGCATTTTTGCTCAAGCCTTTAATCCAATTTATCAATGACCAAGACATGATGATATTACATTTTTTTAATATATGAATGTATTTCTGAAAACATATCTTTATCTTAATAATTTCTGAATAAAATTCTGTTTACAGTTACTAATACTAGCATGTATTACCTTCTAATGTTAGGACACTGTGAATAATTACAAAAAAGTGACATTTGAAAAAATATGCACATCACTGTCAGAATTAAGTTAGAGAAAGAATGTATTAACACTCCATTCTTTGCATCTTTTGAAAGAAAAAATGCAAATATTTATACAATCTTTGGTCATTGAGAAATGTACCATCATTTCATAATACTGCAAGGATGTATAAGTATGAGCCTAATTCATCTTTGTAACAGTGTCTATATAAGCCCATTAAACTGAATTGCATAGGAGAGAAGGGTTTTGTTACTTAGCATATGAGGTTTTCTTTTTTAAGTTTTAATTTTTTACTGAGCATTTGTCCATTTCATACAATGGTTCCTAACCAAATTTAGCACCCCCCTCTATGTCTCAAATGCCCCTCTAGATCTCATGCATTATATCATCCAAGTTAAGTCCAGGTGTCTTACTGTGCCAAATTATTGAGCCCAGGTGTACTTCTTTGGCAATTCATCCACTGGAGAGAGTCTACTCAGCATACTAGAAATCTTAAGTACGGAATACTCTTCCTCACCCAGTAGTAATATCTCCAGTAGTACTCAGTCCAGGACCAATCCTCCCACCCACCTCCGTCCCCCACATTTTTCTTGCTATACTCTAAGACCTTGTCTGAGTTGGCATGAGTTCCATACCTGAGGCCAACATCACCACAAGTTCACAAGTGAAAGCTTCCAGTACTCTGTGAGTTTCTGCTTCCTTACATTCATGCACCTGTCCTGACTTACAATCTTTCTGTCCACCCCCACCTTCCTCAATGATCCCTGAGCCATCGGTGAGTGAGGTTTAATACAGGAGTCCTATCCAGGGACACACACTCAGGAGGCTCCCATTCTTTGAAACTTGGCTAGTGGTGGCCTTTTGTGTGCATTGCACATAAGGAAGCATCAGTAATAATGAGAATTGAGGAGAGCATTCACTTTCTTTATGCCCTTCATTCTGTGATGTTCCATGGATATAATGTGTAGAGGTTCAACTGTAGATGTGTCTCCTAGAATGAAGTATCTTTCAGAGGTATATTTTCCTGTGTCTGACCAGTTATGAGGTCCTAAAATAGCCTCCATCTGCTGCAAAGGGAAGCTTCTTTAATGAGTGACATACTATATTCTTGTCTGTAAATATATGACAGTGCACGTGCATAATATTTGATATAATTTACTCTTCTTTATAAATATCTACTTCCTTAAATTTCTAATTATTTTATCCATTTTATTCCATTTCTGACATTTCAATACAAATTATTTGAAAATTTAGATTGTTTTAAAATTACTTTTTTTTTGTCTTTTTGAGACATTTTCAAGAAAGCAGTAATCTCTTCAGTCAGTAGATTAATATCCTGATCTCAGAATTTCACATTTGTGGGAAAAGAGTAGGGTGAGAGGCCTTGAGCATGTTAGAGAATTTTGTGTGTATTGAACTTCTCCTCTTACTCTCCAGCTGTTTGGCCTTTGAGCTCTTACCGAGAATTTCCAAACTGTTGCATAAAATGGATACATATTTTACATGCACTGTCAGAAAAGAGAAACTATTAACTTTTCATTTTTGATGATGATATAAGTTCACTCCATTCTTTGAAATTATATGTCAGTCTCTATTTGTCTAATTCTGCTAATTTCCTTAAAAATGTAACACAGGTAATAAGAAAGTAAATTATACACAAGATGGTACAGTTTCTGAACTCAGGAATGTGGATCTGGACTCCTTTTGATCCCCAAACAAAATAGCACCTGTTATAAAAAGACGTGTAAATAATTTTGTTTTAGATTTAGTGACATTAGATATGGGTTTTCATGTCTTTATTTTTAAATTATAAATAAAACATTTTTTGCAATTTCTTTTAGTCAAGATTTAGTTAAATTATTAAGGGTATAAAAACAGAGGAAGGAGACATGGCATCTCTACTGGTGAAAAGGAAATGCAGAAGAGCACACATTGTTATGCATAACTAGTGCTGAAAATTCTTTTGAACCCAGGGACCATAGGCTATGGGGAGGTAAGGATAACAGGGGTACTGTAGCTGGGGAAGGAGGAAAGAGGTGAGAAGGGAAGAGGAAAGAATAGAGATGATTAGCTCTTGGGTGGCTAGGGAATCCAGAAGGTAATCTGATGCCTCTGAGGCTCAAGAAGAAATTCATGTACACTGTCTGAACATTAGTGCACCTGTGTACTTGGGGGCTCTATGGCAAGGAAGATAGTGGCAGACAGAAGACACTTCCCTTTGAGTGGTTGTTGAGAATGATCAAAGGGACTCCCAAAATAACACAGGCTATCACCAAAGCTCTCAGTTATCTCCCAGAACTAGAAAATAAGATCCTGCTGCTCAAGATAGAACATACTTCAGAAATAGGATTTAAGGTAATGGAGCAGGAAATAACCTAGAAGCCTTCTACCTAAAGTTTTGCACTTATAATGCTAGAAATTATGCACACTGTTAAGAAAGAAAATTAGTTCAGTGGCCTTTCGTAACACTCTCTGGTATTCCAGAGACCAACTGTATACTTGTAAGAGTAGTCTCGATACAATCTTCCCATGTTTACATCAGGTCATTGACAGCAAGGCGGGCCTTACTGCCTCTCTTCTTGCAGGTATCCCAGTTTACAGGCAATAAGCTTTTACCTTTTTTTTTGGGGGGGGGAGCTTGGGTCCCCTGGCCAACATCTCCTCGGCAGAATAATCCATTGCTGCTATCAGTGCTCTACTGTATTAATATATTTCGCTTATATGCACCACTTAAAGAGACTTTAGTATTATATTTGGTTCTGCATAGAGAATAATCCTTTTTACAGTTCCTGTGTCTATTAGTCAATTAAAGAAAGCGGTTTTACCAGTTTTATAAGAGATTACTTCTATAACAGTCAGCTCTAATTTACAGTTAGAGGATGACTTCATTACCGCCACGTTTTTCTTTGTTCTATGAAAAAGAGGTAAGGAGATCTCTCATATTGAAACTGTGCTGCACCTAGTATGTAAAGTTCATTAGACTCACTATAAACAGTTGTTACACCTATGGTCCTCAGAGATGTTTGATGCCTGTAGCAGTCTGAGGCTTTTCTTACTTTTAGTGTTAAGATGGGTCAACTTCTCTGCTGGTATTTCTTGGTACAACCTACACAATGGAAGGCTGTATCCTTTCTTTCTCAGTTGTTGAGTTGGTGACGTTTTGACCTGGGGGAACATACAAATCTTTTCCAAAAGTTAGTTTTAAGATTAAATTGAAAGTTTTTTTTTTCTAAATTTTATTTATTTATGTATGTGTATGAATGTACTGTCTGCATGCAGGCCTGTGCACCCGTGTCGTGCAAAGCCACGGAGGTCAGAAGAGGGTGTCGGATTCCCCTGGAACTAGAGTTCTCCTGGAATTGGAGTTTCAGACGTTTCTTGGCCGCCATGTTGGTGCTGGGGATCGAAATCAGGTCCTCTGTAAGAGCGGTCAGTGCTCTTAACCACTAGGCCATCTCTCCAGCCCTAAATTGAAAGTTTTTGACAAAGAGGTTTAATATGAAACTGTATCCCCCTTTGTTAATTTAAAAATTTTTTTTGACCCATTAGTCTCAAAAAGGCAGTTGTAGTACACATACTTACCTATAGGCAGGAATCAAGGTGTAAATTTCATTAAATTTGTCCATGCTTTTTTGGGTGACCGTATATTGTTAATTTGGGAAGCAAACTTAATTCCTTAAGTTAAATTATCCTATAAAAGAGAATGTTACAAGATGATACTGTATACAAAAATTATAGAGAACATTTGTATATGTTAATCCCAAAGTTATTGTTATATAAATTTTAAGTAAAATATCATGTAATTTTAAATTAAATATACATTAATAGAATATAGACCCATGTCCCTCTCCTGCCCCTCCCACCCCTCCCGGTTCACCATTTCAGTCAGTTTTCTGATGCAGTCTTTCTGTTGTTGTTCTTTTAATATGCATCCCTCTCCACAAGAAATATTAACAACTGGCTTATTGATGCTAGCATCCAGATGAGGGATATATTCATCAGATTTGTTTTTCTGTAATAGTGATACTTCACTTAATATATCATCTCTCCAGCTCCAATCCATTTACCTGCAAAAGTTTCAGTATTCATCTTTCATTTATTGCTGCATAGAACTCCATTTTTTTTTTTTTTTTTTTTTTTTTTTTCTCTATCCACTCGTCAGTTTGAAGGGCATTTGGGGTTGGTTCCAGCATTTGCATTGGAACAGAGCTGGGCAATAAATATGCAGCTGTGCATGTTATTTCTGCAGTAAGATCGAGTCTTGTGGGTATATACCCCAGGAGTGGTATGACTGGGTCAAATGGCAAGCTCAATTTTGAGTCTTCCAAGGGCACACTGCTTTCCTTAGTGGATGTACAAGTTTACACTCCCACCGGCAATGGATGAGTGTACCCTTTTTCCCCTACACCCTCCAGCACTTGCCTTATAATTTGTTTTTTTGATCCTGGCTCAGTCTTATCTGAGTGAGATTAAATCTAGGGTTGTTCTTTAATTTGCATTTCCCAATTAATTTTTTTTTTTTTTTTTATAGTGACATGACAGTTTTTTAAAGAATGTTTTCTGCTCAGTCCAATCTCTAGTTCCTCTTCTGTGGAAGTCTCTATTCAGTTTCTTTGGTTTCATCTTTTGAGTGATTCAATTTGTTTTCTTTCTTCTTTGTTTTTTGAGTAGTTTGTATAATCTGGAAATTTAGTGCTTTGTCAGATTATCTGCAGTGAAGGTTTGCCTCCCACTCAGTGGGTTTTCCTCTTTACTTCCTTTAAATGTTTCTTTTGATGTACAGAAGCTTTTGAGTTTAAATGAGGTCCCATTTTGTCAATTGTCGATCTTGATTTCTTGTGAAGCTGCTGTCTGATTTAGGGAGGCTTTTCCTAATGCCTATGTCTTGTAAGTCTGCTGCCAAGTTTTTCTCTATACTTCCAGAGTTTTGGGTTTTCAGATTGAGGTCTTTTAATCCATTCTGGAATTGCTTTTTTTTTGTCTTTTTGAGACACGGGTCTCCTGTAGCCGCTGTCCTGGAACTCACTCTGTAGATCCGGCTGGTCCTTGAACTCATCAAGATCCGCCTGCCTCTGCCTCCCCCAAGGTGCTAGGATTAAAGGTGCGATGCACCACTTGTGCAGGGTGTTGGGTCTCCTTGAGTTCAAGCAAGACTCCTCCACCAACATCAGCTACGCCCCAACTGCTTGATGATACTGTGCAGCAGAGGCAAGCCATAAATGTCTGTATATCTCTCCAAATTTATGTTGGCTATTACTCCTCCTTGGAGAATAAACTCATGGATGTTTGGCCACATAGCTTTACCCGTCTAGTGATTAGGGATGTTATATGTCACGTGTAAAGATTTTGTCATCTTTCCTCAGGAAAAAAAAAAAAAAGTAATGCCAGGGATTAACACACCATCCAAACATCTGTGGCCTAATATCAAAGTAACTCTACCATAGTAACTGAGCAAATGTTTAAGATACCTATATATCCTAATTGCTTGTGCTTTATAAGTAGGATTGAAAGGTCAGCCCTGGACAAATGGCAGCTCATGAAAGGAAGCAGCCAGAACGATCAGAGTCCAAAATGACATCTCCAGACAAAGTAGACTGTTGTGCTTTCCGTCTCACCTGTGCCCTGTTTCTAAGCCTAAGGAACAATTTATGGAAGAGGGGGAGTGGTACAACGTAAGGGCTGCAATTGGAGTTAATGGTAAAACTACAACAATTAGTCTGGAACATTATTTGATCAACTTGTTGACATTCAGGCCCTCCACGGAGGTGGGAGCCCTTGGCTTTGTGTGGGCTGGGGCACAACTGCTTGCCAAGATTGTTTTTATATGAAGGATGCTGTACTAAAAAAAAAAAAAAGGCACTAGATACTGAAAAGTCGCTTAAAAAAGCAGGTTTTCATGCCATGCCTGGAGAAGGCATCTCAAAGAGCTTGGAGGAAGATAGTCATTAAAATCCACTCTGTAAAATTTGTAGCTTAAAAAGGTATACTTAATATATAGACGAGGTTATTTCAGTAGAGATTTTATACACAAGTATACAAAATAAACCATATAACTTAATGGACTTGATGTTCTCTGAAGTCATAATCCAGTCATATGGCTTTAAAGAGCAAGGTGTATATTGGTATAATTTAATTTTAGCAGGTACTCAACTCTCCCCAAGCTTTATCCACATATGATAGGACTTTACTTGGTGAAATCTTTAGATCTAGTTAAAAAATTGGGTGAGGTTTGGTGGAATGGTTATATCAATGTGAACTACATTGGGAATATAAAATGTTAATTTTATTTATTTATTAATTTTAACATTTTATTTTCCCAGTTAGTTCAAATGTATCTAGCTCCTTTTCTTTATTTACTTCTGTATAGAACTCCATTGTTCATTGGATAACTTTTTTTTATTTGTAGGACAATTTAAAGAAGCTAAGCTTAAATTTCCTTCCCAAATAAGTAGCATACAGTCTATGAGAAAGAAGTTTTGGGTAAATTTCTGTTAAAGAAAGCTTATGCCTTAGCTCCTGTTTATGGGTATGTGTGATACAACATAGGCATCTATAGGTCAAACATAAAAACCTATAAATAAAACAAAAACAAAAGGAGGGAGGTTGGGAGGTGGGGTACTATCCTTCTGGGATACAAATGGAAAAACTCTTGTTCCAATCCTATTGATAAATTTTCAAATTTTTGAGATCTTGAAACTAACAATGGGAGAAGAATTTTATGTTCCCACAGGTAAAATATCACCAATCTAAATCCTGAAACATAGACTTATGACTGTGCAGGATGCACTGGGGAAATGCCAGCAGAGAGGCTGACCCATCTGAACATTAAAGAAAGAGGAACCTCAGACTGTCTGAGTCACAGACACTGAGCATCTCTCTGAATACTATTGGGGTTAACTGTTTATAAATAGACTCCTAACGAAGTTTACCTTCCAGATACTGAGAAACCTTC
Source organism: Rhizomys pruinosus (assembly GCA_009823505.1). NCBI lineage: Eukaryota > Metazoa > Chordata > Mammalia > Rodentia > Spalacidae > Rhizomys > Rhizomys pruinosus. Next base: position 1,131,630 of record VZQC01001111.1, on the reverse strand, counting down.
CTACCTCTCTCTTCATAGGAAAAGAAAAACATGATGGGTACTGAAATCATCCCCTAACTGTAAATTAGAGCAACTGGTTATAGTGGTAATTTTCTTATAAAACAGGTAAAACTACCCTTTTTAATTGACTGAAGCATAGGAATGGTGAAAGGATAATTCTCTATCTAGAGCCAATTCAATAGTAAAGTCTTTATAAGCTGTTCAATTAAGCAAAATATATTACTACAGGAAAGCTCTACAGCAGCAATGAATTATTCTGCCTAGGAGATGTTGGCTAGGGGATTCAACCCCCCAAAATTATAAAGGCCGTTTTGCCTATAAGTGGGATATAGGCAAGGAGAAAGGTAGTAAGGCCCTATTGTTGAAGACCTGGTGTGAGCATGAAAAAATGTTATGAGACATCACTTGCTAACGTAAACAACTTGGCCTCTGAAAATCAGAGAGTGTTACCAAAGGCCACTAAAACAATAAAGCAAAAGATTGGTCTCCCGGAGACAAGCAAGTCCTCCCATCAGTATCAGCTACACCTCAACTGCCTGAGAGATAATGGTGCAACAGTGGCAGCCAAGTGTCTCTCTCTCTCTCTCTCTCCTCTCTATAATATAATATATATAATTATATATTATATATTATAATATTATAATATATATATATATATATATATATATATAATTAAAGATAGTAATATAATATATAGATATAATAATATCATTAATATATATATAATATATGTATATATATATTATATATTATATTTGGTATGCTTAATACAAACATAATGTGGTATTGCGATCCTCCTTGGAGGAATAACTCACAGCGATGCCAACAAAGCTTATGTCCTCTAGTGGTTAGGAGATTTATAAACCACAAATAAGAACTGTGTCACCCGTTATAGAGAAACCACATTTGCGGATTAGCATACCATTCCTATATGCTACAGTATGTGTCTATGCTCAACAGCTTACTTGCCATATATAATTTAGTACTGCTTAAATGCCTGTACATCCAATTGCTTGTGCTTTGTTAGTATGACTAAAAAGGTATCACTGGATAAGCTGTCAACCCATGAAGGGAAACAACCTGAACAGACTAGAGTCCAAAATGACAACTCCAAAGAAAGTAGACTGTTTTCTTCTCACCCACTTGTGTCCCTTTCCCAAAGCCCAGGGAACAAATTGCAGAAGAGGAGGTGTGGTAGAATGTAAGGGCTGCAGACAGATAGGGGTGCATCATGAGACTACAGCAATATAGTCTGGACTCCTAATTGATCAACATGCCTGTGCATACAAACTTCTCCAACTGGACTATGGGAACCTTGGGTTGTTCAAAATTTGGACATAGATACTTGCAAAATTCACCAATTACTTAATTGTATGGAAAACTGATTAACATCAATGTTATCTGAAAACAACTGTTATTATATTTTAGAATCCCTTAAAAATAAATGAACAAAAAAAGAAAGAAAATTAATCAATCATCTAACACAGACCTAAAGCCTAATAACCACAATGATCTGCAGAGCAAACTACCTCTATTGGTGCAGTAGTGGCACTGTTATCTGGGTGATAAACAACAGCTATCTAATTGGACTTAACCCCTCTCAATGGGAGTCAACTCATGAGTTACACTGTGCACTCATCCAAATCTACCAGGCTGGAGAGGACATAGATCCTAGAGAAAACCCTATCAGTGTCATGTCTCTACACAAATGGAATTTCTTACCAAACAATTAATATACAATCTTATATTTATTGTATTTAATTTTTTCATAATTCATGTGTTCTGCATGACACGAACCAGAAACTCCCTTTCCTATGTTCAGAAAATGGTGCTACTTTGAGATCATTCCTCCTTTATTATATCCTGTCATCCACACTAAAGTACTGAAATGAAGATGATGAATATTCAGTATTCCTCCATTCCAAATCAATAAGACTCAAATTCGTTTATATGAGATAGTTCAATATATCCAGTAATTTTCATAACGAACATTTCTTTCACTCAGTCTCTGTACTTTCTGCGATATTTCCTTTAGTTGTAGTTTATAAGTGAGAATTAGAGTGCCACATTTTAATTTACTAAATGAATAAAATGACCTAAATTTTTGCATCCAAATATTTCCACAATTTAGAACAACTCTTTATGTCAATATAATTTTCATCTAAAGAAAAAATACAATATCAAAAAGTTTTGATGTGTTCAGCCTTTGGCCTGATTGTTAAATAGAATAGTTCTAAAGGATCCAACACTCTTCAGACCTGTGTGGGTATTGCATAAAATGAATGCACTTACTTACATAGTTTTGTCTCTTTTGAGACAGGTGGTCTCCCTTTAAGTCCTAGCTGGCCTGGGAGCTCTCTAGGCTTGAACTCACAGAGATCCGCCTGCCTCTGCCTCCCAAGTGCTGGGATTAAAGACATGCAACACCATGCCTGGCCTTAGATGGTTTTTATCCACCATATGGGTGCTGGGAATCAAACCCAGGTCTTCTGCAAGAGCAGTTGGCACTCTTAACCACTGAGCCATCTCTCCAGCCCCTCAAGTAAAACATTTTTTAAAAGTAGAACTGCATGTCCTAAACCCAAACCTGAATACTTTAGGTATCTAATAGTTAGGTACTTGATGGGGTCATTGAATGGACCCACACTGAAAGAAAATTAAGGACAAAAAGCAGATGCTTTGAGTGAGGAGCCAGGAAGGCAAGGTGGAACTGCCTTGACTCTTGGGCGGCTCAACACCCATCCCCAAAAGTCCCAGCTTGGGCTACAGACAGGCAGATGGACTCAGTGATGTGCCAGGAAGGCAAGGCAGAACTGCCTTGACCTTTGGAGGCCTAAGTAGCAACACAACCCCCCCCCCATCAACCTGCTGGAGCTGTGGTGCAGAGGACCTCCCTGGCACAGCATTGGTGGTTATAGTCTGTGCAGCCAACGTTGAGGTTCCAGAATCCTTAGAAAGAAGTAAACAGAAAAATCCACTTGCCAAAGACACAAAGACAAAACAACATGGGAAAAACTCAAAATAAATCCACACTGAAGTCCACCAACCCTACAGAAGATCCCTACAATGAGATCTCCGAGGAAAGAAGCAATGACACAAACTTTAGAAGAACAACTTGTAGACATATTCAAAGAACTTAGAGAACTAAGGGAAGAGAATGAAAAAATCAATAAGGATCTAGAGGGAGTTAATGGAAAACATAGGAAAGAACCTGAAGTAAGTACAAATGCTGAAAAGATCTCAGGCCAGAAGGAAAAAAGAAAATGATCAATGAAACAAGAATCTACAAGTTGAGAATGACAGGCTCCAGAGTGAAATGGACAATCTAAAGAAATCACAGGATGAAATGAAAAAGGATATTGAACATTCATCTAATCACCATGAAAGGATGGGAAAAAGCCTCAGAAACAGAATGGACGAAGCGGAAAAAAGAATATCAGATCTGCAGGATAATACATAGCAACTACAAAGCTCAAGTAAAGATTATGAAAAATTAAGAAAAACCACAAGACTGGAATAACCAGGAAATATGGGACACTATGAAAAGAACAAACCTCTGCCTCATAGGGCTAGAGGAAGGAGAAGAATCCCAAGACAACACTATTGACTAGATCTTCAACAGGATAATAGAAGAAAATTTCCCCAAAATAAAAAAAAATCCCATACAAATAAAAGAAGCACATAGAACACCAAACATACAGAAAAGAAACTCCCCACCTCATATAATTGTTAAAACCCTAGATGATTAAAAAAACAGACAAAATACTGAAAGCAACAAGAGAAAAACAGCAACAAGAGAAAAACATTCCACCAGAATCACAGCTGACTTCTCAGTGTAAAGTACAAAAGCTAGAAGAATTTGGACCAAAGTATTCCCTGTGCTAAATGACTTTAGATGCCAACACAGGCTACTATATCCAGAAAAAATGTCTGCAGATACAGTTGACAAAGCATTGATTTCCAGAATATATAAACTACTCAAAAAACAAAGAAAAAAGAAAACAAATGACCCACTCAATAGATGGAGCAAAGAACTGAACAGAGACTTCACAAGTGAGGAATTAGAGATGTCTGAGAAACACCTCAAGAACTGTTCAACATCACTAATCATTAAGGAAATGCAAATGAAAACCACTTATTATAAGATATTGCTGTTGTTTTTCTCTTGTGCTTTCAGTATTTTGTCTGTTTTTTTTCTTTATCATCTGGTTTTAAACAATTATATGAGGTGGGGAGTCTTTTTTATATTATATTTTTTTTTATAAATCATAGGCCCGTGTTCCCCCTTCCCCTACCCCGCCAGACGGTTCTGCATTCTGCAAACACATGCTTTTCATCTCTTAGTCTTTCTCGTATTGTCATGGGGACTTTGACTGTTTTGAGCAGAAGTTCAGCTGTTTCAGTCAGTCTTTGATGCAGTCTTTTCTGTTGTTGTTGTTGTTGTTGTGTTGTGTTTCCAAACATGCTTACGCCCAACGCTTTTGTACAAAAGCTCAGGGGGACCTAGACAAGAAATACTACAACTGGGTAATTGGCACTAGCATCCACAGATGAGGATACCATTCATCGTTTGTTTTTCGTGGGACTATGTTTTACTTCACTCAGCATGATGTCCTCTAGCTCCCAGCCATTTTCCTGCAAAGCTCGTGATGTGTCTTTTTTTTACTGCTGCATAGAACTCCATTGTGTAGATGTACCACATTTCTTATATCATCAGTGTTGAGGGCATTTAGGTTGGTTCCAGTCCTTGCTATGTGAAGAGAGCTGCAATAAACATGGCCGTGCATGTATCTTTGTGGTGGCTAAGTCTTGAGGGTACATGCTCAGGAGGTTGGCGGGGGTGGCAAGTTCTTCCAAGTCTTCCAAGGTTCTCCACACTGCTCCCAAGTGGCTGTACGAGTTTACATTCCCACCCGCAGTGGAGCGTGTTCCCCTTTCCCCACAACCTCTCCAGCCTTGGTATCATTGTGTTTTCTTGATCCTAGCCAGTCTTATTGGATAAGATGAATCTTAAAGGGTTTTTCATTTGCATTTCCTTAATGATTAGTGATGTTGAACAGTTCTGGAGGTGTTTCTCAGACATCTCTAATTCCTCACTTGTGAAGTCTCTGTTAGTTCTTTGCTCCATCTATTGAGTGGGTCATTATTTTTCTTTTTTCTTTGTTTTTTTGAGTAGTTTATAATCTGGAAACTCAATCTTTGTCAGATGTATCGCATTGAGGTTTGCCTCCCACTCTGTGGGGTTTCTCTTACTTCCTTGATTGTTTCTTTTGATGTACAGAAAGCCATCAAGCTACGATGGGAATTTGGTACTTGCAGGCTCGTATTTCACCACCAATGGGGCACAGGGTATCTTCTCCTGGCTCTATGTCCTTTTGATCGCTATGTGGCCATCTGCAGACCTCTGCACTATGCCCTCATCATGAGTCAGCGCACCTGCCTCCTGTTGGTGTCCATTGTTTGGCTGACCGGGATTTCCTATGCTGTCTTGGAGGCCACTGTGACACTGCAGCTGCCACTATGTGGCCACAATAAATTGGATCACTTGGTGTGTGAGATTCCAGTTCTAATCAAAACAGCCCGTGGGAAAAAGTAAGCCAATGAATTTGCTTTCTCTGTGGTGTGCATTTTTATACTAGCTGTTCCTCTGTGCTTCACTCTTGCCTCTTATGCAAGTATTGGACATGCTGTACAAAAATGAAATTCAGAGGGAAGGAGAAGGCTTTTGGGACGTGTTCCCTCTCATCTCGTTGTAGTCCTTTTATTCTATGGTCCAGCCATTAGCATGTACCTTCAGCCCCCCTCATCCATCACAAGGGACCAGCCCAAATTCATGGCTCTTTTCTATGGGGTGATAACGCCTACACTGAACCCCTTCATCTACACCCTGAGAAATAAGGATGTCAAGGGAGCATTAGGGAACCTGGCTAAGAGCATTTTTAGTTGAAAGTGAAAGCTTTGCAGCATCAGATTAAATAGCCAACAATGAAAGAACAGTGAGTTCTGCATGCTTCTCCACAGCTCATCATGCTTCTCCATAGCTCATCATGCTTCTCCAAACCTCATCTTTTTTCAAGATCATGAAAAACTTTATATAGTTTTACAAGGATTTTTCTTGTATAATATGAACCAATATGTGGGCTCTTCTTTGAGAATACATTAAAATAGTTCTATAGGGGCTTGGCACATCCTGAAATAGTAACATTATTATGTGATATAATAATTTAAATTATAATGACAAATGCATTGTTTGTGAACTACCAATTTTTATGAAAACACATAAGCATTCAGAGAGGGTGTCTCCCCATTTGTCATTTGAAAATATATTCTCTTCTAGTTGTCCCAAATCAAAAAGGAGAATCTGAGGCAGACCTGTACATCCATAGTTTGTGTGGAGTAGGACAGTTGTTAATGAACGTCCTACAAGTTTCTTCAACTTCTTTGGCAATTTAATGATTTCCCTGATGAGAATACATTGTGGATTTGTCCTTATCTAAATAAATGAGCAAGTAATTCTTTATTGAAGGAATTAAAACTTATAGGTAAAAATTCTAGAAAATGATAGAATAAAAAGAAGAAAACACTACTTTTTAGCATTCCTTTTAAATATCCAAGTATGAATCATTTGAATTTGTAAAAGAACTAGAGCTGTATAAGTAACAGCCTGGAACCAGTTCTGTGCACAAAATTACAGCAAGAGGGACTGTCCTTTAAACTGTGAAAGAAAGAATGAAAAGGTAGTAATTTATATTCTATATTGAAGTAAAATGTGTTTATTTCTTCTACAATGTATGTTTTTGGTTGATTGATGTATAATTTTTATGGAAGGGTAATCAAAATTTGTATTGAGTAAAGTGTTAATAAATAAACATAGTTTCAAACCAGGCATTGTGCACACACCTTTCATCCCAGCCCCCTAGGGATGCAAGGCAGCAGAATCCTCTGTAGTTTGAGGCCAACCTGGTCTACAATAGTGAGGTTCTATGAACAGCGAAGGGCTACAGGAAGACTTATCTCAAAAAAGCCGAAAATAAAATAATAAATAAATAAATAAATAAATAAATGTTCTAGGACAAACCCTAAAAAAAGTCTATGGATAAAACTTAACCAAAACGTTAAAGAGCTAATTCAATTAAAAATTGTAATCTGTGAAGAAAGAGGCCATCTTTTTTTTTTTGTCTTTTGGAGTCAGGGTCTCCCTGTAGCCCCCAGGCTGTCCCTGGAACTCACTCTGTTGACCAGCTGGCCTTGAACTCACAAAGATCCACCTGCCTCTGCTCCACTTAAGATTAAAGGTGTGCACCAGCAAGCCTGGCAAAAGAGGAATGTTTAAGGAAGACCCATGGAGATGGAAAGATCTCCTGTGCTCACAGATTGGTTGAATCAATAGAGCAAAAATGACCATCCTACCAAAAGCAATTTAACAAATTCAATGCAATCCCAATGAAAATCTTCCATGGCATTCTTGCAAAGAAGAGAAAAATCCATCATAAAATTCTGATGGGTACAGACAAAGGATCCCAGTAGCCAAGAAATCCTGAGCACAAAGAACAATGCTGATGGGGAGGGGATTGCCAGACTTCAATCTATATTTCAGAGCTCCAGTCATAAAACACAAATCAGAGGAGAAGCAGCCAATGCTTTTTAACTGCTGACCACCTCTCCAGCCCCAGTCATTACGCTTTTAACAATTGCTAAGAGATGGAATTAACCTAAATGTCCCTCATTGATAACTGGATAATGAAATTTAGTACATTTACACAAATAAGTTCTACTCATTGGTAAGAAATTATGAAATTTGCAGGAAAAATGGAAGGAATTAGAAATTGCTTTATTATGTCAAGTAACACAGACTCAGAAAAGGCAAGCGAAAAAAGTTAAAAAAAGGAAAAAAAGAAAAACAATGACATATGCTCTCTCTCACTTGTGGAGTAGCATTAATCCTTTCCATGTGTGTATATCCAAATGTAACCAGTGGAGCCAAGAGAGTGGAAAGACACATTGTGAAGGGAAAAAAGAGCTGAAAGAAAGCAGGATAGAAGAAAATATGTTTACCTGGTGGAGGTGGGAACGTGGGGGGGCTTGCAGCTGGATGGAAGAGTGAGGAACCTGGAGAGGACTACAGATGTGAGGAGGAGGCAAGACAGCAAAGGAAGGTTGGAAGGGGGTGAGCGCTGTTGGGTGAAGGATGGGGAAAACAGAATGCTTGGATTAGGGAGGGAGACGGACCATAGAAAAGAGGAAAGAGAGGTGATATGAATATAGCTGTATAACTGTGAAGAACATGGGAACAGAGAGCTGTGTAACCTGAGGAACATGGAAACACAGACCGGTAGAACTCGGTAGGAAGATAGGAAACACAGAGCTGGTACTGTGAGCACAGGGGGAACGCAGAGCTGTGTAACTGTGAGTAAATGCAACACAGATCTGTGTAACTGTGGGAACATGTGAACACAGAGCTGTGTAATTGTGAGGAACATGGGAACACAGAGCTGTGTAACTGTGAGCACAGGNATATATATATATATATATATTTATATACCCACCAGAATCACAGCTGACTTCTCAGTGTAAAGTACAAAAGCTAGAAGAATTTGTACCAAAGTATTCCCTGTGCTAAATGACTTTAGATGCCAACGCAGACTACTATATCCAGAAAAAATGTCAGTTATATTTGAAGAAGAAAAATCTTTCACGACATGAACAAGATGAAAGAATAAATGTCTAAGAAACCAAAACTTCAGAAAATCCTTCAAGCAATTCAAAGAACAGAGGAAAGGAGCAACTATCCTTAAGCAATTAAAAAGAGAAATAAAAATATCATAACAGAGTAAATACAAACCTAGACCAAGACTTCACAAACCTAAATGTCTATGCACCAAACTCTGGTACACCTAACTATACAAACACTACTGTGCAGGACTTCAAGACACAGATCAAACTTAACACTCTAATAGTGGGAGATTTCAACACCCCACTGAGACCCTTGGATAGATCAACTGGACAAAAAGTAGAGAGACATCAGAACTGAACAATACAATACACCAAATGGACCTTACAGACATTTACAAAATATTTCACCCAAATACCAGAGCATATACTTCCTACTTAGCACCTCATGGAACATTCTCCAAAATCGACCACATACTGGGGCACAAAAGAAATCTCAATAAATACCAAAGGATTGAAATTATTCCATGCATTCTATTAGACCACAGTGCAATAAAGCTCAACATGAATACGAGAATAATCCCAACTAGCTTCAAGAATACATGGAGACTAAACAACACCATCCTGAATAACGAATGGATCAGGGAAGAAATAAAGAGTGAAATAAAATTATTAATGGAACTGAAGAAAAAAGGCAATACAACACAACAAAACTTGTGTGATATTTTAAAAACAGTCTTGAGGGGGAAATGTATAGCCCTAAGTGCCATATCAAAAAAACAGAAAGGGAACAAATAAATGGTCTAACACCAAAGCTAAAAGCACTTGAGAGACAACAACTTGCTTGTTCATTAATTAAAGTTTGGTTAAAGTCAACAATCAACAACTGAGTACTTATTGAACTCAAAATTTCTGTACACCAAAGGAAACACCTAATGAATTGAAGAGAACCCACAGAGTAGGAGAAAATGTGTACCAGCTATACATCTTACAGAAGAGAATCAGTTAGAATACAAAGAACTAATCAAGGGAATAAAATAATTCAGTTGAAAGATTGTCTGTGAGTCTGAGCAGAGGCTTCTCAAAACTAAGTAGAAATGGAAAGAAAAGTAATGATCATGTTAAATAATAGTCAGCATGCTTACTAAAAGGAGAATAAGAAGATCAAGGGACATGGGATAACAGGAGACAGCTACTATCATGTAGGGATAAGGAAGATAAAGATTATTTAAATGGAGAGAGGAGGAAGGATTATACAGGGAGAGAAGAGAGATAAACAATACTTAAGTAGTGTGAAAAATCCGGAAGGAAATATGCTAGCTCAAACTTTGTTGGAAAATACAATATCTATACATAAAGTCAACCCTGTAGGAAAAGGCTATATAATAAGAAGTGCGGTGTCAGACAGTAAAAACCTCCTAGCTAGTTGTTGGGCAGGGTAATCGAAGAGACTTCTAAACTTAAATGGGCTATTGCCACAGTTCCTAATTACCTCCCAGAATTTGAAGGTAAGAGTCTACAGCTAAAGCCAGGCAAAACATCAGACACAGTTCTTGGAGTAATGAAGCTCAAACTTACCTGCAAGCCTCCTACTTTAAGATTAGTTTTCATAAATGCATAGGGAGCTGTACTTCTGTTCTATTTTGTCTTCCATTGCTGGAAAAAACACTCTGACACCAACTTGGGGAGGAAAGGGTTTATTCAGCTTACATCTCCTGGGTCACAGTTCATCACTTAGGTAGCCCAAGGCAGGAACTCAGAGCAGGAACCTGGAGGCAGGAGCTGAAGCACAGGCCATGGAGGAATTCTGTTCACTGGCTTGCTCCCCTGGCTCATGCCCAGCCTGCCTTCTTATACCATACACAATGACCTGCCCAGGGTGGCACCACTCATTGTGGGCTGGGCCCTCCCACACTGCTTGACAATCAAGACAATACACCACAGATGTGGCCACAGGCCTATCCAATGGAGCCACTTCCCCAATTGAAGCTCCCTCAACCCAGGTATGTCAAGTTGACATTAAGCTATCCAGCACAATTGACCCCTTGTCAACTTGACACACAAAATACATCACTATTAAACAAAGACCTTTCCAGTTCTTGTCCCCAAGGTATGATGATACAACCTAAGGCAGTACAACCTTAAAAGTCCCACAGTCCTTAAAATGTCCAAACACTTAAAAGTTCACAGTCTATTAAAAGTCTCTTAACTGTGGGCTGCTGTAAATTCCCACACAAGTACTGTCTTATTTCAAAGGGAAGAATCAGGTACTCTCAAACAAAACCTAAGTCCAGAAAAGTAGCTCAAGGCTGGACACCTGGGACTCACTCGCAATCTTCTGGGCTCCAAAGGGTTTCTGCAGCTCCCTTTCTCTGACTCTGCCGACGGTGGCACACATGGCTCATCTTGCAGACCCAGGCTGACTCGATATCACACCTGCTGCTGCTCTTGGTGGTCATCCCATGGTCCTGGCATCTCCAAAAAGCTGGGGTTGCCACTGAAACTGAGGCAGCACCTTCACCAATGACCTCTTCTGACCTCTCCTGGTGCAAAGCCTAAGCTTCTCTTCCTGACCCCTGTAATCCTAGGGTCTTCACTGCAACCAAGGCTGCACTCTGACTAGTGGCCTTTCCTGGCCTCTCATAGTGCCAGACATCAGCTGCTCTCTGTGACCCCTTCCTGCTTTCAACACCGGAAATCATATAGAAGACACACGTTACCTAGTCCTGCTTCTGGCTTGACATGGAGGCTCAGGACCCTTCTGGAACACAGCTTCTGTGTGCTGACTCTGAAGAAATTTTTCCAGAAGATTTCACCACAGTGATGCTGGTTTCTTGTTACAGCTGATTTTTCAGCCCCAGCTAACCAGCATCAGCATCAATTGTCCCAGTAAAGCAAAGGTTTCACTTTAGGTTCTGGTATCTTGTTACTTACAGATGATTCTTCAGCCCTAGCTGACCAGAACCCACAGATTAAATAACGCTGATGATCTCTGCTTCCCTTTGAAACTAGAAACTTCACAAGCCAGGTCTCCATCATCGATAGCTCTCTCATCATAACTGTTCCAAGTTCCACTGCAATGATCTTTAGGCATTCAATGATTTTTCTAGCCCAAAGTTCCAAACGCTTCCACAATCCTTCCCCAAAACACCAAGGTCAGGACTGTCACAGCAATGCCCCACTCGCTGGTACCAATTTCTGTTCTAGTTTGTCTTCCATTGCTGTGACAAAACACTCTAACCAACACCAACTTGGGGAGGAAAGGGTTTATTCAGCTTATATCTCCTGGGTCACAGTTCATCACTTAGGTAGCCCAAGGCAGGAACTCAGGGCAGGAACCTGGAGGCAGGAGATGAAGCACAAGCCATGGAGAAATGCTGTTCACTGGCTTGTTCCCCTGGCTCATGCCCAGCCTGCCTTCTTATATGGTACACAACAAACTGCCCAGGGTGGCACCACTCATTGTGGGCTGGGTACTCCCACACTGCTCAACCATCAAGACAATACTCCACAGATATGGCCACAGGTTAATCCAATGGAGCCAATTCCCCAATTGAGGCTCCCTCAACCCAGGTGTGTCAACTTGACACTAAAGCTATCGAGAACAGGAGTAAATCAGTCAGTGGTTCAACTTCAGGTTTAAAGCCTAATAATCACAACAAGGATAATCAGCACAAATTATCTCATTTGTTGTAGTAATGTTACTTTTATCTTGGGGGCTAATCTACAGCTCTTATTGTATATACAGCCTTATCATTGTGAAGAAGCTCATGTGTTTTACTGTAAACATAGCCAAATACACATCTGCAGTGTTTGTAGATTCTGTAGAAAATGATATGCCTGTCAATTCCTTAACCAATATAAGTCCTTCCTATAGGGTTCTTTATATTTACTGACTACTGTACCTATCACCAATAATCAAAAAAGTTCCTTTTTGCAACATATAGATACTATTACAGAGTTCTATGACTTGACAAACATGGAGAATGAGTGTCTGTGATATGCCTGCACCTAAGTGACACATCTACACTTAAGACTCATAGAACATAGTGGAAACTGGGGCAGGGAAAACAATATGAATCATAGAACTCTCACCAGTGAAGCTTTCTCATGCAAGAAAGGGATGATAACACACACAGAACCACAACTTGATAAAATCTAGAGAAGAGACTGCAGAGTACCTGTCCTGGATAAGAGGAATATATTAAATGTCACTATCCCATGGATCAGAGGGAGGGGAAAGATTGTAGGAGTCAGAAGTGGTGAACAGCCACAAGGAAATACAGTTTTTCAGGTTTCTGGGAAATTCCTCTTATGAAGTGACAGCAACTGTGACAGCATGCACAAACCCTATGCAAATGTAAACCAGAAAAAAAAAAAAAAAACACCACAGAAGTAGAAAATGGGTAAGAAACCCCAACCCGAGTTGAGGAACTTTGAGTAGCTGTGCTCAGAAGTGTTGTTCTTTGAGTGATGTTAGATAGGATGATCAGGCTCCAGAGGGAAATCTGGAGACAGAAACTTGAATCAACAGGTCTTATCATATTATGACAGAATGCATGAAATCTTATGGCAGGAATTGGGAGGTATAGTAGGGGATGTTTCAAAATACAATTAATATACATTGAATGAAATACACAAAAACAATAGAAATATTTATTTTTAAATGATATTGATAAGTGTATAGAAAATTCAATTTAAATTAAAAGTGTTAATGTTTCATTACAAACCAGTTTCCTCTGGTTTAGATAAGAAGTCTGGCCTTTACATTTAATTACATGTCATAAGAAACAGTCAAGATATATATTATGTCTTTATTACACTCTATAATATTATATATAATAACACATTTTTTCATATAATGAATAAGTTTGCTTTAATTATTCTCACTATTCTATTTATAAATGAGTATTATAAGCATTCATTTATTTTTTAGAAAGTGTGCATTGGTGCTATTTTGGGATCATTCTAATAGTCCAAATCAATTAGTTTCAGATTCTTTTAATTGTTATTAAACTTTTTCCATAGTCATACATAATTTCTCAATCAAATCTAGAGTCCCTTCCCTTCCCATGCCCCCCACCCACCTGAGACCCTGCACTCTGCCATACATATCCTGCACCTTTTTCTGAGATTTTTCAGAGTTTGTTTTTCAATTCTTTTGTTGTTGTTCTCTCCAACTTGTATTACTACAGTATATATTCATATATATATTCATATATACTGTAGTAATATATATATTCATATATATATATATATATATATGAATATATACTATACACACACATACATACACACACACACACACACACACACACACACACATATCACTTGAATTGGAGGACTTTTTTCCCTAAAAGATGTCATGTTTTCTTAATGGAAGTCCTGGAAGTTTCCTCCTTGGCAATCCCAAACAACTATCAATCCTGCACTTTTGCTCCACATTAGGGTCTTTCCCTCCCATGATCCCCCAAATGAAGTCCAGTAAGCATGCCTCCTGTCTTGATACCCCTGTACTGGACTCCATGATACAGCCCAGGTAGTCCAACCATGGCAGTCTATACTCTGACAAGGCTGACATCCCCTTAGCTCTTTAGTCCACAAGCTGGCTATCACAGTAGTCCCCATCTGGCATTGAAGGTTTGGAGGATACTTGGAGAGACATGAGTCTTCAGTCCATATTGGAAGGTTAAAAAGTCATGTCTCATGTCTTTGTGGAGTGCCAAAAGTGGTGGCAGCCACAGGGTAGATGCACTTGCCAGTAAGAATTGAAGACAGGCCAAATCACAGTACTCTCTCATTTTCTTTTTGTCTTTTTACTAAGATCTCAAGTTTTATGTTGGCAGTACAGTTTCTCTGGTCTTACTGATTATTTATATCTGGTTTTACTTTCCTTTTGGGTGCTTAAGGCCACACAGTTAGCCCAGATTAGCCAAGGTTTTTGTTTTCTCAAGGTCAGCTAAGGTTCTGTTCCTCAGGGGTGTCTCGAGGTTTTGGGGGGAGGGAGGAGGGTGGGAACGCCTTGCTCCTTTCAGCTTGTCATTTACCAGCTCCATCCACTCGAGGATGAAATCAGGTCTTGCTAGACCAGGCTTCCTTTTCTGAAGCATGAGCAGATTTTCCTCTTTATAGACTGGACACTGGCTGAAGTCCTGTTCATGGCTCTCCAAGACCTCAATGAACAGGAAGACTGGTGACCCACATTTGCAGGACATTTCAAGAGATATCTCCATGCATAATCCCCTAAGACTTAGTTGACATCTGAGGGCAAGGAATAAAGTTATCCCTTAGTTCCCTTGGCCAAATTGGTATGGGCATTAATATGGTCATTAAGCACCCAAAAAGGCTAAGTTGCATTAGCCTGAATAACACATATTTACATGTGGTTGTAACATTTACTATGTATTTTATGTTTTACTTATAATTTCTGTGTACTGTTTTGTCTCTCTATAAACTACTATTAATGTTTATTTAAATTTTTTATAATGAACTAATAGGAGAATGTATGAGAAAATCTAGACATCGATGTCTAGCACATTTGGGCCCTGGAGACACATTTTTTTTCATTAACCAAGTACATTGGAAAAAAAAACCCTCAATTCTGGAATTCTACATATGAATTTCATTCTCTCTTCAGTCTATCTTTGGTGAATATATTTAATAAAGTATGTTTTTCTAGTGTTGCAACATGAATTGTAATATTCCTTTTATGAAATCTTTCCCTTTACTGCTGTCAAAAGAGCACATCTACACTTTTATTGTGAAAAGGACATTTCATAGGCTATAACTGCTCTACAGGCAAATGTGTTATATGAGGCCTGAACAGTTCTGATAATGCACGCAGGTGAAATCAATTTGTTGTTCATTTTGTTATTGCCTTCCTGCCACAGGATATCAAAATGTCTTAATTTTTAGAGATCTTTAAAGTTCCCTTTCAATGACCATAGAATGACCCTGTGGAAAGACACACTTGCTATAAAAATCATAAATATTCAGGAAAAGATGAGTAAAGGAAAACAGCGCCCATACATATGAGATATGAGCCTGGGATATTGTCCAGTGAAGTTGGCAAAAAGGGGAACTCCTGCCTGAACTTTATTGACTAAGGGTCCCTTCCAGCTTACCACCTTGTCCTCATCTGCATGGAAAATTAACCTGGCCTAGAAACAGACAGCATGTTTGCTAAATGACCATTCCCCTCATGAATGGAAAATTCACTCTTTTTACCAGTGTACTCTCGCCAGCCATCTGCTCAACAGAAATGATGTTCCCCTGTGCCGTGAATCGTTTTTACTATGACATTAGGTTACCTTTTAGAAATCCTTCTTGAATCGTTTTTACTATGACATTGGGTTACCTTTTAGAAACCTTTCTTGTAGTTCTTCTAGGCAGCGAAAATTTGTAAGGATCACTGACTCCTGGGAAATATTTTCCTGATTTAATATCTTAAAAAAATCACAAACTGGAGCATTCTGAAGGGGCCATACCAACATTTTAAAGGTGATTTTATTAAAATGTGTTTAAAATGTGATTTTATTAAAAACTGTGATTTTATGTCATGTTCTATGTTTTATAGGAAATGATTTTTAAAATTAGCATGACGAAGTTGTTATGACCACATTATTCTCAGCTGTAGTATGTTTCAAAATTAAGGCCTGATTCAGAGGAGAGAATTTTTGTCTGATACTCTAAATGTGAAAAACTCCATGACTAAGGAAGAGATAGTCCTTAGGGTAGGACTTGTTGAAGTCATGTTTTCAAATGAACTTTTTCACAAACTGCTTTCTAAGTACTTATATTTATATCCATATATGTGTGCTCCTCCTGACCTCAGTCAGAGTAACTTGCTATGTCAAATGATAGTCAGAAGCACGGAGACATATTACTGTCCAAAGGGATTAAAAAAAAAAATGAAGCAACTGTGAATGTTCAGCCACAGGAGAGATATCTATATCAATTTGCCACCTCTGAGACCCAGACACATTGCTAAAGAAAGACAAAAGAATATACAGGGTGACCCTGTCTAAAAAAATACCTCAAAAAAAGAATACATGAGACAAGATGGAGACAACTGCTGATGAACGCTATTGCAAACATGAACTCACTGGAGTGTTGGATAGTTACTTACTCAAGATCTAGTGGGCCAGGCCATTAACAATCTCCAGCCTGGAATGGTGTGGAACTCTATAAGCCTCACCTGTACTTGAAAATTCGATGGCTACTGGGGGAAGACACATTTTCTATACAAGTATGGCTTCTGGCAAGTTCTGCATGCCCCACTGTAAGACCCATTGCCAACGCTTTTATGGAAAACATTAAGTAAAATCTGTGGCTTAAAAAAATAAAGAAAATTTGTGCCAGGCATGGTGGCCCACACCTTTATTCCCAGCATTCAGGAGGCAGAGGCAGGCAGATCTCTGTGAGTTCAAGGCCAGCCTTGTCTACATAGCAAGCTCTAGGCCAGCTGGGACTAAAGGGAGACCCTGTCTTAAAAAAGATCAAAAAAAGAAAAATAAAGAAAATTTATAAAGGGAGAACATAAAGTAAGGGAGATATGATTGCGGGGACGTCTAAGGAAGTTGGGGAAGAAGAGGTGAAGGTGATATTGATACAATGTATAATTGTATGGAATTTCAAGAAATATAAATTAAATCTTTAAACATACAAAAACTTAAACTGTAATTATTTTCCCACAAATGTAATGATTATGTAGCATGATTATGTGAAGAATTGGTTTATGTATACCCTAATACATTACTTTGTGGTTTCGGCATATTCTCAAATCAATATCCACATGATTCACATTATGTCTATAGTTCAGTCACTGATGTGACATAAGGATATGCCACTAAACTGCTTAGTCAAGTTCATTTCTTCAAATTTTTAGTCCACATACGCATATAAACATATATGCATATTATATGATCTTTCTGTATATACTATGTATGCACACATACACACATATATCAAATGTGGAAAGCTATATTGAGAAACAAAATAATTGCATATTTATCCTCTGATTTTTTTGTTCTTTCCATGACAGGGCTTCTCTGTAGCCCCAGCTATCCTAGAACTCGCTATGTAAACCAGGTTTGCCTTGAACTCACAGATTTGCCTGCCTCTGCCTCCAGAGTGCTGAGATTAAAGGTGTGTGCCACAAACCCTTAAAAGGCTCAGAATGAGCCTACCACCTTATCCTGTCATACCACTCCTGGGTATATGCCCAAAACACTCATCCCACCACAAGGTACATGCACATCCATGTTTACTGTAACTCTTTTCACAATAGTGAAGAGGTGGAACCAACCCAAATGCCCCTCAACAGACGAGTGGATGACAAAAATGTGGTGCATGTAGACAATGGAGTACTATTCAGCGGTAAAGAAAGATGGCATTATGAACTTAGCAGGTAAGTGGATGGAGCTCGAAGCCATTATGCTGAATGAAGTAACACAGTCCCAGTAAGACAAACAGGGAATGGTTTCCCTCATTTGTGGATGCTAACACCAAATCCCCCAGACGAAAGGCAAGCTGAACGACACTACAGTTATATTTTTGTTTATCTGAAAGCAACTATGTTGTTATAATGTGAATTTCTCAAGGGTCTCTAGAATCCACCCACCACTGATTTTCAGACTCTGAAATTACTGTATATGTGTGGAGAGTATGTATCCATATTTTAGAGTATCATAAAATTAATGGAGGAAAATGAATTCCTAAGCTTAAAAAAAAGACTGAGAAAAAGATGCAGGATAGTTATGGAAGAATGCATGATCTGGAGTGAGGTGGAGGGAACTAAATTGAAAAATGATGTCTGAAATACACAAAACATCAATAAAAGTACAAAAAAAAAAGAAGAAAAAGAAACAACAAAAAAAGAACACTGCCTCTTCTCCCAGAGGACCCATGTTTGGTTACCAGCACCCATATTGTGGCTAACAACCATTCTTAGCACCAGTTCTAGGCGATCCAAAAGGATCTTCTGATCTCCATGGGCAATGCACAACATGGGTGCACTTACATACATGCAAGCAGTACACTCATGAACAAAAAATAAAAATATTAACCAAAACATTTTTAAACATTCCTTAAACAAGTAAGTGAAGATACACCATCCTCTTCCTGACATCTCTAAACTTTCATTTTACAAATAATTATTTTCATAATTTAACTGCTACTGACTTGTTTTAATGCAGTTATTGATGATATAAAGATTTTGATTTATTCTTTTAACAATGCTGACCTCAGAGTTTTATTGTATTATTCTTTACAATACATGTATAACATTTGCGAATCTGGAGAACGATAGCAGTTGTAAACATAACAATGGTTGTATCCACTGCCATGCATGGATAGAGGCAGAAGCCAGGGTGCCCTAATCATCAGTGCTGACCTATTACCTACCTACTTATAGATTTAGAAAAATTGGAAAGTGCAGCTGTGTATGACCTACTGAACCCACCAGGCTGCAGTAAATAGTCCCAATCCAATATTAACTCAAATTGCTTTTGATAAGATAAGTGAATCTCAAAATATAGCTGAAAAACATCATGAATCTGGACATCATGAATCTGACAGCATTGGGAGTGGTAAGAGAGGACCATTAGAAAGTTGTGTGCATTATATAACTCATAAGTGTAAATGATGATACATTAAGCTGTCATTTTATCATCCAGAATTTTTGCCTGTCCTGGATTAGTGTTGCTCTATATGAAATTTAATATTTTTCCAATTACTCTGAAGAATTACATTGGGATATTTTAATGTTGATTTTATTAAATTTTTATGGTGTTTTTGCTAGGATGAACATTTTCAGCATATTAAACCTATCAACAATAAGCTTCATAAGTCTTTCTGTTCTATGGTATCATCTTCAATTTAGCGTCTTGAAATTTGTATTAATCTTTCATTTCCTTAGATTAATTTATAGGATTTTTGTGTATTTCCTTAGGCTGTCTTCAATGGAATGAGTTGTTTTCCTGGTCTCTTTCTCATTATGCTTTATGTTGTTATATAGGAAGGCCAATGACTTTTTATGCTAATTTTGTTCATTTTGTTATGAATGTGTTCATCAGCTTTCAGAGTGTTTGAGGGGAGTATTTTAGGGATTTTATTTATAGAATAGCATGATCTATAAAAAAGGACTTCATTCACAACTCATATACCCTTTATCTTCTTAATTTAGAGGATAAGAATGGAGAGAGTGAGCATTCTTTCCTTGTTCTACAGTTTAGTGGAAATGCTTTAGTTTTTCTCCATTTAGCATGATATGGGCTGTGAACGTATATTTTGCAATTGTTATGCTGTGTTAAGTCTGCTGGATCCCTAGACTCTCCATGAAGTTCATCATGAAAGGAGCCTTTATTGTGTCAAAGGCCTTTTTTCATCAAAATAGAAAATCATATAGTTTCTGTAACTTAGTCTATGTGGTGAATTATAGTTATTGATTTATGTATATTGACCTGTCCCAGGATCGCTGGAAATAATCTAACTTGATAATAAATGATAATTTTGAAAAGACCAAAAAAAAAAAAAGAAGCTTACAATGTAAGATGGGCCATCTGCCAGGGTCTGAGATCAGGTATTCTAATAGCTTTGTTTATGTTGGACCATAAACAGTGTCTTGGACGAGAGAAGACACTGCTTTCTCAGTGCACGAAAAAGAGCACCTAGTACTTTGCCTTTACCATCAAAACCTTCCACATGGTGCGTTAAATTATTAAGCTAAGCAGGAGGGAACACACTGACCTATATCCGTGTATTGTTTTGCATTTACGTGGTTTCTTAATTCACTGGAGGCTTGCTGTGAATGGCTGTTTCAATAGTCATCCCTTTGATTAAGATGATAAGAGAGGATTTGTAAGTTTCAAGTCACAGTGATAATGAAAATTCCCACTTCCCTGATAAACAGGAAAGTCCAGATCCTCACCCTGAAGGTTGTAGCAAGCCAGAGAAAAGGTTGCATAACACACTTAGGCAATGACTAGCCTTTCTGAATGGATCTCATTTCAGGATGTTCCCACAGTGCAGTTCTGAAGGTCTTCCTTCCATGTAGCTGCGCACATGCCTTTGATCCTTAGACAACATTTGCTGTGAACATTGTAAGCTTCTTAAAGATGCAGATCATTCACGTCATGTTAATAATCTTTATAAGTTCATCAGTACCCACAACACAGGCATTTACTTAGATGTGCTTAGTTGGACAGCAAATATTTATAAAATAAATCCATCAGTATTTTTTAGGCCGGGCGTAGTGGTGCACGCCTTTAATCCTAGCACTCGGGAGGCAGAGGCAGGCAGATCTTTGTGAGTTCAAGGCCAGCCTGGTCTACAGAGTGAGTTCCAGGACAGCTGGGGCTACAGGGAGACCCTGTCTCGAAAAGACCAAAAATCAAAAAAACCAAAAAAAAGTTTTATTTTTCAAGGAATGGTGGCACACACCTTTAATCCCAGCACCCAGGAGGCAGAGGTAGGTGGATCACTGTGATTTTAAGGCCAGCTAGGTCTCCATAATAATAATAAGCTCCAGGCCAGCTGTGGCTACAGGGAAACCCTGTCAAAAAGACCAAAACAAAAAAGGTTTATTTTATTTTATGGTACCTCAGATTGGCATTGACCCCCTTGTGTATGCTAGGCAAATGCTCTAGCACTGAGCTATACCCAGTTGTTGGTGTTTGGTGACAATGATATCTCAGGACCTGATAGCTTTTTTGTTCATGTACTGGGTAGCACTTGGACCCAGGGCTTTGGACATGCTTGAACTCACTCTGTAGTCCAGGCAGGCCTTGAACTTGCTATCCTCCTGCCTCAGCCTCCCAAGTAGTAAATAGGATTACAGGCCTGTACTACCAGGCCTGGATATGATAGTCTTTCATATTAAAAACAAGCTTTCTCGCATGCACATATGCATATTTTGGAGTGATGCATATTGGAAGGAATAACATCATCATCATCAACAACAACAACAACAAAAAGACTGGGTCAAAGAACTGACTGAACAGTAAACTTCTGCATCAAGAATTTTGAGACAGACTGAGAAAAAGACAAAAAAACATGTTTGGCAGAATGCATGAGTTCTGGTGGGGTGGGGGGGCAGGGAGGGGGGCACGGGTCTAGATTTTATTTGAAATTCTGTATGAAATGCACAAAGCTTCAATAAAAATTGGCTTTGAAATAAAAAGAAAAAAAAATAAATGATAATTTGTTATATTTTGTCTTGAGTGTAGTTTGCAAGTGTTTTATTGAGAATCGTGCATCTATAATCATAGAAATATAGGCCTATAATGTTTTGTGTTGTTCGGTCTTAGGTTTCTGCATCAGGTATTTCTGCCTTTATAATAATCTGGAAGTTATCTTTCCTTCTCTATTTTATGGACTAATTTAAGGATTATTGATTTTGTTTCTTCTTTGAAGTTCTGGTATAATTCTGAACTGAATCTATCTGGTCCTGTGTTTTGTATTTACAAATTATTTAATTACACTTTAATTGCTTGTTATGAATCTTTTTAAAAATTATTTATTTCATCTTGATTTATCTTTCCATCTACTGTTTGGTGTGAAGTTTGGTCTTCTTTTTTCTAAAGCCTTCAAATATATCATGATATAAATATTGAATATCTCTAATTTTATATAGATGATGCTATGTATATGTAAGTATATGCCATGTTTTCATTTTCATCCCATTATAGTTTCTAAATTTCCTTCTTGATTTCTACTTGGAACAAGTTTTCAGTTAACAGACTTTCTTTAGTTTCAATTAATGACTTTCTGTGGTTACTGTTGTTGTACCCAGCTTAATTGCTTTATCATCAGATAGAATGTGGGCTATTATTTCAGTTTTCTTATATTACTACAGACTTGTTTTATGTCCCTCTATTTAGTTGACTAAGAGAAAGTAGCATGGGCTACTTAGAAAAAATTGTATAAAATGTGTATCATTTAGTGTTTGAGTGGAATGCTCTGTGTATGTCTATTAGATACTTGGTTCATGATGTTTTCTAAAATTATTTTATTATTTTTATGTGTATGAGTATAATACCTGCATGTTTCTAAGTGCACTTGTGTTTACTAATGCAGGCAGAGGTCAGAGGGGATATCAGACACCCTGGAAATGGAGTGAGGGATGGTTATTAGTCACCATATGAGTGCTGGGAAACTAAATGAGGTCCTCTGTAAGAGCAGTAAGTGCTCTTAACTGCTCAGCCATCTCTCTAATCCCTCTGATGGATTAATAGTTTTATTGTAGAATTTTCTTATACTTCTTTATTAATTGTTCGGGAATTATTTATAATTCCCTCTGCTCTCTTGTGTGTGTTTAACTCTCTACTCAAATCATGGAAAACATTTTTTTCTTTGATTATAAATGACATTTTTTCTTGGGTATACTAGCCTGGGCTAACATCTTAGTTCTTTCATGATTTTAGTACATCAGAACAAGTTCTTCTTTTCTTCATAGAAAGGTCATGTATTTTTCTAATGGACTGCAATTTACATGTGATTTGGTTGGTCTTTCTCTCTTGTGGCTTTCTATATCCTTTATTTATTCTAAATATTTCATTTTGATCATTATGTGATTTAGGAAGATTTTATGTAGACTCTCAAGTTAGTGTTCTGTATGCATCTTACACCATTATGTGCATATTCTTTACTAAATTTGTTTTCTTTTTACAAGTTTACTGAAAATATATTTTTTATTTCTGTATGTGTATGAATGTACTGCCTGCATTCAGGTCTGTGCACCCTTGTTGTGCAATGCCCCGGAGCTCAGAAGAGGGCGTCCAACTCCCCTGGAACTGGAGTTCTCCTGGAATTGGAGTTTCAGATGGTTCTCGGCCGCCATGTGAGTGCTGGGGATCGAACCCAGGTCCTCTGTAAGATCGGTCGGCACTCTTAACCGCTAGGCCATCTCTCCAGCCCTGAAAATATTTTCTATTCCATTGAAGGGTTGTTTCTTTCTTTCTTCCTCCTCCTCCCTTTCCTCTTCCCTCTCTTCCTCTTTCTCTTCCTCCTTTTCCTCCTCTTATTCTTAATATTCTATCCTTATTCTTGTATTTCTCTATATCCATTCTATTCTATATTTATGTTTAAATGCTTTTTGAGTCAAATTTTAGTGATTCTCAGACTTCATTCTGAAATTTATACACACTGGGAGTTCCTTGGCCACATTTATAATAATTAATTTGAAATCATTGTATTATGCATCTTCTAAGTTACTGTTATCAGGGAACATTATGCTGTGGTAGTAGTTTCTATAAGAGACATATTGTCTTGGATGTTCATGTTGCTTGTATTTTTACTATGGGATCTATACATCTGGATTTAGGAAATTGGTGATGTTTTTTACTGTGGATATCAAGTCTCACCTTTTTTAAATTAATTAATTAATTGTATGAATGTACTGTCTGCATGCAGGTCTGTGCACACGTGTCGTGCAATGCCCCAGAGCTCAGAAGAGGGTGTGGGATTCCACTGGAACTGGAATTACAGAGGGTTCTCAGCTGCCATGTGGGTGCTGGGGATCGAACCCGGGTCCTCTGCAAGAGCAGTTGGCGCTCTTAACCGCTAGTCTATCTCTCCAGCACCCAAGTCTTACCTGTTTTTAATGGGTATTTGTATCTTGTTTTGTTGTAACTAATACTTGTCAGTTGTCTAGTTGAATTTTCTTAAAGTTGTGTCTTGTGGCTATTCTGTGTTGATGTGTGAACAGGGTATCAATGGATTCTCAAAACAGCTAGGGCAAGCTAGTCTAAGGGCAAACCTTCAGCAGATTCTCATAAGTCTGTGTAGGGCATATTTGAGTTTTATACATGGTGCTTGGGTAGAAGGTGCTCAGGCTAGAGGGAGTGGGCAGTGCTCCTTGAGGGCTAGGCAAAAGATATCACACTGATCTGAGGTAGAACAATGGAGTTTCACTTTGTTAAAAAAATAAAGCTCCTGTTTTTCTAGTTTTTGTAATACTGGGGATTAAATACTAAGCATCATGCAACTCAGGCAGGTACTGTACCACTGAGCCGTAGCCCAGTCACATCCTTGTTTTTTATTTTATTTTATTTTATTTTATTTTATTTTATTTTATTTTTTGGCCTTTTTGAGACAGGGTCTCCCTATAGCCCCAGTTGTCCTGGAACTCTCTCTGTAGACCAGGGTACCCTTCAACTCACAAAGCCACCTGCCTCTGCCTCCAGAGTGCTAGAATTAAAGGCTTGCACCCTAATAGCCAGGCCCCCTGATAGCCAGTCGTGGTGGTGCAAGCCTTTAATCCTAGCACTCTGGAGGCAGAGGCAGGCGGCTTTGTGAGTTAAAGGCCAGCCTGGTCTACAGAGAGAGTTCCAGGACAGCTGGGACTACAGGGAGACCCTGTCTCAAAAAGACCAAAAAATAAATAGATAAATAAAAAATAAAGCTCCTTTGAGCTCAATTGACAAATGTATAACTGAAGCTAAAAAGAGTTCAATTCCATATTAGGTTTGATTAGTTATTTGTATTGTTTGGAAAAGGAAGCTTCTATATAAAATATTGTGTTAAATAAAATTTAATATATTCTATATTATATAGTAACAATATTTGATATCCCAAGAGAGGATAATAAAAGAAAAATATACAATTTATTTACTATAATAATAAAAGGAGAGTTTGTTATTTATATTTATAGAGTAAAATCACTAGACACAAAATTTCTTACTAATTAAATTTTCTTTTTTTTTTCCTAGACAAACATAATTCTTTACTATATTCTAAATATGCATTCTCATATTTACAAAGAACCTGTTTGCAAAAGATGTAGACTATTACAGAGTTCCAAAGCTATAGAAATGGAGAGAAAAATTGTAAGTGACACATCTACAATGTAACCTCTACACATAAGATGAATATGTCTCTCAATTGTCATGAGAGAAGTTTCCTTATGCAGCATGTAGACTAATTAAATTTTCTAATAACTATAAGCTAATGCTACACCATAGATTTAAAGTTACTCAAGTAATTATTATTTTACCAGTCCTCTCTGAATGATGTACAGAAGAAATTATTTCAAGGACAACTCACTGTCTAATTTGTGGTAGATTTTATATTTGGCTGAGCTGATGATAATGTGAGAAATATCTGGGGCTGGAGAGATGGCCTAGCAGTTAAGAGCACTGACTGCTCTTACAGAGGACCCGGGTTCAATCCCCAGCACCCACATGGCGGCCAAGAACAGTCTGAAACTCCAATTCCAGGAGAACTCCAGTTCCAGGAGAAGCCAACAGCCTCTTCTGACCTCCGTGGCATTGCATGACACGGGTGCACAAACTTGCATGCAGACAGTACATTCATACACATACAGAAATAAATAAAATAAGAAAAAAGAAATATCTACTTTGTGTTCCATTTCTTGAGATATGGTTTCAAGCATATTCAGAGACAATATTATCCACTTTGTTTAGAGCTTACATACAGAAGTTTGTCGAAGTTCTATATAATAGTGTAAGTTCACTATAAATTCTGATGTTTTATTGTGATGATCTTCAGAGATTTGCATAAAATTTAGATTTTTTTCATATATGTCTTCATAAATAGTGATTATTGAAAGACTAGGTTTCCAGTACATATTCTCCAGATCCTAGGGGATTCATTTTTAAATTTTATGATTATTTTAGCAACAATGGCAGGCTTAAAGTCCTTGCATATTTTAGGAATTAGATTAAAGAAGTCATTTTATTTTTTTATTTTTAACTATTTTCTTTTTATTCTTTGTTGAGCATTTGTACACTTCATACAATGGTTCCCAATCAAACACAGCCCCCCCATTCCCCAATCCCCCATTAGAACTCACGCATTACAACATCCAAGCTAAGACCTGTCTAGTCAAACTCCCAAACCCAGAAGGTCCTGTGCAAATAGATCTGCTGGAGTCTAGTCAGCATATATAGGAATCCTGGTTAAGGCATATTCTTCCTCACCTAACACTATTCAGTCTCATATAGATATAGATTTCAGTCCAGGGCCAATCCCCCAACCACTTGGCACAGGTCCCATTTCCGATGCCTACATGGCCACAGGTTTACATGTGAAAGCTTACAGTAGGTTGTAAGTCACTGCTTCTTTATGTTCACACACAACCCTGGCTCTTACAATCTTTCACCCCCTCCTCCACAATGATCCCTGAGCCCTGGGTAGATGAGGTTTAATTAGGGGCTACAACCAGGGATACACACTGTACTTTCCTTTTTCTACATGGTGCAGTCCAGTTGTCTCAGCATCATTTGATGTATTTTCTTCACTTCATAGTTTTGAAATTTTTGTCAAAAATCAGGTGCCTGTCTTCATGTGGAATTTTTTCACAGTCCTCCACTGTTTGTGCCTGTCTATGCATCATTATCATGCCTCTCTCTTAATTTTAGAGTATTTTTTATATTTGTTTGAAAATGACACTTTGCAAAACAATATGCACACTGCTGCAAGAGAGGGTCAATCAATGTTACAACCCAATGCTAAATTCTAACAACCATGATGAGCTGTCCAGCAAACTACCTCTGTTGGTTCAGTGGAGGCACCGTTGTCTGAGGGATGATCAACAGCCATCAAATTGGAGTTGGAAGCCTCTCAATGTGAATGAATGAGACCCACTGTAAACTGAGCCAAGTGCACATGGCTGGAGAGGACATGAGCCTATAGAAAAGCCTATCAGTGTCATACCTCTAGATAAATGAAATTTCTTACCATACACTAACTATGGACTCATATTTACAGACAAGCATATCATATGCCGCTCATCAAAAAAATCTACTCTTTGCAAAACATGGAGGCCACTGAAGAATCCCACAACTGGTCAGACACAGAACATACACATCTGAAAAAAATCCCCATTCCTAGGAGACACATCTACAATTGAACCTATACACACAGAATGAGGAGCAGGGAGAAAACTAACACACCACTCAATTCTCACCAGTAATGCTTCTGTAAACAATAGAGTCTGATGCAAACAGAAGGCCACAACTAGTCAAGCTCCAAAGAATGGGAGCCTTGAACAAAGTCATTTCAAATGGATCGAAAACCTCACATAGGAGACATTTATTAATGTTTATAAATATTTTTGATTGTCAATCCCTGGCAGTTGATGGAGTATGAGGGTAAAATTGATATGATGCTTAATAAGATCAATTTGACAGGATGTAGAAGCATCCAAAGACACCTCTGGTGCATTATCTAGATTAGGTTACTCTCTAGACATGACTGAGGAATAACTTACTAAGGTTAATTGAACTGGGAAGATTATCTTAATTTCACTCTGTGCTAGAATCCTTGAAAGAATAAAAAGAAGAAAAGATGCTGAGCATGAGCAGTTATTCACCTGTTTTCTCTCCTGACTACAGACTCAGTAGGACCAGCTGCCTCTATCTCCTGCCACTGTGACTTCCAGACAAGAGTAGATAGAATTCTTTAACTGTGATCCAAAATAAAGCCTTCCTTCTTCCCTTAACCTGCCTTGCCAGGGTATTTTATTATATCAGTAGGAAAAATAATTAATGCAATTGACTTCTGCCATGAAAGTAGGGATGTACTAAGCACCTATTAATATAAAGCATAGTTCATAATATAAAGGATTGACTGTCTCTAAATGGCAATAGCAATGAGGTTGAAAAAGCTGGCCAAAAATTTCTTGTTCAAGTGGAATCTGTAACTATAACAGAATCTCGATCACTGTTAAATGTTTCTGTCTTGTACTTTTATTCATTGGCATCAGCATATGAATGATTTGTCAGCTGTTTCGGTTTGATGTGTCCTTCTTTAATTTCCTTGACAATACTGATGTATAATTTCCCTCTTAGTCTTATTTGGAAATCAAATTTGAATAATTAGAGTGAGTTTTTCTGTTTTGGAAAGAATGTTACCTTTCTCTCAGTAGATATCTAAATATAGTACTTAGTACCACACTTTTTAATTTTGATGTGTTTTCTTTTACACAGTAATTATATTGTACTTAGTATGATTTTAAGTTTTTATAGGATAAATAATTTGTTAAAACTGGAATCGACTAAAGGTTGTTGCTTATATCATTGCTTCAAACCAAACACAAATGAAGATGTAATTACAAGAATAAAAACAGGATAAGTCATAATTCTGAGTCAAATATATACATTTTCTTAATGCCATTTTTTGAATGAGGAGAAAAAAAAACGTCAAGAAGAACTTACCATTCACCTTACAATCACAAATATGAAATTGGTAAATGGGAAAAATTAATGTGACCTATGTTGTTGGGAAGAAGAAAAAAGCAAATAAGTATTTTATCTTTTTAGTCTATGACGAATGTTGATAACAACACACAAATATGGCCAGAAATTAGGTCTTAAAGTTGGCTAAATGGAATGGGTAATAGATGGCTGCATCACTTTTGTTAAATTATTGTTGTTTTACTTTATGTGCAAGAGTGTATTGCCTGCATATATGTAACTGCACCCACATCATGCAATACCCATGAAGAGGGCATCGGATCCTCTGGAACTAGAGTGAAGGATGATTAGAATTGAACTCAGGTCCTTTGCAAGAATAGCTAGTGTTCTTAAATGCTGAGCCATCTTCCCAGCCCCTACATTGTGTTTTTTTAAAGATGAATCAGCCTGGTTTGGTGCAGCAGTCCTTTGACCTTAGCCATTGAGAGGCAGAGGCAGGATGATTTCTGGGAGACTGAAGCCAGTCTAGTCTACATATCAAGTTCTACAAGAGCTGGAATTAGAGGAAGACACTGAATTGATAAAAGAAAATACTGAACTAGTATAATTAAGGACAAAATTGGAACTCTGTTATATTACTAATAAATTTAATGATATATAACCTACTTTCTTCCTATAAACAGAAAATATTTTATCTTCTTAGGAAGATTTTGAAGAATAATGAATTTTCATTTCAGGAAAGCTAAGCCATCATAGCATAAATGAAAAAAAAATTGGTGTATGGGGATGTACAATGCACTAAATAAAACAAGTGCTGGATTTGATTCCAAGTACTGCAAAAATGGGCAAGGATTCACAAACCTATAATACCATTATCTGAGCACTCAGGCTGCAGGGGCAACATCAGGAGCTCAGTGCTATCATCAAATATGGAGTAAGTTTGAATTAAGACACAGAAAATGGAAGAAAGGGAAAAATGATTGATGCATTTGCTTACTTATGCATGGTTTATGTGTATCCAGCACTTATATAAGCTAAATCCCCAATAACGTAAGCAGACTCTTCTATGCTTTAGACCTTGAACATCCTCCTCCAAGACTCATAATTTGGGAGTTTGGTCCTTACACAGAGCTTTCATTTAGAGTTAGTTTAAGAAATGAGAGGTCCTTGGATACCTGGTGATAGCTCTGCTTATTCAATTCTCTTCTTAGTTCCTGGTCATGAGATAAGAAATTAGATTGAGAAAATGTTCCCACCATTACTTTAAGCTGGCAAAGTCAGATATCAGCTGCTTCAAGGAAACTAATATGTTCCTTCCCCAAGTGGAGCCAATGATGTTCTTGTTTGGAAGTGATCTAGTTACTTCCCACCGTGATTATAATCCTGCCATAAGCAACTTGGGGACTAAAGAGCTTTTTTTTTTTTTTTTAACTTACAAGTCTTGGGTCACACTCCATCGCTGGGAGAATTCAGGGCAGGGACTCAAAATGGGAAATTTGAAAGTTTCACAATCTGTTTAAATATTCCTCTAATTCAAATATCTAAATTATTTTAAATATATAGTTTTTTTAAATATGTGCCCTAGTAAATTCCAAAAAAGTTAAATATTTTTACTCCAAGAGAGAAGATCCAGGGCACAGTTAAGATCATTAGAAACCCATATCAAACCAGCATATATATATCATATATATATAATATATATATATATATATATATATCTGTTCAACATTTGGGACTCAGTCATCATCTTGTAGGTTCCAGAGCTCTCAGTCAGCTTCCCTTCTGTACCACAGCCTTGCATCGCACAGACATATTGTCAAGTAGGCACAGGCAAACTACACTCCAAGCCTGCTGCTGCCCTTGGTAGTCATTCTATAGACTTGGCACCACTCATCACCACTATGATGAGACGATGAGACGTCCTCTGCAAGTAAAGCTACACCTTCACCAATACCTGCTCTTCATTTGTCTTCAGAAAGTCTGAACCTGACCCATGATGCTAAGCCTCAGTTTCTCCATGACTTATTCAAACCTCTAGTCTCCACTACAATTTGGGGCATACATCATCACCAACCTCTCCCTCTCAAGGTAACAAAATTCAGGTAATTTCCATAACATCTTCATGCCTGAAAAAAGAGTACCATGTGAGAGACTCTTGCACATGTACAAGTTTTGCTGCCTACTTGAGATGCACTACAATTTCTGTATGCTAAACATAAGAAAATAGTTCATAGAAAATTTTACCTCAAAGATGCAGGTTGCTTATTAATCTGAATTTTTACCCCCCTGAAACCAGCATTCATTGTTCCAGCAAATCAGAGACTGTTTCACTTACACAGATTTGCAATCAAAATCATCACATGACATCCCTGATAGTCTGCCTCCTTCTGAAATTTCACAACACAGGCCCCCATCATCTATATTTCCTTCAGCAGTCTTATCTTCTAAGTTTCCTTAGAACAGCCCATTAAACTGTGAGCACTCAAAGTCTTTCTCAGACCAATCTTGAGATGCTTCTATAGTCCTCCCAAAATAGTATGATTCTGTGTGACACAGCAATACCTCACTCTCTGGTATTTAAATCATGCTTATCACTTCTGGTCTAACATTGTGGGCTGACAGGCAGAAGCTCAAGGCAGGAACCTGGTGAGAGAAGGTGAAGCAATGACCAAGGAGAAAGTTCCTTACTTGTTTGCTTTTCCTGGATTCCTGACCTACCTTTCCCATACAGCCCATGCTCACCTGCCCAGGTTCAATACTGTGAGAAGTGGACTGAGCTCTCCTACATCACTTTACAATCAGGAAAATACGACAAAGGCATGTCCAAAGGCCAATCTGATAGAAAAATCCCCCACTTGATATTACTTCATCTTAGGTATGTCCAGGTTTGTGTCAAGTCAATGAAAATTGTGACATCTTAAATTGTGACAGGCTTAAAATTGGGACATAGAATGAGGGCAAATGAATTTCATAATAGTGGTTAAAATTTTTCTGACATGTATATAGGAGCTGGAAAAACAACCACTTAATATAAAAGAACACTTTTTATTTATTTTTTTTCTTTTATATGTGTTTTTGTTTTGCCTGGGTATATAAATGCACATGGGCATGCTATGTGGCTAATTAAAAGAGAGTCTTTAAGAACAAACACGAACTTTTCCCAGTGGAGAAGAAATGTTCCGACAGATTGAAATAAAAAATTCTGCTCAAGTTTTCCAAAGCCTACTCCTGGGGAATTTATATTTGCGATTAATATGAGGTTTTTATGTTGTTGATGATCAAAAGCAGAGCATTCTGCAATGGTAGGCAACTTTTCCCACACTGAGTTATCTCCTCAGTCCTAAAACAGATATTGTTCAACTGGCCTATTGCACAATATATATATATATATATATATATATATATATATATATATATATACACATTCAATATATATATATATAATGTATATTAAATTTATATAATCATGCATATAGTGTTATTTTTGTTTCTTAAAATTTTTATCGAGGATGGGCATGGTGGTACACACCTTTAATCCTAGCACTCAGGAGACAGAGGCAGGCAGATCTTTGTGAGTTCAAGGCCAGCCTGGTCTACAGAGCGAGTTCCAGGACAGCTGGGGCTACGGGGAGACCCTGTTTCGAAAAAGACAAAAAAAAATTTTATCGAGTATTTGTACTTTTCATATGATGGTTCTAAATCAAATTTGGGGCCCCCTCCTTGTCTCCAACCCCCCATCAGAATTCATGCATTATATCATACAAGTTAAGTCCTATCCAGTTGAGCTTTTGAGCCAAGATGTCCTTCTGTGCAAGTCCATCCACTGCAGTCTAGTCAGCATATCTAGAATTCTTAAGTAAGGCATACTCTTCCTCCTCTGCAGTAAGCAGGTTCCAGTAGTTCTCAGTCTAAGGCCACCTTCCTCCTCCCCCATTTCTCTTGCTCTACTCTGAGACCTTGTCTAAGTTGGCATGGGTCTATATTTAATTTATGTGTACATATAGATGCATTTATAGGTGTATATATGATGGAAACTGCATTCCTCTCTGTATCTGATCATGTCCATCCCTATACCACTGTCTAATTTTTGCCTTCTTCTGCCATTCAGCCAGGTGAGATATCATGTTGTTATTTCCTCTATGCCTCTAGCAATGAGTCTTGTGCCATCCTCTCTCCCCCCTGTGTCTTGATTAATCTGATTCTCTTGCAGAGGATTCTGTACCTTAAAAATGTATCCCCAGAAGCTTTTAAAATACCTTTTTGATAAGTTGCAGAATCATTTTTTAAAGAGTTGAATAAAGCAGTGTTGTGCTGGTTTCTCTTCCTATCCCCAATGGCTACCCTCCAGCAACAGCTTCCATCACTTTCATGCCAGGAACTTCTATGAGTCACAAGAGCACTATAAAATATCTTCAGTTCAAACATTTTTAAAATGAAAAATCATTTGATGAAAACTATAATGCATTTTAAACCTTACAAAGTTGAGCACCAATAACGCATTTGCTACTTTTAAAAGTTTGTGTATGCTCTCATAATGATATCATCACCAGACAGGCAAGGAGAGAGGGACAGAAAGAGAGAGAGAGACAGACAGACAGACAATATCTATAACATCATATATACTTAATCTAATTTTGAATGGAAAGAATGTTTCGGAATTTAAAACCTCTGCTTATTCAATCTTTTGTGCTGGTAAGCTATTATAAACTACTGAAAAATGTTCAGCATTGACACTTGGACATATGATGATAATTAAATACATCTACTAACCTTTCAAAACCATGTTACATACTTTGGATAACATACATGTTGAAAATTGCTCCATAATGCATTTTCTTTTCTCAATTCACCATGTTTTCTTTTTTTCTCATTTTAGTCTCATTTTAGTTTGTAAGATAATTTACAAACATCTGGCAGTCTTTGCAATTCAGTGAACCAACTTTTTTCTGACAAAGACAGCAATCAGTTAAAAATAAAATCAGCTTGCTGAGTTTTCCTCCTCCTTTACCTCTTATTTGAGGATGTATACCTCGGTTTTCATCAATCCAGAGCAGCAGCCCCAGAAAAGATTTCAATCAGTTCTTTTATGATGACAGCCTGGCACACGCGGTTGAATGTCAAAGTCAGTTTGTCAATCATTTCAGAAGCATTCTTGCTGTCATTTTCCATGCCTGTCATCCTAGCACTCTGCTCACTGGTGGTAGACTCCTTCAGGGAGTAGTAGATGAGGTTGCCTGGATTGTACTCCTGGTAATTCTACAGCATGTCAGCATCGTCATCATCGTAGATGCTCATGCTGTCAGCAGTTGCAATGGTATTAAGAGAAAAGAAGGGCTTCTCTTCTGTCTTGGAGGAGATGACAGATTTGAACTGATTAAAAATTATAGAGCCTTCTTCAAACTCATATCCAGAATTTAATAATTCCAGGGCGATAACTGACGCATCTCCAAATGTAGGGGGCTTTCGTCCCACATCTTTGAATGACACCAGAAATTGGTCAGAATGAGTCCTATGGAGTATGCCCCTGAGTTTATCACCAACTCCAACAAGCATAACTTCCTTTCCAGCCGCTGTGAGAGAAGCTCCCTCATTCTTCATCTGTTTAGCCACCGAGGAATGAATACCACCCCAAAGCCCTCGATCTGAGGACACACCAATAAGCAGGTGTTTCTTCTTGTCCTCAGGTTCCTTAATTTCAGCCTTTTCTTTTTTTTATTTTTTAACATTTTTTTATTGATGCTTTGTGCATTTCATACATCATTTTCCAATTCAGGAACAATCTGCGGAAGAGGGGGCGTGGTAGAATGTAAGGGCTGTGATCGGGGTGAATGGTGAAACTACAGCAATGTAGTCTGGACGTCCACTCATTTGATCAACTTGATTGAACATACAACCCCTCACTCCCCACTGTAAGGTGGGGCTGTGAGGGTTTGGGCACAACAGTCTGCAAATTGGTTTTACATGAAGGATGCTTGTACTCATGGATTATCACTTATAGCTAAAAAATGAAAAAAACCTGAAAGATGCAGGACAGTTATGGCAGAATGCATGATCTGGGATGGGGTGGGGGTGGGGGGGAAGGGAAAGGGAAATATGCCTGAACTGAATTTTCACACAGCCTTTTCATATAGGCCAACGACCCGGTTCCATTACACGCACGCTGGCTTCACTCTCCCGCTCAGCTCGGGCATATTTTGCGGCTGCTACGATTTTCATTGACTTCGTAATTTTTGGATGTTTTTGATGGACTTCAGTTCGTAGGTAATATCTTTCAAAGTTGCCATGTTTTGAACTTGGATCCGTTGCAGTTGCGAGGCCCGATGACGCTAGCCTGGGAGAGCACGGCGGAAGCTTGCGGAAGGTGGGGCAGGTGGGCCTCTCACAGTGTTCTCTTTTCTCAATTCATCATTGCTTTAAGCTATCGACAGTGCTTGATGATTTTAGAATATGTGGTTTACAGTTCAGTTGATAATTATTAAGCTTTTTTTTCAGAGAAATAATAAATAGTTACCAATATATACTAGGTCATAGGAGGAATAGGTCAAAGAGAAATGGCTCATCAGGTAAGCACGCTGAAACTATAGCAGGAAACTGGGGTAAGTCCCAGCACACAACATGGCAGCTAACAAACAACCAGTTCGATGGTATCCACACACTTTGATGAGCATTTAATGGACATGGGTACTTACATATATGTAAACAGTACACTCATAAACATATAATAAGAGAAACTAGTAGTTTTTAAACTATAATAAGATATAAATCAAGAGTAATAAAAGTTTTACCTTGAATACTATTTCTAGACTAGAAAGAGAATAAATTAAAGACTTTAAAATTTTCATAATTTTGCTCGCCTTTCACAGTTAGGTAATTGCAACTCAATTTCCACCCTTAGCTAATCCTAGCCATCTGTCATCAGACTTATTTTATCTTTCAACCACGTGCAACTTCTTACACTTCAAGGATTAATTACAGAACTGATTTTTCCCTTTTTTTTTTTTTTTTTTTTTTTTTTTTTTTTTTTTTGTTTGTTTGGTCTTTTTGAGACAGGGTCTCCCTGTAGCTCTGGCTGTCCTGGAACTTGCTACATAGACCAGGCTGGCCTTGAACTCACAAAGATCCGCCTACCTCTGCCTCCCAAGTGCTAGATTTAAAGGTGTGTGCCACCATGCCCGGCTGATTTTTCTCTGTTTATAGCACATCTTTAGCTAACATTTAAACCAATATTTTAATAATGGATTTAGATTCCACTCGAAGACAATTGTCTGATCGC
>VZQC01001111.1:1050531-1093031 GCA_009823505.1 Rhizomys pruinosus | reverse complement strand
TTGCTTTAACTGATGAAAGAAGACCCACACACAATATGGATGATACATTCTGGTAGCAGTGCAGGAAAAAAAAAAGTTAGAAGAAATATTTTCAGAAGATATATATTCTCTTAACTCCTCTGTGCCCTGATAAATAGGCAAATAGGGGCAATAAAATCAGTACCTGAAATGTTCCTTGAAAGTCCATACTGACTTCATTTCCTTGGAGCTAGCTGGCTTTGGCTTGCCTGGTGTTTCTGCCTAGTTGTTTGAACTCCCCTGGTGACTACAGCCAGCAGAACAGCCATGAAACTCACACGGCATTTCGGGGAGAATGTGAGTTTTACAATACTGGGAATCTCGAGAAGATAACCTCCCAGCTTACCTGCAGCACTAGGAAAAGCTTTGTTTCTGCAGCTCTGAGAACTTGGTTTTCCAACCCAAAATTTAGAAATTTTTGATAACTGAAAATATCTTTGTTAACTGATCTGCTCCTGATCTGGTGTAACTGTGGTGATGTAACTATTATTACTGGATTTTCCCTTTGCATGATGGAATTGTGGATTTTGGTTTTACAATTCCCTCTCTGTTTCTCTTTGGGGTCGAGTTATCTGGGGTATGAACCCTGCTCTACCAATGAATAATTATAGGACTGTTAATTGGACCATCAATTTGTAGCATTACACTCTACATTACATTCAGTATTACATATTTTTTTCTAATAGTTTAAAAACTAATTTGACAGGCCTAAGAGATGATGGCTCAGTGGTTAAGGGCACTGGCTACTCTTTCAGAAAACTGTAGTTCAGTTGCCCAGATGGTGGCTAACAACCACCTGCAACTCTACTTCAAAACGACATGACACACACTTCTGAATCTGCAGGCACTGCAGGACATGGGTGCATTTAACATATATGGAGGCAATACACTCATAGACATAAAATAAAAATAATACATCTCCATTTAACTCAGATGCATTACCGTTTTTTAGCAGAGCCTTTAAACCAATGTTGTTTAATATACACATATTTACTTTTACTAAGTCCTAAAACACCATGTAACCTGTAGGCAGTGTCTGGGCAAAACTGGATACTTGTTGAACTCACATCATTTAAATATGCATTAATCGAATATACACCCGTGTCCCTCTCCCACCCCTCCCACCCTTCCCAATTCACCATTTCAGTCAGTTTTCTGATGCAGTATTTCTGTTGTTGTTCTTTTAATATGCATCCCTCTCCACGAGAAATATTTATAACTGGGTTATTGGCACTAGCATCCACATATGAGGGACACCATTTGTCATTTGTTCTTTTGGGACTGTGTTACTTCACTTAATATAATGTCTTCTAGCTCCATCCATTTACTTGCAAAGTTCATGATGTCCCTCTTTACCACTGCTTAGAACTCCATTGTATACATGTACCACATTTTCTCTATCCACTTGTCAGTTGAGGAGCACCTGGGCTGGTTCCAGCTTTTTGCTATTGTGAACAGAGCTGCAATAAATATAGCTGTGCATTTATCTCTGCAGTAAGATGAGTCTTGTGGGTATATACCCAGGAGTGGTATGACTGGTCAAATGGCAGGCTCATTTTGAGTCTTCTAATGGTTCTCCACACTGCTTTCCATAGTGGCTGTACACGTTTACATTCCCACCAGCAATAGATGACTGTTCCCCTTTACCCACAACCTCTCCAGCACCTGGTATCATTCGTTTTCCTGATCCTAGCCAGTCTTATTGGAGTAAGATGCTATCTCAAAGTGGTTTTAATTTGCATTTCCTTAATTATTAGCAATGTTGAACACTACTTAAGATGTTTCTCGGCCATCTCTAATTCCTCCTCTGTGAAGTCTCTATTCAGATCTTTGCTCCATCTTTTGAGTGATTCATCTGTTTTCTTTCTTGCTTGCTGTTGTCCACATTTGTTTTACATAAAATCTGTATGACAATAACTTTGGTGTTGCCACATACAAATGTTCTCTATAATTTTCTGTTGTACAGTATCACCTTGTAGCATTCTCTTTCACCTATAAGATGATTTAACATAAAAATCAAGTTTGCTTCCCAAGTTAATCACATACAGTCACCCAAAACAGCATGGGTGAATTTGATGAAATCTGTACCTTGATTCCACCTTATGGGTATGTATAATACGACTGCCTTCTGGATACTCATGGGTCAAAAAACAAAAACCTAAAAATAAAAGGGGGGATACAGATAGATATGAAACCTTTTTGTCAAAAACCTTGCAATTCAAATCTTAAAACTAACTATGGGAAAAGATTTGTATGTTCCAACAGGTCAAAATGTCAGCAACTTAACAGCTGAGAAAGAAAAGATACAGCTTTGCATTGAGTAGGATGTACCAGAAAGTGCCAACAGAAAGGTTGGCCCATCTGAACATTGAAAGGAAGAAAAGCCTCAGATTGCTACAAACATCAAAACCCTCTGTGGATCCTATTTGTAACAACTATTTATAATGAGTCCTAATGAAACTTACCTTCTAGGTGCCACAAAGGTTTTAATATGAGAGACTTTCTTACCTCCCCCCATAGAACAAGGAGAAATATGATGATGATGAGGTCGTTCTCCAACTGTAAATTGGAGACAACTATTATAGAGGTAATCTTTTATAAAACCAGTAAAACTGCCTTCTTGAATTGACTAATAGACATAGGAACTGTGAAAAGGATTATTCTCTATTCAGAACCAAATATAATACTAAAGTCTCCTTAAGCTATGCACTTAAGCAAAATATATTAATACACAGCTCTGACATCAGCAATGGTTTATTCTACCAAGGAGATGTTGGCCAGGGGATCCAAGCCCCCACAAAAAGTAAAGGCTCCTTGCCTTTAAACTGGGATACCTGCAAGAAGAGAGGTGATAGGCCTTGCTGTCCAAGACCTGATGTTAACATGGGAAAGATGTATTGAGACTATACATGCAAGGGTGCAGATGGTCTCTGGAATACTAGAGAGTGTTACCAAAGGCCACTAAACCAATAAAGCAAATATGGGTCTCCTTGAGTCAAGCAAGACTCCTCCATCAGCACCAGCTACACCTCACCTGCCTGGAAATACTGTGCAGCAGAGGCAGCCATATGCCTGTATATCCCAAATCTAATTGGCTATTAGCTCTCTCTTTGGAGGAATAACCCATGGCTGATGCCACAAGCTTACATCCTCTCATGGTTAGGAGATGTTATAAGCCACAGTAAAACCCTGTCATATTTAACAGAAAAGCTATAGTTCACGGATTAACATACCATCCAAACATCTGTGTCTATGCCAAAATAACCTACCATAACAATTAGTACTGTTTGAATACCTATATATCTAATTGCTTGTGCTTCATTAGTAGGATTGAAAGGTTATTCCTGGACAAACTGTCAGCCCATGAAAGGAACCATCCAGAATTGACCAGAGTCCAAGTGAACAGCTCCATAGAAAGTAGATTGTTTTGCTTCTCAACCACCTGTGCCTCTTTTCTAAGCCTAGGGAACAATCTGCAGAAGAGGTAGAATGTAATGGCTGAGATTGGGATGAATGGTGAAACTACAACAATATAGTCTGGACACTCATTTGACCAACTTGATTGAACATAAAAGCTCCCCCCCCCCGCTGGATGGTGGGACCCATGGGCTGTGTGGGTTTGGGCACAACTGCTTGCATATTGGTTTTACATGAAGGATGCTTGTACTCATAAATTATCACTTATTGTTAAAAAATGAATAAAAAAGTGAGGAAAGATGCAGGACTGTTATGGCAGAATGCATGACCTGGGATGGGGTGGGTTGGGGTGGGGGGAAGGGAAGGGGAAATATGCCTGAACTGAATTGGAAAATGGTGTATGAAATACACAAAGCATCGATAAAAAAATAAAAAATATAATATAAAACTAATCTGAATACTTGAGTGCAAATGTTTTCAATATGAAGAAGATATATAGAAGGACCACTTTGTAGGAAAATTAAATCAATAGTTGTGCCTGAAATATATTCATTGCTGCACACATATGATTAAGCAATATATTTGACTAAGAATTTCTCAAACTATCAGGCAAAACAGGACCATCACAGACTTTGGGTCTTGAGTTTTCTTTTCTTTTGAAAAGTCTTGTGTTTTTGTGCCACAAAGAATAGGTTCTTCAGCACAAGTAGCAGGAGGAGGATTTATTGTGTAGGTTCAGCTCATGTAAGGCATTTGTCACATCAGCTTCACCCATAATAGGGTTCTTTAAAAATGTTTTTCCTTGGACTTACACTGAGGGAATTGGGACACATTTAATTGCTCCATATGGTTTTGATACTAAAATAAATCAAAATTACTTCAAGAAGAATAAATGGTATAGTCTGACAAACTACTAAACTTTACATGTTAAACGCCTCTTAGAGATTTTTATAGAATGTTAAATACATAGAGAAATCCTAAAGTGAAAAGTAAAACTGTTTAAGATTGTTCAGCTTTTAAACAAAAGCCATTTATTCAAAGAACAGCTTATTTCAGTACAAGAACTTGTTTTTCTAAAAAAAATTGTTTTTCTTTAATTGTGGTCTAGTTCTTGCTTCCATTGCAAACAGAAACTCTGCTTGTCTAACTTGTGCTGTACCTTTGGAGGAAAAAAAAATGAAGAAAAGACCTAAAATTTTGTTAAATAAGGAAGGAAGCTAGTTGTCTGGAGTTGTTCATGGAGACACTAAGCTCTAACAATGACACGTGAATATCCAAGTGCAAATTAAGATGAGATGAGTTAAATAAACTCAGCACTTTACACAAATAAAATCTTATTCAAAATGACTCAGTTGAAACAATTATATGAAAGAACTTAGTACAGCAAAATATACTCTGGCCAGTATGTATTTTAAAAAAACATACTCATTTTTATTGGTACAAAGCTCCACTCTTAAATTTTCATCTTCTGTTTAAACAGTGTTCCAATGCATACCTGAAAGCTGTCAGCGCAAGGACATCCACATTGTTGTCTCCTCTCTACCTGCCATGTTTGAATGAGCACTGCCAGTGATACTAGAATCCAGGGAGAACAGTCCCTGCTGCCATTGGGACCCAGTTGTCCCCAGGTTGCCTTCCTCTCAGATTGCCTGAACTTTGCAGTGCCTTCCTTACTCTGGGCAGTGGCTTGGTTTTCACTTTCTTAGAGCATTTTACATTGCAAATTGCAATTGCAATTTCCTTCTCTGCCTTTTGGAGGTGTAGATTTTTTTTTTAATTGATGCTTTGTGTATTTCATACATCATTTTCCAATTCAGTTCAGGCATATATCCCCTTCCCTTCCCCCCACCCCACCCCTACCCATCCCAGATCATGCATTCTGCTGTAACTTTTTTGCATGTTTCTATGTTTTTTTTTGTTTTGTTTTCAATTTTTTTAACAATAAGTGATAATTTGTGAGTACAAGCATCCTTCACGTAAAACCAATTTGCGAGCAGTTGTGCCCAAACCCACACAGC
Source organism: Rhizomys pruinosus (assembly GCA_009823505.1). Classification (NCBI taxonomy): domain Eukaryota; kingdom Metazoa; phylum Chordata; class Mammalia; order Rodentia; family Spalacidae; genus Rhizomys; species Rhizomys pruinosus. The sequence continues at coordinate 1,087,578 of VZQC01001111.1, read as the reverse complement.
TCATGGGTCCCACCATCTAGCAGGGGTGGGCTTGTATGTTCAATCAAGTTGATCAAATGAGTGTGGGGGAACGGTAGAATGTAAGGGCTGTGATTGGGGTGAATGGTGAAACTACAACAATATAGACTGGACACTCATTTGATCAACTTGATTGAACATACAAGCCTGCCCTGCTGGATGGTGGAGGTGTAAATCTTGAAATGTTTACTTTAGATTTTTCTACTCAAGATCGTTCTTGAGAACCTGGAAGCCATTTCTCTGACATTTCATTTGAATTCACACCCCTACCTTTCCCTTCTAGTGGGAAGGTAGCAATATTATTTCACCAGTACTTTTCTCCTGCTTCCTCGAAGGCACAGAGTAAACTCCCCTTTCCATCCAACAGTGATGAAAGCATCAGTGGTCCATTTGTGCCTCTTCTCCAGCACCCAAAATCCTCTTACCGTCCTGACAGGAAGTTTGAGTTCAGAGATTTCCAGTCTTATTCTCCCACTGCCATCATCTTGATTACAAGCCGACATGAAGAGAAAGAGTGTCCTTTAGTGGGGCCTTGGTCTCATTCATCAAAGGAAGCTATAGGACAAATTTTATTAGAATTTTAGAAGAATGTCCTGAAGGCAGGCATGCTGGGAATCTGAACATCTGGCTTGAGTTGGAGACTGAAGGAGAAGGAAATAAGCCATAAGGTCATGCGAGTTTAGAGATCACATGGACATCAGATAAGTGATCAACTGGCAGCTGCATGACAGAAAGAAAGATGCTATAGAGATGAACTAAAGGAATACAAGATGCTATGGGAGACCAAAGCATTAAGGAAAGCAAGTTCAGAAAAAGGGTGCGAAGAAGGAAAGGAGAGATTATGCTTTTTTGAAGAATTCAGAAAAGTGGGTAGACTTACAGAGACCTCAGGAAGCACTGCAATGGGAAGTGGAACTCCAGGCAGTAAAATTTACTAACTCTTTAACACACTAGGTATTCCACCATCTATTTAGCATGATTTACGGTGAATCTGGCTTCCTAACTGTGATCCCACTGGTGATTGACCAGTGAAGCTGGAGAAGTGGATCTTTCCACAGATAGAATAGAAATTTTAAAGTGTTTCCAAATTAATCATATGGGGCAAATCGTTACTCTAAAAATATTCATCAATATTTGAACCTTGTGTATTATACTTTCAACTTTGATGATGTTATCCTTGTGGGGCAGGACAAAATGCCCCAGATGGAGGTCCGGTAAAATGGTTTGAAAAGGCTTCAAAATTACCAAATTAAAGAAACTGTTTGGCAAGGAAGGAGGCTAGAAATCTCCCCAGCCAAAAGGAATTAGATCCAGGCCCAGGTATAGATGTACAGGCACACAGAGTGCCTGAAGGTGATTCAGCACTCATCAAATACAAAGTGGATGTCCCTCGATGGAAATTTAGAGGCAAACTGAGGCATAAATGAATGATGTTGTGTGATAATTAAGTGTAATAGAAAGAACACATCTGAGAAGGGAAATGGTATTTAAAAGAGCCAAAAGCTTCTACATTGTGTTTTAAAAGTCCCAACTCTGTACAGTGGGGCCATTTTGCTGACAAACTTTAACATTGCTCCTTCTCACTTCTTCCTTTGGAAGGGTGTCTTTTTTCTAATAAAGTGTACTTGGTTTTGTACTATCAGTGGAATCTGTCCAATACTTTTTCATCAGGTGCAAGATATCCAGGGACAGATGGAGGCATGACTTCTGCAGCTAACAGCACTGGCTGGTCTTGAAAAGTACGGGGTTCAACCATGTTCTTGGGGATGCAATGCCTGCTTTTGGCCTTTGCAGGAACTGCAGGCATGGATGGACTTGCATACATGCAGCTGAAACACTCCTATATATAAAACACAGACAAGTGTACTTCTCAGTACTCATCAAAGAAGCTTTTTTTTGGCAGCAGATGGAGATTATTATGAAGTTGCACAAGTGATCAACAACAGAGAATAAGTATCAGTGACATCTCTTCCCCTAAGTGATACATCTTCACCTAAGGCCCAGTGAACACCATTGAAGAGAGTCTGGAAAGACTGTGGGAGCCTGAGGGACAAAGCACATGTTACTAGTTAATGCATTCTAGACATGGTAGGAAAACTGCAGCAATGAAATCTCTACAGTGTGGTAGTCTAGCAAGATTTGTATACAATATCAAAACCAGTTGATATAACAAGATAGATGGGGAAAATCTCAGGGGTTCTCACCTCACGATAAATATCTACAGGTAATCACTGGATGCTGCTGGATGCTGAGGGAGGGATAATCAGGTTTTCTTTGTTTGTCTGTGTGTTTGTGTTTTTGTTTTTTTTTTCTTTTCCAGGAACCTGCTTCCTGAGAGGTGAGGTGATCCAACTCCAGTGGGCAACCTTAAACACAGATACACAGGAGCAGCATTCAACGGACTAGTGTGTGTGTGTGTGTGTGTGTGTGTGTGTGTGTGTGTGTGTCTGTGTGTGTGTGTATGCAACAATAATAATCAAGGAAAGGAACAGGAAAATGAGAGGGTTGTCACTGAACAGGGGAGAAGTTAGAGACTAAATGGGAAGTATGGAGATTTGTGGAAATCTGTGCTTATATAGGATATTCACAAAAACATTAAAATTAATAAAATAGAAAATAAGTATTTTTAAAACAAGGTAACCCTCAAGATATAGCCAGCAAAACCAAATACCCACCCATATCATTCCATGCAGTCTGTACATTCTCCTGTGTCGAAGCTTCCCAGCAAGGACAGGAAGCTTTTTCTCAGTGCTGTCTGTCACTTAGCCCAGGAGTCCCTGTGCTAACATTGCACCCACTTCTGAAGCACATCCTATCTGGTTTGAGAATCACATTTTTCTCTAAAATCTTATGTCTCTCTGAAAACATGTGTTTCTGGCATGTATTTATGGAACTATAGCAACAAATGTGGTAAGGGATTTTAAAAAGGGTAAATAATATTCCCTCTTGATTTTTCTTTTCAATTTTCCTCTGAAATATCCTACCTCTCACTCTGGTATTTGAAGCTTCCTGCTCCTTTTGTAAATTTAACTGTGCATTGCAATATTGTGTATTTCCACAATAACAAAGATATTTGGTACCCACTTAGAAAAAAATGTCATATTTCACCTATTTCTTCATAGTGAAATAGATTACAAAATGATTTCTGATTGTTGTTTTAAATATTTATTAGATTTTTTATGTCTCAACTTTCTGAAACAGAAATGTTCCATATTTTAAGATCAAATATATAAATCTAAAAGTATTCATTTTCTGCTAACATCATGAGCGGAAATTGAAGTGTTTTCTACTGTTACCCTTCTTTAAGCCAAGGGATGGCAATGAAAGACCATTCTGATAACTAAACAAATCCAGCCACTGTTAAAATGCAGCTGTTCACATCAATATATTTACCCATCTCTGTATATCTTAATTTATAAGATATTTAAAGTCATTGAAAATATTACCTTCAGTTCTGTGAACAAACCTTTCTATATCTGTGATGCTAATTAGTAATAGCTCAATTTTAAAAAAAAACATTATTCCTATTTTAGAAGTTTTAGATAGGTTGACTAGATTTCAGGGGATGAACTTGTACCAAAAGCATCTGGGTACAATTGCTTGATTGGATAGGAATTAACATACATGACAGAAAGGTTGAGCTCTTCAATGTTTGGGGGCATAGAGGTGGAAGGGACCTAATTTGATGAAGAGATATTATATAAAATGCACAAACTCAAAAACATATTAAATAAAAATAGCTCAACAAAAAGATTAACAAAACTGAGTATAGGATAAAAGTCAACAATAGTTGTCTTTGGGGTAATTAGCATTTTTTTTAAAAAGGCACTTTGTTAAATGCCAAAATATACTTGATCTTGATCACCACTTCCAATATTTTGACCAGTGGCTTATGACTATGTTTTCTTGAACATTTATTTAAAAGCTAAAAAAACTTTGGTATAATATTACATATATGCATATATAAATATATATATATATATATATATAATGGTAAATCAAAGGAATATTTTGTTAACATATGTTAGAGCTAAACATATTTGTATACTGTGCGCAATGTAAAGCACACACCATTTATTTAAAAATTTATAAATGCAACCTTTCTATATATTAGATACATTTATTATTTTAATATGCTAAAATTTCCAGTAAAATGAAGTCAATTCTTAGTCTGATTTAAAAAATATCATTCACATTAGTTCTATATGTGTGAATTATTTAATACATTTTCCTTCCCACAAATGAGTCTCATTCATAATGCACTTAATTTCCCTAGGCCTCCTTGCTTTCTGCCTATACCACTGATAAGGACTGGAGAAACTAAAGAAAGAAACAAACTACAGTTTGATTTTAAAGTGAAAATCACATCTGATAAAACAGTACAATTAAGTGACATGATATTCAATATTCAGATAAAAGGATATTTATCCAACTTCAGTTATTTTGCCTTCTGAAATTGCTGTATCAACCTTGTGAGAACCATAAAAACTAAGAATACAAATCATCTGGGGTAAAAAAAAAAAAAAGACAAAACAAGAGTTAACAGAGCTGCTTAGAAATAAATGAAGACAGGGAGGACAGTAAACATGTAGGAATTTCTCTAACATCTATCAGTGTTTTCAGGGACTCCAATGCTCTCTTCTATCCTTCATGGGATTGAATGACTCAGTTGCACTTAAACACATGCAGGTAATATACTCATATAAGTAAAATGTTTTTAGATTCTGTTCAGTTGGAAAAGATGATATTTTTGTTCTTTTAAGCTTCCAAGCTATAAATGTTGGCACACACACACACACACACACACACACACACACACACACACAACTTCATTGACTTTAGTGAAACTATGAACCAGAATATATGACAGTCAAACAAAAATTTCTCTTCTTTCTTGTAAGATCTTGCAGCTCATAACATTATTATTTACCAAGACATTGCAGGGGAAATTGTAAAATAATGAAAAGAGAAATGTTCAGAAGTTAATGAGGTTCAAACATCAACTGTAACTCTCCCTGTAGCCCCAGATGTCTTAGAACTCTCTATGTAGACCAAACTGGCCTTGAACTCATAGAGATCTGCCTGTCTCTACTTCCAGAGTGCTGGGATTGAAGGCATGTGCTGCCAAGCCTGGCTAAGAAAAGATTTCTTGCAATGCCCATTTAATGTAAAATATTAAAGTTATTTATTATAATATTTATATAATTTAATAGGAAAAAGCCCAAGAATGTTTTCTGTAATAGCTTGTGTATATATGTGTGAATGTTTGTGTGTATATGTGTGTATGTGTGTTTGTGCACATGCATAGTGCCGGTGTATTCAATAAAGGAAATGTTCTTACATATGTAGCTGTCTTGTTTGCCTTAAATATAAAAGATATCCATTATATTTATACAAACTTAAAGCAAACTATAGAGATGCTATGAAATAAAAAGAATAAGTTGATGGCTGGTTAGAAATTAATACATATCAAAAAGTGATTAGTATTGTGAACATAATATTCGAAGTTTGTTACAGTATATGTCTCTTCATATTCTCATAAATCAAATAAAATAACTATACTAGATGTTTGAGCCATGGGAGTACAAAATGAGGTTTCTTGCTCACATAATTCATATTCATGTTGTGAAAAAATTCAGATAGAAAGTTTTTAGGTAGGAAGATAAGCAGGTAGATTAGATGATGTGGAGATGGAAAAATAGTTACTTTTCAAAGGCAGTTAAAGTTATATACATGTGTGTTTGTGTTAGAGAGATAGATAGAGAGACAGAGACAGACAGAGACAGAGAGAGAGAAATGGGAAAGTAATGACACTTTACAGGTAACATCCAGTAATGACACTTTACAGGTAACTTTACTATGCCTGGATACATTAATATTTTGTAAATAATATACTTTGGTAAGGGGAGAGACCAGTATGGAGAGGGAGTTTGAGAGTCATCAAGAATAACTTATAGGGATTATGAGATTTCACAGTGCATAGAAGTTCTTGGCACACAAGCCTGACAGCCAAAATTTGTTCCCCATGTTGGAACAGAGAGTACCAACTACTAAAATTTTCCTCTGAGCTCCACACAGGGCACTGTCAAATGACAACATTCACAGTTTCTTTCCCCCTCCCTCCCTCCCTCCCTCCCTTCCTCCCTCCCTCCCTCCCTTCCTCCCTCCCTCCCTNCCCTCCCTCCCTCCCTCCTTCCCTCCCTTTCTTCCTTCCCTCTTGTTGCCTACCTTTCTTCCTTCAGGATAGCATGATTTTCCTTTGTGGATTCATTGTGGATTCTTTTGACCTGAAATATTTGATTCTCAAATATAGACCTCAGAATTCCTAATATTACATACGTAGGAACATATTCAAACAGAAAATGGAGGTTTTAAACGCTATTCAGAATATTTCTTTCATTCTCCAAGAAACTGTGTTTAAAGATTTTGTTGTTTAATCCTGAAAAATAGTTTTAAAAAGAAACAATCGTTTAACTTAAGAGATATGTGTTTGATTCTGTGTGAGATTTTGTAGGGTTTAAATATTACTAAAAGATTCTCTTCAAAGGAACTCTTACAATATCGTCTACAGCTATGATGAGTATATATTGCCATTAACTTTAGCAAAAATAAATGGAGAATCATATTTAACATATAAAAGAAATATTAAATAGATAATTGAATAAAAGCTGCTAGGAAGAAAGTTTGAAATCAACAATACCAAACCCTTCATTATAGAATGCTTACCTGTCTCTATCATCCAATCAGAAAGGAAAGTTGCAGGACCCTCCTGCTTCCACTCTATCACCCAATCAGAAAGGAAAGATGCAGGACCCTCCTGCTTCCACTCTATCATCCAATCAGAAAGGAAAGATGCAGGACCCTCCTGCTTCCACTTCTAATCATTCAAATCACCAAGTTTCAAATACCCTGAGAATCTGCAGTTCCCTAAACTACTCAGAACATTATGAGTGAGTGACCTTCTACTTGCTATAGTAGAGGTGGTCCACTATTCTATTCAAGGGAACATTTAATGGGTGGACTGTAGCTGTAAATCAATCATACCATAAATACTCAGGCATAAGTTTATAACTTGTTACATATAGTTTATCTACCATAAAACAGGAAACTAATCTAATTTTCACCATTAAACACTGATGTCTTTTAAACACTTCTGAATTCATTAAAATCAGCAAAGCAGCAATCATCAGTGTAGTTTTAACTGTTGAGGTCACCTGCTCATTTCTTTTTTTTAATATTGTTTATTTTATATTATTCCAAAATATGCATATATACACTCCACACATAAGTCAAAATTACAAGTTCTAAAAATAAGCTATAAGTTGATTCCTAAACATATTTAGAGATTCACATTTTAACAGTAAAGTTGCATGCAGGTATAAAAACGTGTAACTTTACATTCTATTTTTTTTTTAGAATATGACTGCATATCTTCCATCCATATATGGTAATTACAATGTGTGAAAATAAATGGTAGGACAATTCTAGAGCACATTTAGAGATTCACATTGTAATAGGACAGTCTCTTTCAGATACAATTAAATATAATAATAAAGTTGCTCAGTTTGACTGTCAACTGGGGATTTGGTGTTAGCATCCACAAATCCATTCACCTTTTTTATTCTAGGACTGTTACTTCACTTCATATAATTTCTTCAAGTTCCATCCACTTACCAGAAAAGCTCATGATGTATCTTTCTTTACTGCTGCATAGAACTCAACTGTGTAGATGTAACACATTTTTGTTATCCAGTCATCAGTTGAGGGGCATTTGGGTTGGTTCCAGCACTTTGCTATTGTGAAGAGAGATGCAATAAACATAACTATGCATGGATCTTTGCAATAGAATGCATCTTGTGGGTATATACCCAGGAATGGTATGGCTGGGTCCGGTGGTAGGCTCATTTTGAGCTTTCTTTTTTTTTTAATTTGTATTATTTTTTTTTTTTTTTAAGGGATTCTACAATACATGACACAGTTGTTTGCAGATAACAATGATGTTACTCAGTATGGCATACAATTAAGTAATGGTGCATTTTGCAAGATTTCATCCAAATTTTGAACAACCAAGTTTCCCATACCAGTTGGAGAAGCTTGTATGCACAGGCATGTTGATCAATCAGGTGTCCAGACTATATTCTATAGTCTCATGATCACCCCTATCTCTCTACAGCCCTTAATCATCTACCATGCCTCCTTCCACAGTTTGTTCCTAGGCTTTGGGAAAGGGGCACAGGTGAAGGCATGGTGAGAAGAAAAACAGTTCATTTCTTTGGAGTTTCATTTTGGACTCGGTCTGTTTCATGTTTGTTTCCCTTCACGGATGACAGCTTTCACGGTGATACCCTTTTTTTTTTTTTTTTTTTTATTATTTCGAGTTATGTTATGAATGTACTGTCTGCATTGTCAGGTTTGTGCACCCATGTCGTGCAATGCCCGGAGTCAGAAGAGGGTCTCGGATCCCCTTGGAACTATCTCCTGGAATTGGAGTTTCAGACGTCTCGGCCGCCATGTGGGTTGCTGGATCGAAACCCGGGTTCCTCTGTAAGAGCGGTCGGCGCTCTTAACCGCTAGGCCATCTCTCGATACCCTTTCAGTCATACTAACAAAGCTCAAGGCTATTGGATGTACAGGCATTTAACAGTACCACTTATTGTGTCAAGCTAAGCTGTGAGCATAGACACAGATGCTTGGATGGTATGCTAATCCGCAAACTGTGGTTTCTCTTTATAAAGGGTGACAAGTTCTTATTGATGGCTTATACATCGCCTAACCACTAGAGGACATAAGCTTGTGGATCCGCTGTGAGTTATTCCTCCAAGGAGAGAGTAATAGCCAATATATTTGGGATATAATATAGACAACTTGGCTGCCACTGTTGCACTGTATCCCCAGGCTGTTGAGTGTGTAGCTGTATTTTCTGAGGGTCTTGTTTGTCTCAGGGAGCAATATTTTGCTGTCTTTGCTGTAGTGGCCTTGGTAATGCTCTCTAGCATTTCAGAGGCCAGTTGACGCTAGCAGGTGACGCTCTAACATTTTTCATGTCACACCAGGTCTTCGACACAAGGGACTTATGACCTTTCTCCTATGGACCTATATATTTTTTCTGAATAACACAATATCACATTATAACACTTTCTTTACTGTAGGACAAGTTAAAGGCCTAAGCTTAAATTTCCTTCCCAAATAAGTAGCATACAGTCAATGAGAAACCAGTTTGGGTTAAATGTAATGAAGCTTATGCCGTGGCTCCTGCTTATGGGTATGTGTAATACAACTTAGGCATCTATAGGTCAAAACAAAATCATTTTGAGCTTTTAAGGGTTCTCCACACTGCTTTTATTGTTTTTTAGACTTCATTTACATTCCCCCCGCCGGTGGATGGTGTTCCCCTTTCCCTAAACCTCTCCAGCATTTGTGTCTTTTGTTTTTTATGATGTTTGGGATAGCTTGTTGGGTGAGATGATATCTTTGGTGCTGTTAATTTGCATTTCTGTTTTAAATACCTATATATCTAATTGCATGTGCTTCATTAGTAGGATCGAAAGGTTATGCCTGGACAAGCTGGCAGCCCATGAAAGAAAACAGCCAGAATTGACTAGAGACCAAGACAACAGCTCCAGAGAAAGTAGACTGTTTTGCTTCTCATCCACCTGTGCCCCTTTTCTAAGCCTAGGGAACAATCTGCAGAAGACGGGGTGTGGTAGAATGTAAGGGCTGCAATTGGGGTGAATGGTGAAACTACAACAATATAGACTGGACACTCATTTGATCAACTTGATTGAACATACAACCCCACCCTGCTGGATGGTGGGACCCATGAGCTATATGGGTTTGGGCACAACTGCTCGCAAATTGATTTTACATGAAGGATGTTTGTACTCACAGATTATCACTTATTGTTAAAAAAAATGAAAACAAAACAAAAAAACGGAGAAAAATGCAGAAAAGTTACGGCAGAATGCATGATCTGGGATGGGTAGGGGTGGGGTGTGGGAAGGGAAGGGGATATATGCCTGAACTGAATTGGAAAATGATGTATGAAATACACAAAGCATCAATAAAAAATAATAATAATAATAATTTGCATTTCCTTAATTATTAATGATGTTGAACACTGTTTAAGGTGTTTCTCAGCCATCTTTACTTCGTTACTGGTGAAGTCTCTGTTCAGCTCTTTAGTACATCTTTTGAGTAGGTCATTTGTTTTCTTCTTTGTTTTTTAAGTAGCTTATATATTCTGGATTTTAATGCTTTTTCAGATGTATGAGTGATGAAAGTTTCCTCCCACTCTGTGTGTTTACTTTTCACTTCCTTGATTGTTTCTTTAGCTGTACAGAAGCTTTTGAGTTTGATGAGGTCCCACTTGTCAGCTGTTGTCCTTATTTCCTGTGCAGCTGCTGTTTGATTTAGAAAGTCTTTTCCTACACCTATGTCTTATAAACCTGCTGCTGACTTTTTCTTCTATCACCTTCAGGGTTTCAGGTTTTAGGTTGAGATCTTTGATCCACTTGGAGTTATTTTTGTACAGGGTAAGAGGTAGGGGTTTAATTTTCTTCTTCTACAAATGGTGATCCATTTTTGCCAACACCATTTGCTGGAGATGGTATCTTTCCTCCATTGAGCTTTTTTGGCACCTTTGTCAAATATGAAGTGGCTGAAGTTATATGAGCTCAAGTTATGGATTTTCAATTTTGTTCCATTGGTCTATGGTTCTGTTTTTTTGCCAGTACCAGGCTGTCTTTATGACTATAATCCTGTAATATAAGTCTGGTAATGTAATCCCCCCAGTACTGCACTTTTCAATCAGGGTTGATTTAGGTCTTCAGGGTCTTTTGTTTTTCCATATGAATTTAAGGATTTTTTTTTTCCTAAGTCTGTGAAAAAGCTCATGGGGATTTTTATTGGGATTGCATTGAATCCGTATATTAATTTGGGTAGTATGGACATTTTTACTATATTAATTTTTCCAATCCATGAGCATGGGAGGACTTTCCATCTTTTGATGTCATTTTCAATCTCCTTCAGGGGTTTTAAATTTTTTGTTGTAGAGGTCTTTGGTGTCTTTGGTTAGTTTATTCCTAGGTATTATTTTTTGACGCTATTGTTATTGGGAAGGTCTCCTTATGTTCCTTCTCCAGTTGCTTATTGTTGGTGTAAAGGAAGGCTACTGATTTTTCTAGGTTTATTTTGTGTCCCGCCACTTTACTGAAACTTTTGATGGTTTCTAAGAGTTTTCTGGTGGAATTTTTAGCATCCCTTAGGTAAACTATCATATCATCTGCAAAGAAGGATAATTTTATTTCCTCTTTTCCAATTAGTACTCCTTTAATTTCACTTTCTCGCCTCATTCCCCTAGGAAGCATTTCAAGCACTTTATTGAAGAGGAGTGGTGATAGTGGATAGCCTTGCAGTGTTCCTGCCTTTAAGGGGAATACTTCCAACTTTTCTCCATTTAGGATGATGTTGGTTGTGGGTTTCTTGCATATGGCTTTGATTACATTGAGGAATGTTCCCTCTGAAGGGGCATGAGACGCAACAACACCCTAAAGACACCACCTAAAGGAAGTAACGTAGAAGGGCCAGGCTTGTTTACAACTGAGGGGCCCTTATCAGCTTGTTTTAAGTAAACAAGACAGTGGCTAAAGGAAGTAAGGGAGGCATAGCCAGCCTTGTTTTGAAACTTTTCTGATTGGCTCTAGCTATTTGACCTTTAAGATGATTGGTTGCCTATTTTGCGCCTTGGGTGTTCCTTTGTGGTTTTTCCTTTATAAGCTGCTGTAGTGCTTGCGATAAATGAGTTCCTGCTTGACTAGACTACCAGTCTGTCTGAGTGTCTCTGGGACATGGGAAGCTGCTAGATGGGCCAGACTCCGTGCCTGTCTTTCCTCTTCTCTCTGGTTGCCACGCGGGGCAGGACCCGGTATCCCTCAGGTCCAATTTCCTCTAAGACTTTAAGCATGAAGGGAGGCTGGATTTTGTTGAAAGCCTTTTTTGCATCAATTGAGATGATTGTGTGGTTTTGTTTTTAAGTCCACTTATGTGTTTTATGATATTTATTGTTTTACATATGTTGAACCATCCCTGCATCTCTGGTATGAATCCAACCTGGTCATGATGGATGATCATTTTGATGCGGGTCAGTATGCGATTTGCAATATATTGTTGAGAATTTTTGCATCTGTGTTCAATAATGATACGGATCTATAGTTTTCTTTCTTGTATCTTTGCCTGGTTTGGGTATTAGAGTGATGTTGACTTAATAAAAGGAATTTGAGATATTTCCCTCTGTCTGTATCCTTCTGAAAATTATGAGTAGTAATGGTTGTAAGACCTTTTTAAATGTTTTATAGAATTCTGCTGTGAAACCATCTGGGCCTGGGCTTTTGTTAGTTAGTAGGTTTTTTATTACATCTTCAATTTCCTCAAGTCTGTTTAAGCCGTCAATCTCCTCTTGGTTAAGCTTTGGGGAATCCCAGGATTTCAGATATCCATCCATTTCTCTTAGGTTTTCAAATTTAGTAGAGTATAGGTATTTGAAGTATTCTCATATGATTGTCTGAATATTTTCTTTGTTGTGATGTTTCCCCTTTCATCACAAATGCTATTGATTTGGAGTTGCTCTTTCTTTCTTTTGGTTAACTGGGCTAGAAGTCTATCTATTTTGTTTATCTTTTCAAAGAACCAGGATTTTGATTCATTGATTTTTTTTGTACTGTTTTCTTTGTTTCTATTTCATTGATTTCTGCTCTGATTTTTGTTATTTCTTACTGTTGGATTTAGGGTTCATTTATTGTTGTCTTTCAAGTGTTTTTAGCTGCAGTGTTAGATCATTTATTTGTTCTCTTTCTGTTTTTTTTTTTTATTTTTTTTATTTTTGTATGTGTATGAGTGTACTGTCTGCATGTAGATCTGTGCACACGTGTCATGCAATGCTGTGGAGGTCAGAAGAGGGTCTTTGATTCCCCTGGAACTGGAGTTCTCCTGGAATTGGAGTTACAGACAGTTCTTAGCCACCATGTGGGTGCTGGGGATCGAACCCAGGTCCTCTGCAAGAGCAGTCAGAGCTCTCAACCACTAGGCCATCTCTCCAGCCCTCTTTCTGTTTTTTTGTTTTTTTTTTACTGTGGGAGCCTAGTGTTATAAATTTCCCTCTTAAGACTAACTTTAATGTATCCCACAGGTTTTGTTGTGTTGTATTGTCATTTTCGTTTAGTTCCAGGAATGCTCTTTTTTTTTCAAGACAGGGTCACCCTGTAGCCCCAGCTATCCTGGAACTCTCTCTGTGTACCAGGCTGGCCTTGAACTCATAAAGATTGGCTTGCCTCTGCCTCCCAAGTACTAGGATTGAAGGTGTGCACCACCATGCCCAGCTTCAGGAATGCTTTTGTTTCATTCTTTATTTCTTTTTTGACCCACACATTGTTCAGAATTGTGTTGTTTAGTCTTCATGTGTTCTTATAGTTAGTAGGGCTTACCCTGGTATTAATATTGAGCTTTATTGTACTGTGGTCTGATAGAATGCATGGGATAATTTCAATCCTTTTGTATTTGTTGAGGTTTCTTTTTTGTCCCAGTATGTGGTTGATTTTGGAGAATGTTCCATGGGGAGCTGAGTAGAAAGTATATTCTCTGGTGTTTGGATGGAATATTTTGTAGATATCTGTGAGGTCCATTTGGTGTATTGTATTGTTCAGTTCTGATGTCTCTGTAAACACAGAGACATCAGAACTTTTTTGTCCAGTTGACCTATCCAGATGGCTCAATTGGGTATTGAAGTCTCCCACTATTAGTGTGTTGGGATTGATCTGTGTCTTGAGGTTGTGTTTATAAAGTTTAGTGCACCAGAGTTTGGTGCATAAATGTTTAAGATTGTGAAATCTTCTTGGTTAATTGTTCCATTGATAAGTATACAATGTTCATCTTTGTCTTTTCTGATTAATTTTACTCTGAGGTCTATTTTGTCTGATATTAGAATAGCCACTCCTGCTTGCTTTTTGGTACCATTTGCTTGGAATAGTTTTTTCCATCTTTTCACTCTAAGGTGCTGTCAGTCCTTGCGAGTGAGATGGGTTTCTTGGGGGCAACATATAGATGGATTCTGTCTCCTAATCAATTCTCCCAGTCTATGTCTTTTGATTGGGGAGTTTAGCAGATTAATGTTTAAGGTTATTATTGAGAGATGCCTGGTGTTTCCTTTCAACTTATTTTTCATTTGCATTCTTGGTCTAGGTATTTATTTACTCTTTTGATAATTTCTCACTTGAGTTGCTCAGTGTTTACTAACATGATACAAAATAAATTCATAAATGTTGGTCAATCATTTCTCAAAAATCAAATGTGAGTGTTTAAGCTTGTAACATAAGAGCTCAATTTTTTCCACATTCCTTTATATAGAATTAGCATCTGTAAATTGAGACTCCTTTTGGACAATCATGCAAATTTAATTTGTCCCTGGAAACAAAAACACAACCTCACAGATTGACAAAATATGTCATGTAGACAGTGTTTTTACTGTGAATTTTCCTCCACTGTTTCCATTTTTATCCTTCAGTAAACAAACTAATCTTAAGTTTATGTATTTTGAGTTTACAAAGAGCTAAACTCAGGTTGACAGTAGCAAGTCACCCTATTTTAACATCTGAGCTGGCTTTGCTCCTTTCAAAAATACATTCTAAAAACAATTGTGAGAAATTCTTATCAAAGTTATATAATGAGAGACAGTTCCACTGTCATAGATGTTCTGGTAAAGTTGAATAGATTTTATTAGCCCCCACACGCAAAAAGCATTTGGTACAGAAAAAGTTTTGTGTTATTCTGCTGAGAATTTCTTTCCACGATCTCTCCCATTAAAGTATAGTTTTCAAAGCAAACATTACGATAAATCAGTATCTAATTAGTCCATTTTCTTCTGATCCAAGAATGCTGAACATTTACTGTCCCATCTGTAGTTGAATCAGCAGTGTAATGAACACAGTTTATATTACTTAGCTGTTCCTTGAACTCCAAGAACTGTTGAAGTCTTTTCTGATGTTCTGCAGATGCTTGCACAGCATTCAGATGTTCACCAAATGTGGTAATTATTAGATAGATGGCAGTTTTCACTGAGGCACTGAAGTCAAATCTTAATGTTTTATAGCAAGTATCCACAAGGCTTCCTGAAATCTGAGGTGGTTTACTGGAAGTGTGAGGAAGCTTGAAGTACTTTTCAACTGCCTCTTGCAGTGTCAACAAAGTATTAAGGATAGCTGGTAGTGTTGTTTGGACAATTCCAAATCTATCTTCTGTCAACAAAGACAGACCTTCTAAAGCCCAAATATGCATCTGGGCATCTGAAAACACAGCCTGAATGGAAGCCTCTGGGTGCTTACTGAAAAAGAACATTATCAGGACCGATTTTGACAAGAAATTCTTAATCTGTTCCCACTTATTCTGAATCCAGGAGTAAACCAAATTAGGCTGTCTCACTGCCTTACCGTCATCAGTAATAGAAGTGCAAGGAGATGGATGAGAAAATTCAGATATTTGTTGATCAGAGGCATAAGTCCATAATCGAGGCCCTCTTCTTACGAGCTGAGGACTTTAAGGAGACCCATAGCAGGTGTTTACATAAAAAATTCTAGCCATTCGATTTACCACACTAGAGCCAAATGGGGTCCCAAAGGGACTTGAAACATCAGATGTAGATAATTTTGAAGAAAACAGTGATGTTTTAACTAACGGCACTGAAGGCTGAGGCATATGGCTAGATTTTGGTGTCTGCAAAGTAGTTTCTTTGGAAGAATTCAGTTTCCTGGTTTCCACTGAGTGTGATGAAGACACTCTGCCATTTGTAGCAGTAGCTTCTTGGTAGAGAACCATTTTCAAACACTCCCTTGAAATGGCAGTCCAATTATGGCGATGTCCACTTGGCTGGCTGAGGCTAAATTTTTTTTGTCTTCGAGAAGGAGAATATTGATAAAGCAACATTAGGTCTTGCAAAGCCAAATACTTTATGATGAGAGGGTGTGGGTGTTTAAGACCTTCAGGAGGCATGCATCTGATTCTTCTGAAAATGGTGGCTGAACAGGAAACACATGAGCCTCTGTTGCATAGATTTTGAAGAGTATCCACGAAATGTACCAAGTCATCAGGAGGAAGACACCATATACCGAAATGTGATAGAGTAAGGAGAGATTCAGGAGGCCACTTAATGTGTCAAGAGGCCTGTGAGCCTGCTCTTCTATATGAAGGTCCACAGCAGTACTAATCCAAGCTTTGGAAATATGGCCAAAAAACAATATGCAATGCAGAAGTTTCTAACCAGGAATCTGGATTCCACACAACTGTGTTTAACTAGGAAGAGAACAGATCTCCTGAAGTACAAAAATTTGTACTGCTGTGTGATGGGAAATGGAAGATAGTTCATGTTGTTAATAAAATACAGGAGGCTATAGCTATAGTCCATGAATGCTCCAGCCAGTATGAAAAAAGGATGATATTCATTCAAGCAGCTCTGAGCATTAGGGCTATCCAAGCTCTCAGTTTCAGTGCAGGGAACCACGAGAAAACTATACTGGCCCATGGTGAGGACTGCACACCCCATGAAATCATGCACAAATAAGTGGATGAGCTGCTCAGGGTAAAGGATCGTCCCTATCAGAGCCAGTCTGGAGCCAGGTATAGAGGGTACAAGCACCAGAGGATGTCCTGCAACCCTTCAGCACAGGGCAGGACCAACTTGCAACTGTGGCTGTGGAGATGGCGCTCCTTGCTCTCCAGAGTCTGGGGGACACCTGCTCCTTTCTAATGCACATGCTTCTGCTTCTCAAACACTTTTTGTGAAGCTTTCATTTTCCAGATTCACTGTTCTGAGGAACAACATGAAAGTCCAAAATCAGGCTAGTCTTTTAGAAATAATTCTATTTTTGTGGTTTTTCAAAAGATTGATTAATATATGTTACATTCTTTGAATCACAACTAATTCATGAAAACTCAAATACCTTAGCCAACAACAGTTGGACCTAATTGCTGTTCTGTCCTTTTTCATTCAAATGTATATATGATAATTATATTGTAACTATTCTATAATTTGGTAGGGAGATAAGGTAGCTATATCCTGCAGGAAGGGAACATTTATTCAAATACAAATCATGCTTCAATAACTTTGCCTTACACATCATAAAACATTTTTATTATGGCATCTGTGAAATGACTTCTATTTTTCTTATGCATTATCATCTCATTGTTGGGTCAATATTCCCAATTGAAAGATTCACAGGAATCTCATTGGGTTACAGTTAAACTATCAACAACGGCAAATTCTTTCAAATGTCTCTTGATGAGAATCGTTCTCCTTATTTCTGGATTATAGGGGTCATCGACATTCCTTGTCTCTTGCTTCCGTATCTAAATTTCTTCTGACATCATTTCACCCTAACACCCTCTGTTGCCTCTTGCTTTTATTTATTCTTTAGAGTCTAAATATTTTATTGTCATATATATTTAGTTGTTTCAAAATGTCACATGTGATTACTATATTTTCATCATTTCCAGTCATTTCTCTTCTCCCTCCCAATCATTCCATACCATTCCCCACCCCATCATGTTTATACCAACCTTTTTTTTTGTTACTGTTGTTACACCTATACATGTGCATATATGTATACATATGTATACATATGTGAGATGATTTAGTATTCCTTTTATGTATATGTCTTTAGGAAATGATCACTTCAGATTGAATAGCCTACCTTAAGTGGGATAGTCCCTGAGGAAAGAAAAAGCCATTTTCCTTTTCTCAGTCCTTAGTAGCCTGTAGTTTCATCAAGGAGTGTGGCCTTGTGAAACTAAGCCCATCTTCATTGTCATGTGAACCATGGGTTGTCATTATTCAGTTTTGTTTAGACAATCTTATTTTTGAGATTTCTTTGGTGCAGCTTCCCTGCCCTGTCTAAAAAGCTCTATTGAATAACACCTTCTATGGTATTCTAGGACTTACAAGCTCCACTGCAACTTGTGAAATGTTTTCTGACTCTTAGGTTAGGAGTAGGATTATATATGCAGCAGTTGGGATTAGGCACACAGGTTATTGTAATAACATATTAGGTTATTGCTCTCTGCATTTTGACTAGTTTGAGATATATGTAAACAACACCAATTGGTGAAAAAAAGATGCCTTTTTGATGAGGGATGTGAGTTACATTTATCTGTGGTTATAAGTATCTGGAGTATAGTTAGAAATAATATTGGTCTAGGAAAATGGTAGTACTGGGTTTTCTTTGAGGATTTATGACCTCTCATCCATAAGAAGTGACTTAGGTTTATAATACTGTATTAGTCACTTTTCTGTTGCTGTGATAAAATCACCATGACCAAGGGAACTTATAAAAAGAAGAGTTTATTTGAGCATATGATTGGCGGTCAAGGGAATTAAGAGTCCACTGAAGTGGGGAGGCATGGTGGCTGGGGCTGGGGCAGAAAGCCAAGATTCACATCTTCCAAAAAGCACAGGAAGGCAAGAGAGAGCAACTGGAGCCTGAAAGGCTTGTTGAACTCACTAAGCCCATCCCCCCAGTGATGTACTTCCTCCAACATGGCCACACCTTCTAAGATATCCCAAAACAGTGCCACCAACTGGGCACAAAAATGTCTGAATACTTGAAGATTATGGGGGTCATTCTCATTCAAACCACCACAAGGATCAAGCATGAATTCCCTCCTGATGGCTGTTGGTTACCCTATGGTCATTTTGTTTCGGTCCTTTACAGCTAGTAAACACTATTCCTTGCTGTTCTCCATTGGCAGCTAGCATAGCACCTTCAATGTAAGAACAATGTAAGAACAAATTCTCTGGGTAGATCCTTCTAGATCAGTCTAGCGTAAGTTCTTGAAGTCCTGTGTCTGAAGAGTGTGGTGCCTTCTGCAATAGGATCTAGGATTCAAACTCTTGGAGGCAAGTGAGGGTATTGAGAATAACCTATATTGTTTGGAGAGTTTCCTGGATACCTTGTGTCAAGTCAAGGAAGGTTTCCCAGCATGCCTGGCATAGAGTTTATACAGAAATATATATAAACAAATCTATACATGCATTATATGTATTTTACATGAGCATATAAAATATGTTTCTCCATGGATATTATGACCATCTTTAGTTTTCTTTATCACTGCCCTCCCTCTACTCCTGTGTTACCCTCCCCCTAACCATGTTCCCTTTTTCCCACATTTATGGCACCTGTGTCCTACTCTATGTCCTCTCTCCAGAGATTATTCTACTCACTCTTCCCATGGTGCCCTTCTACTTTTCTGTATTCTACAGTTACTTCAGTTTAATCTAGGCTATAAAGTTAAAAACCCACAAACAGGAGGGAATATATGGCATTTGTTTATCTGAGGTGGTGTTACCCACTTAGTATAATATATCCAGTTCCTTTCATTTACTTATAACTTTCATGATTTCAATATTCTTCACAGCAGCATAGATTTGCATTGTGTTTATGTACATTTTCATTAACCATTAATCTGTTGGGGGACCTTTAGGTTGCTTCAATTTACTAGCTATAGTGAGCAGAGAGGCAATGAACATGACTGAGTACCTGTGTCTGCAATAGCCTATTGAGTCTTTTGTCATGTGAAGAATGGTATAACTGGGTCATGTGGTAGATTTTTTTTATTTTGGAATGTTTTTGCTTGTTCATTTGTTTATTTGTTTGTTTGCTTTGTTTTGTTTTCCTTTGAGAGTGTTCTCCAAACTGATTTCCATAGTGGGTGTTCTATACCTGTTTGCATTACTGCCAACAGCCAAGGAGGACTGTCCTTACCTCTCATGCTGTCTAGCATTTGTTCTTAGTGGCTTCCTTGATCTTAGACATTTTCACTGTGAAGAATAAATTAAAAAGTAGATTGAATTGTATTTCCCTTATCAGTAAGCATCCTGAATACCTTCTTAGATATTTCTTAACCATTTTAATTTGTTTTTAAGAACTCTGTGTTTAGATCCATGGGACATTTTAATTGGGTTTTTGTGTTCGTGATTCTCTGTATTTGTATGTGTGTGTGTGTGTGTGTGTGTGTGTGTGTGTGTGTGTCTAGCTTGAGTTCTTCAAGTAAGGCTGTGGTCATGTTATTATAACTGTATTTCTACTTTTTTTTAGTTCTTTGTGTATTTTGGATATAAATAATTTTGGGGTATATAGATGGCAAAAGTTTTCTTCCACACTGTGGGTTTCCTCTTCTCTTAATTACTTTCATTGCTGTATAGAAGATTTTTAGTTTAATGACTTCCCATTTGTCAATTGTCATTAATTCCTTAGTAAATGGAGTCTTATTCAAAAAGAAATTTACTTATATAATATAGGGTATGGTCCACATTTATTTCTGGAAGCTTCAGTCTTTCAGGATTCATAATGAGGTCCTCAAAATTTAAGGAAACCTCATGGAAATCTGGAAAGACTCAGGGCTGTCCTTTCTTTATTCCATTTCAATATGGTGTTTGAAATCCTAGCTAGAGCAGTAAGTTAAAAGAAGGAAATTAAATGAGTACTCAAAGGAAAAGGAGAAGACAAATTGTTGGCAGATGACATTATATATATATATATATCTATATATGAATATATAATATATATTATATGTAATGCACTGAGTCTATTTATATGTAATATTATATATATATTATAATCAATATATACTTAACTACAAATTATCCAGTCTTCTATATATCAATATAAGCATGTCTGACAAAGAGGTAAGACACTTCACACATACAATATCCTCAGAAAAATCTGGTAGTAAACTGAACCATGGAGGTGAAAGTCCTCTCTAATGAAAATTTTAATATGCCTGAAGAAACTGAGGAATATAGTAGAAGATGGATAGACCTCCCAACAAAATGAAAAAAAAAAAAAAAAAAAAAAATAATTGGATGAGTAAACTATAGAAAGAAAATTACCTGCCTGCCTAAAGCAATACACAGATTCAGTGCAACTCCTATCAAAAACCCCCATGAACTTCTTAGCAGAAACAGAAAAAAAAGTCCTAAGATTTATATGTTAGCACAAAAACTACATATAGCCAAAGCAATCCTGAGCAAAAGGGAAAAATACGGAGGGATTATCACAGGAGATTTCCAGTTTATAGTAATAAAAAGTAGTATCTGTCCTGGATAGCCTTAGCCGTCAACTTCAACACCTGGTTGAGGGAGCCTCAATAGGGGAATTGGCCCATTGGATTGGCCTTGTGGCCACATCTGTGGATACATGTCTTGATTGTTGAGCAATGGTGGAGGAAACAGCCGCACTTGGTGGTGCCCACCTCTGGGGCAGGTGATTGTGGTGATGCTAGGCTGAATAAACCTTCCTCCCCAAGTTGGTGTTGGTCAGAGTTTTGTCACAGCAATTGAAGAGACAGACTAGCATCATAAATTGGTTTACCAGAGGAAGTGGACTGCATGTACAGATCTGACATTGGTGATTTGGGGAAGGATTGTGAAGTGTTTGGAACTTTGGGCTAGAAAAATCATTGAATGCCAAAGATGGTTGCTGCGGAATTGGAGAAAGTTTTGCTAAAGAGTTGTAGATGATGGAGGCTCTGCATTTGTGAATGGTTTCTAAGTTTTCAAAGGAAGGCAGAGATCATCAGGACTGTTTTAATCTATGGGTTCTGGTGTCAGCTGGGCTGAAGAATCAGCTAGTAAGGTAACAAGAAGAAGGCCAGCACACTAAAGTGAACCTTTGCTTTTTACTGGGACAATTGATGTTGGTTAGCTGGGCTGAAAAACCAGCTGTAAATAACAAGGACCAGCATCACTGGGGTGACTTAATTTTGGGACAGAATTTCTTCGGGTCAGCACATAGAAGCTATGTTCCACGAAGTGGCCCCGAGCCTCCATGTCCACCTTAGAAGCAGGACTTGGTAAGATAGAGTCTCCTTATGGTTCTGTGTTGAAATTTGAAGGGGTCACAGAGAGCAGCTGAGGTTGGCCCATGTGAAGGTCAGGAAAGAACATTGGTGGAAGTGCACCATCCGTTGCATAATGGAACCCAAAGCCTGATGCAGGGGGCATGGAGAGAAGAGAGCTGAGGGTTTGCACCAGAGAGGTCAGAGCTAGACCAATGGTGAAGGTGCTGACCTTGGACTCAGTTTCCAGTGAACCCTAGCTTTTGGAGTTCCAGGACCATGGGATGACCACCAAGGAGCAAGCAGCAGGTTGAATGGAAAGTCCGGCCGCGGCCTTTCGAGATGAGCTGTTGTGTGCCACAAATGGCAGAGTCAGAGAAGGGGAGCTGCTAGAACACCTTGGAGACCAGAAGATTGGGAGTAAGTCCCAGGTGTTCAGCCTTGAGCTATTTGCTTGACTTAGGTTTTGTTGAGTGGTGCCCGATTCTTCCTTTGAAATAAAACAGTACATATTTTGGACTTTACAGCAGCCCACAGTTAAGAGACTTTTAACAGACTGTGAACTTTTAAGCATTTGGACATTTTAAGGACTGTGGGGCTTTTAAGGTTGTACTGTCTTAGGTTGTGATTAATGTTAACATCATACTTTGGGGATAAGAACTGGAAAGGTGGTGGTTTAATAGTGATGTGTTTTGTGTGTCAAGTTGACAAGGGGTCATTTGTGCTGGATAGCTTTAGTGTCAACTTGACACACCTGGGTTGAGGGAGCCTCAGTTGGGGAATTGGCTCCATTGGATTGGTCTGTGGCCACATCTTTGGAATACTGTCTTGATTGTTGAGCAATGTGGGAGGGCTCAGCCCACTCTGGGTGGTGCCACTTCTGGGCAGGTTGTTGTGTACTGTATAAGGGGGCAGGCTGGGCATGGGCCAGGGGAGCAAGCCAGTAAGCAGCATTCCTCCGTGGCCTGTTCCTCAGCTCCTGCCTCCAGGTTCCTGCCCTGAGTTCCTACCTTGGGCTCCCTGAGTGATGAACTACGACCCAGGGGATGTGAGCTGAATAAACCCTTTCCTCCCCAAGTTGGTGTCAGTCAGAGTGTTTTGTCACAGCAATTGAAGAGAAACTATAATAAAATAGAAGACCCAAACATGTTTACACATAATTACAGCTAGATAATTGTTATAAAAGATGCCAAAAATACAACCTAGAGTACAAACATAATCCTGGTGCAAGGAAACTAGATGCTGCTACATAGAATAATGCAATTAAATCCATAAATTACTCTGCACCAAAACAACTCCAAATATTTCAAAAATTTCATTTTAAAGACCTCCAGACTATAGAAGTGCAACCACTGTAATCCAGGGTAATTGCACTATGTTTAGTTCTGTGATTACCAGGAATTTAGTCTACCATACTACATACCCTAAGCAGTGTATGATAGCCCATTTTGAAAATGTAGTAAAGGAAATGGACAGTTTGGAATGGGTATTATTTGTCTATCAGACCTCATTTGTATATGAAGACATTTATTATAAACAAAATTTGCAAATCTCCATAATCAAGAATATTCATAGGAAGTCACAGATTTCCACAGAGCACATTTGCCTAATTGCATTAATTTTTATTTCTGCACAGACCCCCAAAGTTAACAATTTGAGGAGGTGACAGACTTACTCTGCTTCATAATTTCTCTAAACATACTCAGTTTCACCTTGCATCATGTAAGATCAAGTAGTTAATGAATTTTCCATCTGTTACTGCTTGATGTCTTGTAAGTTTTTAGAGTGCATATTTATTCTCCTAAAAGAGCTGATTACTCTCTTCTCCCATGCTGAAATATGTCTTTGTAATGAAGGAGATCATTACACGAGGTTTTTGTTTCATATTGTCACATATTTGAAGTGGCTACAGTCACATCATTTCATATTCTTCCTTTTCCTTTCAGAAGCCCATTTATATTGAGGCAAATGGGGCATATTCTATTTCACAGAATAGGCACATACTGAAGGATCTCTCAGTTTGGGGTGTTCAGTTCCCTGAGTGCCATGTTTATGCCCTGTGTGTATCAATGGGAGAAAGTGGATCTCCTGTGACAAAGCTATTCTGAATTCATTGTCATTAGCTTGTCCTGTGAAAGAGTAATTGAGCTATATGCTTAAAGGTCAGACTTTCTGTTTAATCTTTTTAACATTCTTCTCAGTTACTTTGATAAAAAATTAACAAACACTAAAGCCAATTTTTTGTTTATGTATTCATTAATGAAAACTTTCAATAATAGATGAAAATAGTAAATATTCTCCATCATAGCCACAGTAAATGTAAATGATCCAAGTCATTATTTTCTCTGTTTGAATGATTTTGCCAGAATTCTAGGTAGAAGATTGAAGAATGATGTTTTAGATTGCCCAGGCTTTCAGTACCATAGCACTGACATTTTGGGAGTAATGAAAAAAAAGGGCTGAAGAAGGTGATAGACACCTAAAACATCAGCAATCTGCAGGCTGAAGCACGCAGATCAACAGTTCCTAAGAAGCCTGGACTATATATGCACATTTCGGGTTCCAGTAAAAGAGAGTACAAAGTCCAGAAGCTGTAAACACATGAACTCACAGCATATTTTGTTATCTATACAAGACTTGCTGAAAGTCAAGCAAAGAAAAATTCCCATCATGGATGTGAAGTTTATTGCTGTGTCTCTATCCTTAAGAGCTAGGGCGAGGGAGCATCATTTTTATTTAGGGATGTTTTCACTGTTATGGCTCCCATTCCCCAGCAGATGACCCCATGTGCTTGTTCATATGGGCATCACAAACTGGACTCAGTGGGTTAAGTTTTTTCTTTTTTTGGTCTTTTTGAGACAGGGTCTTCCTGTAGTTCCAGGTGACCTGGAACTCACTATGTAGACAAGGCTGGCCTTGAACTCATAGAAATCCACCTGGCTCTGCTTCCTGAGTGCTGGGATTAAAGGTGTGCACCACCACAGCAAGTTAAGATATTTTTTAATTAAATGAAATAATAAAAGAAAGAAGCCAAATTGCATGAGACATGTGATGGGGAGGTCCTGAAGAAATTTAGATTGGTTAGTGTGGCCTGGATATGATCAAAATATATTATAAACATATCTGAAATTTTCAAAAATTAATAGAAGCAAGACCCTGGAGCAAGGTATTTATGGATCACAATTATAGAAGCCTATGTCAGATAAGGGCCAACAAAAAGCATAATACATTGTGATATAAATTTGAAGTTTCAGACCAGAGAGATGGCTTAGCAGTTAAGGGCACTGACTGTTTTTACAGAATATCTGGTTTTGTATCTCATCAAGATGGTGGCTAGCAAACATCTATACCAGGAAATTTTACTCCCCTTCTGTCCTCTTTCAGCACTGCATGAGTTGGGTGCACTTACACGTTTGTATAGGGCATGACCCTCATACAGATAACATAAAATAAATAAATTTAAATATATTTAAATTTTCAGAAATATAGGGAGAATTAAAGTATGATTTAAAAGTATCAAAGCAAATATGACATCACAATTCCTATCCCAGGAGTAATATAACAGGCTTTGCATGTCCAGCTGCTCTAATGTTTAATAATAAGCATTCCATTTATTATCCAATTATAAAGAAAATGTGTAGAGAGATTGAAGCTATGGTGGTTGAGTCATGCTGGAGAGATCCTTAGGACAGTGGTAGGTTTGTGTAAGAATTGAATACAAGACCAAAATTTCCTTATTTGGTGTCAGTCTTTTACGAGTTTTGGTGGATTTCTTAACTATGATAAGTTAATATTTTGCAGTTATCTACTTGACAGTAATCTTAAAAGGAAGGAAGTTTTTCTTTTGAAATTTTTATGTAACTAGAACCATATCATTCTACTTAGCTTCAGTTTAATTTTAAACAGTAATTAAATAGAAGCATATGAATGCATAAAATATATATCTATTGAATTCAGAACATGTAAGCACTGATAAACAGAAAGTGAACTGACATGTGAAACTTGTGGACAGTGATCTAAAGGCTTCCTCCACTACCTCCCATCAATCCTCAGCAGTGTAAAATGATCCTGGCTGCTTTAAATGGTATTCCTGGACTGACCCCTTCCTTTGTTAGAACTGACACATCTGACCTTCCTTCATTGGGATTTCAGAATAAATTCTCCTAGGCAGACTTGAACTGCCTGAGAATCTGGACACCATGGACTTTTTAAAGACAGTCAGTTTGTGACTCTATCTCTAGAAGCATCACAGACATTCAGTTCCCCAAGATAAAAAAAAAAAAAACTTGAAAGCCTGTGACTCCCTCCTCCTATCTGTCCATCTAATCACGCAGTAATCATTCCTCACAGATCTCTTGAATCTAACTTCCTGTCTCCATTTCCATTGTCAGCGCCCTAGTTCTAGCCTTCACTAGCTATCCCCCAGAACATACCTGCTGTCATTTTTACAGGCAGATATCTCCTCAATGAATCTCTTCTTCTCCCTCCTATCCATAGTTTCCATTATGAGAAAGTTATTTTAGAAAACCTTCGGTGCCTGCTGATGTCTGGTTTCTTGGAACTTGTGTTTGTGCTACTCTAGTCTGCACAAATCTAGCGTGAACAAGTGTGCTTAATTATTGAATGTCTGTCTTGCTTCTCATTCCGTTTTAAGCATCTCTATAAATGGGAGACTTTACAAACTATCTTTCAGCATTGTTCACAGTACCCAGTGCAGAACTCAAAATAATTAAATGGAAGCTTAATGTGGATATGTGAAGGTAAATTGAAAAATCTCTGAGTGGGAATCTAGGTTTAACATTATAAATAACTGAACTGTGTGGGAATGATACTTTGTGTGTGGCTTGAAGCAAGAACTTGTAAGACCTGTCCTGGAAGATCTCTGGTTATCAGATATCTCTGAGGGCATTCAGTTGCCTCTGTGAGTTATCTGTAGCAGGAAGATTCAGGATATTACAATGATTCTTGCTTCACCCTATCTCTGCAAAGTTCCAGAACCTGATGGCCCCTTCCCTTGAGGCACTGAGCAAAATGTCACACCTCTAGTTTCCCGTTGCATAAACCAGAGCTCTGCAGCCCCCAATTAGAGCCAAGGTGGCTCACCCCTCCCTTCTGCCTGCCCCCCACTTCCTTGCCCAGAGCACAGTAACTTTCAATATATAGAGCTCACTGACAAAAAATAAACGGAGTTACTATCTCCCCTGCTCTCTGCGTGTGAGTCTGCTTATTTCCATGGGAGATCTCCTGTGGTTTTTCCCTCCCCCCTTCTTGCAAGGGCAAAGCCTAGAAACTGTCAGCCTGCAGGCGGGAGACAAGTCCAGGAGCTGAGCCAAGAAGGGAAGAACAGTGTGTGGAATGCGATCACGTGTGACTCAAAGACATTGAACAATGAAAATCTGTATAGTAATAGAATAATGTCCAGATATACTTACATTAATAAAAAAGTATTCCATCAGCATATTTCATTTTATGAAAATTATATATATATATATATATATATATATATATATATATATATTAGTCAGCTGTCTAGTACCTTTTAACCACTGAACCATCTTTATGCACTTCTCCATTATAGTTTATATTCCATTAAAAACATACAAAAAGTAACATTTTAATTGTATCTCTCAGCCTGTTCTATATCTCCAGAATAGTTTTGGGGGTGAAATGTTCATCAAAATAGATTTTTCATTTAATTTATGGATAAAAATGTTTAGCACAGTTGATTGCCAACAAAAGATTCCTATCAGTAAAATTTTTCAGATTTGATATCTTTCAATCTCATTCTTATCTATATCACTGATTTTTATATTGTTTTTATTTTTATTTATGTGTTCTCTCTCATTCTCTCTCTCTCTCTCTCTCTCTCTCTCTCTCTTTCTCTCTCTGTGATTATGCTGCATCTGGGTGCCTGTGTGATTATACCTACATGCATCTGGGTACTAGTGGAGGCCATAAGATATGTCAGAGCCTATAGACCTGGAGCTTAAGTTTGTTACAAGTGACCTGACTTGAGTACTGGGAATGAAACCCTGGTCCTCTGGAACAACAATGGTAAGCTGTTGCAATTGCAGAGCCATCTCTCCAGTCTCCTAAATCAATGATTTTTGGCAAAGGGCAATGATGATCATCAGGGGATATTTTATATTGTATGGAAAATATCTAGCAAGGAGGGGCAAGTGAGGCAGAAGACAATCCCTCAACAAAAAGAGATATTGAGTTACATTCTCAATATTCATGGGAGTGAGAAATTTACATAATGAGTTTCATGTTCAATCTTCATTGGAAATTTTAAAATCACCCTCCACATAGAAATTCAAATATGAGTTAATAATAAGAAAAGACATTTATATCAAATTTATTTTAAACTGTATCTTTTATATTTTAAGCTCAGCCACATTTTTTTAAAAAAATAGTTTATTTACTATTTTTTACTTTGTGTGCTTGTGTGTATTCACTGTATATATGTAAGTGCACCCATGTCATGCAGTGCCTGAAGAGGTCAGAAAAGGGCGTTGAATTCCATGGAACTTGAGTTATTAATGGTGGTTGGCTACCATGTGGTTGCTGGGAGTCATAGCCAGGTCCTCTGCAAGAATATCCAGTGCTCTTAACCCTTGAACAATCTCTCCACCCTGACAACTACCTTTTAAGCTGCCAAATTCATTAGTCCATATGGATTCTGAGAAACACAAGAGAATAAGTATTCTGGTAAATTTTGAAGCATCTTCAATGCTATGACTCAGAACAGATCTGGTTTATATTAAACATAACTTAAGAAACTTTAACAAAGATATATTCCAAGAGGTAGTTAAAAATGTCACAATTTGTAATAAAACCAAGGATCTTACATTGTTAAGAACATGAACATCTGTAGTTTTTCTGGGCATATTAAAGACAAGATTCACTAGTGATTAAAGAAGAATAATTTTTTTCTTCTCTGAAACAACTTTGTTTTTCCTATAAAGCTTTGTGTAACAGAGAAAAATCAACTTTTTATTTTGCCTCCTCTTGGAAGATGAAACCAGTTTAAAGGAGGAGTGGCCTCTCAAGATATCTTCCATGGCTTTAAGTTATTATCTGATTAATTTTGTTAAGTTTATTTGTACATTAAAACAGAATATTTTCTTAATAAAGAGAGGATATGGAAGAAAAATGGAAAAGATGAAGGGAAGGTGGATGAAATTGTAGTAGACCGGATTAAAGATAGAAGGATGTGGGGCTGGGTGTGGTGGCACACTTCTTTAATCCTAGCACTTGGGAGGCAGAGGCAGGCGGATCTTTGTGAGTTCAAGGCCAGCCTGGTCTACAGAGTGAGTTCCAGGACAGCTGGGGCTACAGGGAGACCCTGTCTTGAAAAGACCAAAAATAAATAAATAAATAAATAAATAAATAAATAAGATAGAAGGACATGATAGATAACTGAGTCATTAAATAGACCCTATTAAGTCATTTATATGTGGACCATCCTACTTCAAAGGCAAAAATCTGTCCAGATACTAGATAGGCACACAGATCAGTCCATTCCCTGTGCCCACTGTGCAGTATTTATAAGTAAGGGGAAGTACAAAGCAATGGTTAAAGTAATTCATGATTGGTTCCAACAAAATATACCTAAGAGACTGGTCCCTTTCCTTCCTAAATCCTACATGTAGAACCAAAACCACAATGTCACCTTAATGAACACAAGATTTCTAATATTTAAAAGTAATCAATATAACTTCATGATAATGTTAGTGAAAAGTTAGATGGTCAGCATTTAGAAAATTGTCTTTATTTCGGTTATGGCAGAAAAAATTAATGATTGTAGATGACATCTGAGATTCTCCACTAATACATAATATGACAGTACTGAACTCATCCTGTCTACTGTTGAGTATATAATCAAGTCACAGACACTAAAGCTACATGTATTTTTGTTAAGGGCCTCATTGTTAACCCACTCATGTGACATCATTTCATTATCTTCTTCTTTCTGTGAGTTCTTACCAGTTATTTGATATTTAAAACAAAGCATACTGGATTTTTGTGGGGCCAGACAAATCCATTATGGCTGAGTATAAGAGAGCTGGCTTCTTTCCCTGATAACCTAGAAGGTGGGTTTCATCCCCCAAACATAGAAGGACAGCAGGATATGGGAGCCACTCCCACTCACCGTGTAGGACATCAGGTATTTGCAGCCCAACCTGCAGCTTGAGGAGTAGCATTCCTAAAGCTTATCCCTCCTGAGGCCTGTCCTCCCTGTCCACTGGGGGCAAATGATGCAAGCAATGAACATATGTCTTGGGGCTACAGTTTTCCTGCCATAAAACCTAGCCATTGCAGAACACACATGGGCTTCTCCTCTGTCCCACCCACCTCCTGCCAAAAGAGCTCAACAAAACTATGTAAGTGCTTAAAACCCCTGCAATAAACGAGTTTTGCATGCTGACACAATTCCCAGATTTTTCTTCAGATCTGTTCAGGGACATCTCTGCTCCCTCCCACTTCCCACCTTGCAGGCCCCATCAGTCAAGCCACTGCTAGGCATGACTGCCATACCTAAGGCTTCGAGGCTGGTGACCTGGGAGGCAGGAATCTCATGACACAGAAGAAACCAACAGATTTTCAATTCTTCTTAGCTCAAACCAACTTTTAATCAGAATGATTAACTATTAAAAGACACTGATTTGATCTACTTAAGTCTTTGAAATCTTTAAAGAAACCAACCATTTATCCTTTTCAATAGTTTTTATACTCTTTAACATGAATGAGGTGTGAAACTTATAGAGTTTTAATGTTTAATTTTTTACATTGTATAATATCTGCATTTTATTCTTATAAATATTTAACCAATAGATTAATTGACAATGTGGGTGAAGGCACACAACAATATGTCTGCAGAAATTTATGAGAACAAATAATCTGCTATATGAATTTAAAAGAACTTGGGGGTGATGGCAGGCAAGAAAATGTTTGGAGAGGAATCCCTTGGTGGAGATGGAAAGAGAGAGAGAGAGAGAGAGAGAGAGAGAGAACAAATGTGTTCCATTATTACAGAGAGAAACATTTTTGTTCATTTACCCTTCTTCCTTCCCAACATTTCCCCCATCAGAAAGAAACTTTCTATAAGTTCCCTTTAAGCACAATGGGAGAATTGCTAGGAACAGGTATTGCCAACAGAGTGCTATGGTTAATATAGTTTCAGCAAATACTGGGCCAGAAAGTGGAGGCTGCAGGAGCCAACACGCTTTATAGACTTGGGGTGACTCAGATGGTGATTTTATTCATTCACTGCACTGACCACTACGGATGGGGAATTTGAATCCTCACAGGGGCAAGAAATGGAACTCAGATTCAGCAATTACTCTTGTATTTGTTTGGCCAAATAATACATTATTTAAGGATGACTCACATATCATTGACTGTCCCAGGCTGACTGCCAAGTAAGCATCTATACATTAGAGTTATGCAGCAATAATTTTATCTAATTTCTCATTCATATGCTGAAATGCTGACTGCTCTTATGTCCTAGACATATTTCTCACTCATCTTACCGTGAGCATCCATATTAATAATTTAACTGTCTTTGGATAAAAGAGAGACATCTCCACTGTGTCCTGATCTTCTGCACCCAGTTGAGCTCAATTTTCTAGCCTAGTTTGTTAGATTCCCCATGCCTAACCTCAACCCCCAAATGCCTTTGATTCTTGAGACCAAAACTCTACCCTAGTAAGTCAGAGATCCTGTCACCATGCCTTGATTGCCTTGCAACTCTAATTCTCCCACCCCTAAACCCTCTCCCCATTCTAAGGAGCCTTTGGCCCAGGCTCTTGGTCTTTCATCTCAAATCTGTGGAATAGCTTTCTAACCCAGAAAAGCTTAATCCTAGCACTTGGTTTGTTAGACCCTCCTCAGGCTGTCCACATCCTCACCTCCCCTGGCCTCCTGATCGGACTGTCACAAACTTTCCTGTCTCTTACCCTACTGAATCAGTCTTGCCCACTGCATTTTGATTTCCTTACAACTGGAACACTTCCAAACACCCCACATCCACACCCTGTCCCCCTTCTATCCTTGGGCCCAGGATGACTGGTGTATTTCCACCTCAGATCTCTGGACTACCTTCCTAAACCAATCTAGCTCAATCTTTTATATTAGCTTGTTAGACTTTCTTAGACACTCTGGAGCATGTCCCTACTCTTACATTCCTGGGGCGCCCTGATCTGCCTGACATAGGCCAATCTGCCTAGTACCTTGACCTACCTATAACCCAGACCAGTCTGTGCAATGAAAATAGAGGCAGCAGTCTTTTCAAAAATACTCAATGATGTCAGAGATTTTCAATTTTATGGGGAAATGCTTTCCCAATCCCTGTCTAGAATTTTGTGTGTGTGTGTGTGTGTATGTGTGTGCTTGTGTGTATGTATGTGTTTTTGTTGATGTGTGTGTGCCTGTTTGTGTGTGTGTGTGTGTGTGGTTTTGTTGGCGTGTGTGTGTGTGTGTGTGTGGTTTTGTTGGCGTGTGTGTGTGTGTGTTCAAGACTTGGTATTTTAACCACATTCTCAAAAATACACTTGAGAAGAAGGAAGTTGTCCATTTAGACTTTCTCTGAGTCCTGCACCTCCAGCCTATTTCCTGACAGCTACAGAACTGCAATGTGGGTCTCTATGGTTCATGTGCACCAATGAATTTTCATCTGTTCTTTTGTCTGAGAAGATGGGAATTGAGTTGGGAGGTTGGGAGGGAGCACTAATCCTCTCTATGTGCCTACATGACATAGAGAAGGTACACTCTCACAGATCATATTTGCCATTTCTTCACTTAGTAGTTAGTTGGAGCTTCAGCTGATATTTCCATTTTCAGATCTTTGTGTTTCCCCTGCCCTTGGTGATTTGATCTGTATGAACATAAGGATTATTAGATAGTGATAAAGGTTTATGGTTTTAATAATATTTTAGCAGTTTATTCAGGATATTTTACTCAAAAAATCATATTATCTGATAAAACATTTCTTTTTTTGGAATAGAAATAGTTTATTTGTGAAAAATATTTTATAACTTAATTATACCATTGTAAATATCTGCTATAATATTGAATGTAAATATCAAGAACAGAGATGTCTGCTTTGTGAACTGGGCATGATTAGGTTCATCATGAAGACCAGTGCTTGGAAAGCTGAAGAGAGGGGGCACTGAATTTAGAGGCATTTTATTTTGGAATATAAGACGTTTCCAGAGAGAGAGAGAGAGAGAGAGAGAGAGAGAGAGAGAGAGAGAGAGAGAGAGAGGGAGAGAGAGAGAAAGGGAGGGAGGGAGGGAGGGAGGGAAAGGAAAAATAAATTGAAGGAGAAAAATTTCAGTCTTTCAACTTCATATGTTATGTTCCATAGAGAAATTTTAGCGAAGTCCTTTCTTGATGTTCAGAGAACTCAATTTTATCCCTAGTTTTCTGATTATGTTTATCATAAAACATAATTGAACTTTTCAAATACTTCTGCATTTGTTGAAGTAATTGTGTGATTTTGCTCTTTATACTATTGTTATAATTGACTTTAGATATTGTAAACCAACCTTGCACTTCTCAAGTACATACCACTTGTCACGATCTATGTTTCTGATTCCTGATCGGCTTTGCTAATATGTGCTGAGTATCTGTGCATTTGTTTTTCTGAATATTGAAACTGAGACTTTCTGTATGTAATCCACATTCTTAGGATTAGCATTTCTGCATTCTTTAGCAATCATGGTCTCTATTTTTCTTCCCATTTGGGGGGTTGTTTTATTTATTGTCAGCAATATACTGACCTCCTTAATTAAGCCGTAGAATACTACTTCCTCTTCTATTTTAGGGGATAAAAATTAGTTTTTAACGTGAATTGAGATTAATCACTGAAGCCCTCTGAACTTGGTTTACATCTGGTGATGTGTAGATAGTTTCTATTCTATAGCAAATTCCCTTCTGCAATAAAACATTAGTAGGGCATTGCTATTATACATGTTAAATGCATAAAAAAAACAGAAAATTAGCAATAAACCGCAAATATTACTTTACGTAATCAATATATTTAAGAGAAACTAAGAGTAGAAGTTTATATTTATAGAGTTCCTTATAATACCATTTGTGGATGGTTTTGCATACCATTTCTGGTCCTTATCCATTCTTCCTGTGGAATTTGGTTACCATCTGCTGTTATTTTCTCACCTCAGTAAAATTTTACCTCCCACCTATATCTTTGGAATGCTATCATCAAATATATCTCATTTCTGAATATAATTTGCCTAACATATCAAATATATATAAATGAATATTCTTTATAAATATGAATGTAATGTTTTATGAATTTACTTTCCATATCAGCATAGAGAAGAAAAAGGAGAAACATAGAATAACATTTCCAGTTCAGTTACTCCTAACTTTCTTTTTATATTTGCATTAATTTATTAATGTATATTGTACAAGCCCTTTTCCTGCATGTATGTAAGTACACTACATGTGTGCAATGTCTGTTGAAGCCAGAGAAGAATATCGTACACTCTGAAATTGGAGTATGGGATGGTTATTAATTATCATGTGGGTATTGGGAACTGAACTCAAGTCCATCCTCTACAAAAGTAGTCACTGCTTTTAACAGCTAAGCCATCTCTCCAACCTCTCTCATTACTTTCTTTACTGGCAATCTTTCTTTTTATTTAGTATTTGTTTATATTGTTATTAAACTTTTCCCATAAGTCATACATCATTTCTCAATGGAGAAACTTTGGGTCAGTTGCTCTCATGGCAAGAAAGTAAATTTAATAATTCTGGCAAGCCAGATATGTTTAAAATAGATTATATTAGAATTTTGGTCATCTGAAAATCACTTTAATTCATTTTAATTTGTTACTACTGCTTTACTTATTTTATAATTTGTTTGTGGTGACAGATTTAGTTCAGCTTTTGTTTTTTAGCTTCACTACATTAAGATCTCCCTTTCCTTAACTCTAGTGAGAAGTCTATCGTATCTCCCATTTATCAACCTTTTTAAGTGAGGAATCTTTGTTGCTTTAAAATTCTTGACTATGATGCCTGGGCAGATCTCTTTGGGTTTATCCTATTTGATGCTTTCTGTAGTTTTTATATGTATAAAATAGGTTTTTATTCATGGTTAGGACTTTTTAGGTGCAGTTTATTTAACTGTTTTCC
Source organism: Rhizomys pruinosus (assembly GCA_009823505.1). Lineage (NCBI taxonomy): Eukaryota > Metazoa > Chordata > Mammalia > Rodentia > Spalacidae > Rhizomys > Rhizomys pruinosus. The sequence goes on along the minus strand of VZQC01001111.1, from coordinate 1,052,523 downwards.
TCCCCTATTTTACTCTGAACTCTCATGCAGACATGTTTTTGTGATTCCTGGTCTATAACATTTCTGCTAGTCTCTTTATTTTGAAGTTCCCAGAATGTTCATGTTTTCTGAATCCTTTTGTTCTGGCATGCAAATCTACTCTTGATCCTCTCCAGTGAATTTCCAATGCAAGAATAATCATTTGTGTTTTTTTTTATATAAATTATTGCTACTGACACACTTTAGTTAGCGAAATTCTATAATCATTCCTTATTTAGTCTTTTGAAGTTTGATTCCTTGGAAAAAAATTTCATAAATATTTATATGGGTATGTACATATAAACACATGTATTCAATTTCTTTTGGGGGGGGGTCTTTTCCAGACAGGGTCTCCCTGTAGTCCCAGCTGTCCTGGAACTCACTCTGTAGACCAGGCTGGCCTTGAACTCACAAAATCTGCCTGCCTCTGCCTCCTGAATGCTAGGATTAAAGGAGTGTGCCACCACGCCTGGTTTTCTTTAAATACTTTTCACACTAAAGGTTCAGTTCAAGCTTTTCTCCCATCCAAGTACTAACCAGGCCCGACCCTGCTTAGCTTCCAAGATCGGGCATGTTCAGAGTGGTATGGCCTTAGACAAAGCTTTTCTAAGGCAGTTATTAGTGGCTATTTTTTATAATGTTTTATTGATGTTTTGTGTATTTCAGACATAATTTCTCAGTTCAGTTTAAACATATTCCCCTTTCCCTTCCCTCAACCCCAGCCCATATCATGAACTCTGCCATAACTGTCCTGCATCTTTCTCTTAAGTTTTTTATGTTTAGCAATTCACATTTTCCTCCTTTAATCTTATATTACTCTAAAATATGAATACATACTTTCCACTAATATACAGTAATTACAGAGTCTGAAAGTAAGTGGTGGATGGATTGGAGAGCCCCTTAAGAGATTTACATTATAACAACATAGTTGCTTTCAGATAAACAGAAATATAACAAATAATGTTTTCAGCTTGTCTTTCATCTGGGGATTTGGTGTTAGCATCCACAAATGAGGGAGACCATTTGCTGCTTGTTTTTCTGGGACTGTGTTATTTCACTTAGCATAATGGCTTTGAGTTCCATCAATTTACCTGCAAAGTTCATATCATCTTTCTTTACCGCTGAGTAGGACTCCACTCTCTAGATGTAGTACACTTTTGTAATCCACTTGTCAGTTGAGGGACATTTGGGTTGTTTACAGCTCTTCACTATTGTGAAGAGAGCTGCAATAAACATGGATGTGCATGAATCTTTGTGGTAGGATGAGTCTTGTGGATATATTCCCAGGAGTGGCATGACTGGGTCAGGTGGTAGGCTCATTTTGAGTTTTTTAAGTGTTATCCACACTGCTTTCCATAATGGTTGTACCAGTTTACATTCCCAGCAGCAGTGGATGAGTGTTCCCCTTTCCCCACAACCTCTCCAGCATTTGATGTCTTTTGTGTTCTTGATCTTAGCCAGTAGTATTGGAGTGAGATGATATCTGAGAGTGGTTTTAATTTGTATTTCCTTAATTATTAATGATGTTGAACACTTTTTAAGGTGTTTCTCAGCCATCTTTCCTTCCTCAATGGTGAAGTCTCTGTTCACCTTACTCCATCTTTTGAGGTCATGTGTTTTCTTTTTTGTTTTTTGAGTAGTCTATATATTGACTATTTTTATTCCTGAATATTGATAAAACTTCCTCTTTTATTTCTTTTTTTTAAAGTATGAAGTAATTCCTGATTCTCACTGCTATTTGTGATTTCTTAATCATTTGCTCATTTATTCGATAGATTGACTGAGGTAATTCTTCAAAGATTTCCCAGGGAGTGTATGTACCAAGAAGACCTTGACCATTTTTCCTGATCCATCTTTGTGTTTAGAGTACCCTCAGTAATTAAATATTGCAATCAGCCTCCTTCATTGCATATGCTTTTTTGTCCTTTGCCCTTCTGTGCTGTGCTGTGTGTGTGTGTGTGTGTGTGTGTGTGT
>VZQC01001111.1:950950-1034924 GCA_009823505.1 Rhizomys pruinosus | reverse complement strand
TTCCTTTCCTGTTTTGAATGTTCTCTTAATCCACTGGATACTCTCTCCTCAATTCCAGTTGTTGGCGGGGGTGGGGGGGGTCCTAACTTAGCCCAAGCCCCGGTACCTTTCTGGAGCAGTGGCAGGCTTGTCCTGAGCCCTGCCTGGCTCAGGACCCCAATGTGGCGTCTGTGCCTGACTCCAATGCCAGGATCCCCTCCCACTTGTGACTACGGGGTGGGGGCGGGGCCGCCCAACTGGGTAGCTATGCTTTGGCAGGAATTAGGATTTGGGTCTAGGTCTGCCAGTCACTGGGCCCCCTTTGCCACAACTCAGCAAATCAATTGTCCTGCACCCGTGGGTCAATGCCCTGATTATACCTTTCTGGAGCAGTGGTGGGCTTGTCCTGAGCCCTGCCCGGCTCAGGACCCCAATGTGGCGTCTGTGCCTGACTCCAAAGCCAGGATCCCCTATTCCAGTATATTTTAAATTATCCTCAGGAAAATTCTTTGGCTATAGGCAAATGGCAGCCAGACACTTTCCCAAAATATCCCAGTTATTATTTAAGTACTTTCTTTGATATCCTTCTAGAATACATTAAGCCAGACTTCTTAATGAATGCCTCATTAAGGTCTGCATAGAGCATTCAACTGCCTTCAGTCCAAACTCCCAAAGACTGCTATATTCCTCTGAAACCCAGCATGGCCATGCTTTTCACAGCCCACTCTTTTGAAACAAACAAACAAACAAACATATATTAGCTACTTTTCTATTATTTTGATAAAAGACCATGACCAAGAGAACTTATATAGAGAAAAGTTTATTTGACTTCTGATTCAAGAGAGGGAAGAGTCCATCATAGTAGGATAGGCATGGCAAGAAACAACAGAGGGAAGCCAGAGGAAAAGACAAAGGTTAATATTGCCAAGCATACACTGGAAGTAGAACAAACAGAACGAAAGTATGAGAAGTTATTGAGATACGAACTGTGATTTAACCTGGAAGGTAGCTGAAAATGGACCCTTTCACTCCCAGCCACAGCTCATTATTAATTATACATATATTTTAATAAAAATCAGTTAGAAATGTCATCAAAGAAAGCTATTAGTTTACAAAATTTCACTTTTATAGAAGCCATTTATTTTGTGGGTTTGTGTGTGAGTTCCCCACACTGCCTTCTGTAATGGCTGCAGGAATTTGCCTTCTCATCAAGAGTGCATGCAATGTTCCCCTTTGCCCACATCCTCCCTGCATCTGATCTCCTTCTTTCTCTTCACCTTATCCAGTCTGACTGGGCTTAGATGGACCCTTAAGGTGGTTTTTATCTGCATTTCTCAAATTACTAAAGATGTTGAGAATTTTTAAGGTGTCATTTCTTTTTCTTGACATTTTTATTTCTTCATTTAAGCACTCTCTGTTTAGATCTATAACCCATCTTTTTATTTGATTATGTTTTTGTTTCTTTGTTTTGATTTTTGCTTTTTTGTTCTTTGTATATTCTGGGTAGTAATTCACTGTCAGATATGTAGCTGGAAAAGATTTTCTCCTCGTCAGTTGGTTTCATCACTTCCTTATTTATTTTGCTATTCAGAAGTTTTGTAACTTAATGATGTCCCACTTATTGATTGTTGACTTTAATGACTGAATAGCTGATACCTGATTAAGAAAGTCCAACCCTATGCTCACATGCTTTCTTCTTGCATTTTCAGAGTTTCAGGTTTTATATTGAAGTTTTTGATCCATTTGGAGTTGACTTTTGTATGGGGTGAAAAATATGTGTCTGATTATATTCTTTTACAGGTGGAGATCCAGTTTTGTCAGCATGATTTGTTGAAGATCCTGTCTTTCCCCCATTGTGTGTTCTTGTTGCCTTTGTCAATCATTAAGTGGGTGAAATTATATGTTGCCCTCATGCAACATTTGTTTTCATGACCTTAGCTTTGTAATATAATCTGAGATTTTGTATGGGGATCCCCCAAAGATTTGGGGGTCAAATATTTTTGACCAAGATTGCTTTGGTTATTTGGGGTCTTTTCGGGTTCCATATCACTTTTTGGATTATTTTTCCTACCTCTGTGAAGAAAGTCCCGTGTATTTTGATTGGCATTGCATTGAATCTACATATTGTTTTTTGTATGATGGTCAATTTACAATATTGGTTCTACCAATCTATGAGCATGGCAGGTGTTTCCATATCCTGGTGTCTTCCTCAATTAAAAAAAAGACAAGAAGCCATTGTTTTATAAATCTAAGTTTATTTCCATAATTAATATGTAACTTCTTGTAGATTGTTGCTATATTTATTATAAGTATGCACATTTAAAAATATAAAGTAATCTTTCTTCTCCTTCTTCCACAATGATTCCTGAGCCATGGGTGAGTGAGGTTTAAAATAGGGGTCCTGTCCAGAGATACACACTATGGTGTCTCCCATACTTTGAACCTTGGTTACTTTTTGATCTTCTGTTTGCATTGTACTCCACTGTGTATGGAAGCTTCACTGGTGAGAATTGAAAGAAGTACTCCAATAGATTTTTCCTTAGTCACATAACCAGGAAAATAAATCTATTCTAAAGAATTCAGACAAATTACTAAAAGTTATAAATGGATTTGAAGCACTGACAAAAGACCTACATATAAGTTCAATGTTTCACGGACTGCCACATTGACATCATATTTCACTGATATACTATTGGCTCATATTTGGATGCAGAAATACAACATATATTGAACTATCACAGCAGTGATACACATGAAACTGTTGAGCTGGAAGGGCATCATCTTTAGTTGTTCATCCAAACTGAACTGTAAATGGAAAGTCATAATCAATAGATTCTGCATGCGCAACAACTAGTGCATCATGTGCTCACACTACTGAGTCAGTCATTTCTTAGAGAAATTACAACTGTTTTTCTCTCATCTTAACGAATTGTACTTAGAAAATGAGCTTGCCAGAAACAGGATATCAGACCAGCGTCCTCCATAATTTCACCTTTATTTCACCTATCACTCACATGCACACGAAACTGAAAGTGATGAAACTACTCCACCTTATTTCTCAGACATTGTTTAAGATGTTTCTAATAAAAAACACTGGGATGTAAATCATTTTGGATAGATCTTTAAAGCAAAGAGCATTAAAATTATTTTTGTCTCTTTCCTTTATGTGCATAATGACTAAAGCTAAAGTAGAAAAGAAAGCAAAGAAAAAAAGCAATGACTACTGATTGAAAATGAACATATTAGATATATGATTTCCAAAACCTTTATAAGATACCAAAAGCAATTTATGAGTGGTTGATCATTCTTTACTGAAAAAAGAAGAGACTAATGTTCAAAGCTAGACAGGACGGACACAAGAGATCAAAAATATTAACCTCTCAATATATGAACTGTCCCAAGAGGAAAGGAATGGAAAAAGCCTCAGAAGCAGAATGGAGGAAGCAGAACAAAGAATATCAGACCTGGAAGATAACACAGAACAACTAAATACCTCAAGTAAACATTATGAAAAATTTAAAAATACACAAAAGTTGAACAACCAGAAACTGTGGGACATTATGAAAAGATCAAACCTCCACATCATAGGAATAGAGGAAGGAGAAGAATCACGAGAGAATGATATTAATCATATCTTCAACAGAATAATAGATGAAAATTTCCCCAAACTAAAAAAAACACAAACCAATGCAAATACAAGAAGCACATAGAACTCCAAACAGACAAGATCAGAAAAGAAACTCTACACACCTCATCATAGTTAAAATGCTAGACACCCAAATCAAAGACAAAATCCTTAAAGCCACAAGAGAAAAACAAGTGACCTATAAGAGGAAATTTATCAGAATTACAACTGACTTCTCAGTGCAAACCATGAAAGCAAGAAGAACTTGGAGCAAAGGATTCCCAGTGTTAAAAGACAATAGATGCCAACCCAGGTTACTATACCCAGCAAAAGTGTCGATTATAGTTGAAGGAGACAGAAAAGCCTTCCATGACATAACCAAGATGAAAGAATATATGTCTGGAAAAATAACCCTTCAGAGAATACTTGAAGCAATTCAAAGTACAGAAGAAAGGAGCAACCATACCCCAGTACCCAGAAAGAGAAATCAATAAAAGCATAACTGCAGAAGCAGAAACCTAAACCAAAACCACAAATGGATAATAAGGTAAAAGGAAGCAACACAAACCTATCAGTCATAACCTTAAATATTAATGGACTAAGTTCCCCAATCAAAAGACATAGACTGGGAGATTGGATTAGGAAACAGAACCCATTGATATGCTATCTACAAGAAACACATCTTACCTTTAAGGACAGGCAGCACCTTAAAGTGAAAGGATGGAAAAAAATATTCCAAACAAATGGTACCAAAAAGAAAGCAGGTTATGCTATTTTAATACCAGACAATACAGACTTCACAGTAAAAGAAATCAGAAGAGACAAAGAAGACCATTACATTTTAATGAAAGGAGCAATTCACCAAGAAGTTTTCACAATTATGAATATATATGTACCAAACTCTGGTGCACCAAACTTTATAAAGANGGTTGTGGGGAAAGGGGAACACTCATCCACTGCTGGTGGGAATGTAAACTCTTACAGCCACTTTGGAAAGCAGTGTGGAGAACCCTTGGTAGACTTGGAAAGAACTTGCCACCCAACCCAGCCATACTACTCCTGGGCATGTACCCACAAGACTCATCGCACCACAGATATACATGCACGGCCATGTTTATTTCAGCTCTCTTCACAATAGCAAGGAGCTGGAACCAACCCAAATGCCCCTCAACTGATAAGTGGATAGAGAAAAATGTGGTGCATCTACACAATGGAGTTCTATGAAGCAGTAAAGAAAGATGGCATCATGATCTTTGAAGGAAAATGGCTGGAGTTGGAAGATATCATGCTGAGTGAAATAACACAGTCCCAGAAAAACAAACAATGAATGGTATCCCTCATCTGTGGATGCTAGTGCCAATTACCTAGTTGTAAGTATTTCTTGCGCACGGCCCCTAGAGCTTTTGTCCAAGTAGTTAGGAGTGATGCATATTGGAAACAACAACAACAACAACAATAACAACAACAGCAACAGAAAGGACTGCTTCGAGGAACTGACAGAAACGGTGAACTTCTGCTCAAAACAGTCAACTTCCACATGGAGAATTTTGAGAAAGATTGAGAAAGAGATGAAAAGTCTGTTTGGCGGAATACATGAGGTCTGGTGGGATGGGGGGGATAGGGTGAGGGACACAGGTCTAGAAAAAAAAAGGATATATTATATTTAAAAAAAATTAAAAAATTAAAATTTTTTCAAATGTAAATCCATTCCTATATATATGCACTCCTGTTTCTGAGTCATGTCCTGTCTTGAGCAGTAGGTTCTAATTTTCTTAACATAATCAAGAGCTTTGGCAAAAGCCTTTGTTATTTGAGAGTCTCTTGGATCATTGTCAAAAACCACTCAAATGGAGGTATCTTCTGTCTGGCCTCCAGGTTTTTCTACCTGTGCACTAATGTTCAGACAGTGTATGTGCATTCCTCATGGGGTCTTGAAACTGAAGTTTAAAAACTCTTCAAATAACTTTTTTTCAACAGATGGAGACTATTAAAATTTTCCACAATTAGTGAAAATACAGAGAATAATTATCCATGGACACCCAGCCCTAAACAATAAATCTACAGCACAATCATAATACTGAAGTTTCAGGAAACCACAAAGAAAATGGGGGCAGAAAGACTGTAAGAACCAGCAGTCCAGAGCTCTCAAGCTAAGTAATATATTATACACAGCATAGGGAATCTCTATACATGACAGTCCAATACTATAGTGGCCTAGAAAGGAACCCACAGTGAGAACACCAATTGACAGGCCAATGTGGACAAGGAAATTACACAGGGTCCCACAGATGAAGATTTACAGGCAATCATGAATGCTTAAGGATAGAGTGTCAAATTTATCCAAGGATGAGCTCCTTGACAATTTATCCAATCACAAATGTTCAGACTTAAAAATGAACATTCGATCACAATTGAATGGGCTGTCATAGCAGTAATAAAGAAGAGGTTAGCCTGGCGTGGTGGTGCATGCCTTTAATCCTAGCACTTGGGAGGCAGAGGCAGGCGGATCTTTGTGAGTTCAAGGCCAGCCTGGTCGACAGAGTGAGTTCCAGGACAGCTGGGGCTACAGGGAGACCCTGTCTCGAAAAGACCAAAAAAGGGGCTGGAGAGATGGCCTAGTGGTTAAGAGCGCCGACCGCTCTTACAGAGGACCCGGGTTCGATCCCCAGCACCCACATGGCGGCCGAAACTCCAATTCCAGGAGAACTCCAGTTCCAGGGGAATCCGACACCCTCTTCTGACCTCCGCGGCATTGCACAACACGGGTGCACAGATTTGCGTGCAGACACTACATTCATACACATACAGAAATAAAATTTTAAAAAAAAAAAAGAAAAGACCAAAAAAAAAAAAAAAAAAAAGAAGAGGTCATAAACATTGAGAGGGAATGGGCCATGTAAGCATTGGGAAGAGTTGGAAAGGGTAGGAAGTGGTAAATATTATCTAAGCATGGTAATAAATGTATGAAATTATGAAAAAAGTAAAAATGGATTTTCAAAAATATCCAGAATATTTGTATACAGAATATACAAAGTAAAAGTCATTGAGATAAAATTCTGGATTATTTCTAAAGCACTTGAGTGAATTATGACATTTATCATGTTGTTCTCACATGATTTTTCTAAGATTTATTGTAAAAAATTATCTGTAAAGAACATCAGTAAGAGATGACTTATGGGTGAATTTGGGAATGGGAACTTGATAATAACTTGAAAAGAAACATAATTAAACACCAAGTCCCAATATGAGATGTTATATATTGCCATTGCTTCAGTGGTGTGGACTTGGTCCCATTAACATTCTGTGTAACACTCCCCTCCTTACTAAATATCACAAAACAGGAATAGGATGTCCAAATGTTTAGGAGTTCATAAAATTTTTACTTTACTCTATCATCTTATAATACCTACAACTGTTAGAATTACATGCCTGTGGGGCTGTAGAAATGGCTCAGCAGTTAAGAGTGCCAACTGCTCTTCCGGAAGATGGTTTTCCATTCCCAGCACTCACATGGCGGCATGGTGGTGCACAGCTTTAAGCCCAATATTCAGGAGGCAGAGGCAGGTGGATCTCTGTGAGTTCAAGGCCACCCTGGGACTAAAGGGAGACCCTGTCTCAAAACTAAATAAATAAATAAATAATAAAAATTTAAAAAATTACATACCTATAATAGAATCTTCATGGTTATAATACATCTGCCTGTGAGGGGATACCAGTGAATCCATTAAAAGTGTAATAAAGTTTAATCACAGTACTCAGTATTATGATTATATAAAAGGAGGGGAGACTCAGACTAACACAAACAAATATACAAACAAGCACTCTGTAGAAGTAAAGATATATAATAGTTAAAAAGATGTTAAAAATATTGTATTTATTATTTTTATTTTATGTGTGTGAGTGTATTCCCTGCATGTCTGTAAGTGCCCATGGAGGTCAAAAGCAGTGTCAGATTCCCCGAACTGGAGTTACAGAAGGTTGATAAGAGCCATGTAGGTTCTGGGAATCAAACTCAGGTCCTCTACAAAAGCAGCCACTCCTCTTAACCATTGAGCCATCTCTTCAGCCTGAACATAATATTTTGAATTATAAAATATATTTCCTTTCATCTGTTGAAAACAAAATCATGACTTATTTTCATGGATTTCCCTGCATTTGCCCTCTACAATTTCCTTTCTTTCTGGGTTTTGGGGTGTTGAAAGTTCTATCCTACTTTAGTCATCTCTCCTCGTTTATAGTCCCCAAGTAGAAATATTTTCCCCGGAAACAGACACATTGTTTTTACTCTCTCATTTCAGTTATCAGGTCTTAAATATGCTTTTAACCTTTCAAGACCTGCTGTATATATCCCTAGATAAGCTGTCAATCCATGAAGGGGAACAACCTGAACAGACTACAGGCCAAAATGACATCTCCAGAGAAAATAGACTGTTTTGCTTCTCAACCACTTGTGCCCCTTTCCCAGAGCCTAGGGAACAACTTGTGGAAGAGGAGGCATGGTAAAATGTAAGGGCTGCAGAGAGATTGGGGTGAATCATGAGACTACAGCAATATGGACTGGACTCTTATTTGATCAACATGCTTCTGCATACAAGCTTCTCCAACTGGACTATGTGAACCTTGGGTTGTTCAAAATTTGGACATAGATACTTGCAAATTGGTTTTATATGAATGCTACTTCATTCATTGCTTATACTTAATAATTTGGCTCACTTCAAAAAAAATTCACCAATTACCTAATTGTATGGCAAACTGAGTAACCTCAATGTTATCTGAAAACAACTGTGCTATTATATTGTAGAATCCCTTAAAAAATAAACAAATAAAAGAAAAAAGCAATTAAAAAAAAAGAAAAAAAAGAAGTGTACAATAAAACACAACATGTAAAATGTTCTGATCCAGTTTGCTTATGTGAGTCAGTTCATACTCAGTCCATTGATCCACACCTGTAAGAGTAGAGGAAGAAGTACTGGTTGGCCTGCTATGCCAGAACACCACTGCTTTTAACAGAGAGGAACAAAAATTCACAGAGTATCATCTAATTCAATAAACTCATTTCTGACATTCCTTTTTGGTATAATAGCTATGGGAAGGCCATATAATAAACTATATGTGTCGCAAGTCTATAGTCTAAATCAAGACAAAAAGATGCACAAACTTCAAGTAGACAAATGATAGGGGAGAAAAGGAGGGAGGAAGCTTACTTGGAAAAGAGTGTAGCAGACTGTGGTGGTTTGAATGAGTGTCCCCCATAGGCTTTAAGTATTCAGACATTTTTGTCTCCAGTTGGTGGCATTGTTTTTTGGAAGTCTTAGAAGGTGCGACTGTGCTAGCGGAAGTATGTCACTGGGGACAGGCTTAGTGAGTTTAACAAGCCTTGTGGTCTCCAGTCGCTCTCTCTGCTTCCTGTGCTCATTGCGAGATGTGACCCTCAGCTTGCTGCTCCAGCTCCAGCCACCATGCCTCCCGCCACAATGGACTCTATCCCTGGAATCATCAATCATAAGCTCAAATAAACTCTTCCTTTTATAAGTTCCTTTGGTCATGGTGTTTTATCACAGCAACAGAAAAGTGACTAATACACAGACCAAGAAACTATGTGCCAATACCAGAAAAGAAACAGCATGGAAAGCAATATGTGATAATTACTGTGGAAGTGAGTAAAGGATGAATTGACTTATTTACCTGGCAGAAAGGGTCTCTGTATTTGAGACTGCTAGTGTTCATCAATGTGGGTTCTTCTCTTGGACCCACATTTTACTGGTCCTCTAGAAATATAGTTGATCTAGAAATATAGATGATCATGATCAACTATCTAGACAATAAAAGATGAGAGGAGGAGTCGCTATCTCTTCCCTAGTGAAATAAACAACCTATCTTACAAGTACCTTGGGTAATTTGCTGGTCCTCCTACATGAACAAAGGAAACCATGGCAAAGGGCCTCTTACTCCTGTATCTCTCATGTGAACCTCGTTAGTACTCTCCTTAACTGTTGTCCAAAATGTCTTTGTAATCAAGGAATACATTTCTGCTGAAGAGGCAGTTGATAAATTTTAATCTGATTGGTATTATTATGAAGGCTACATTACTAAAAGTAAAGTTCAGTTATTTAAACTGTCATATAGTACACAACTGCAAAACCTACTTCAGAGATTGGAAAAATCCATATAATACTTTAATTGTAAACATAACAGTGTAAATTCAATAGCTACAAAAGTCCTGTTCTATTATTACTGTACTTTTAGTGAAGAAACTGCACTTTACAGAAGAGTACAGCAATTTGATAAAACTAGAGAAGGAACATAAGTGGAATTTAGGGTAGTACACATACTAAGGGGTTCAGGTTGACAAGGAGACGTTCACAATATCACAGAATACTAAGTTTACCAAAATTTGAATCCTTTGAGTCTTTCATGCATCCCCATTAAATATTGATTGATAGTTGGAACATAATTCTACTTATCCAAAGATGTATTACTTTATTTTTCAGTATGACAAAACAGTCCAAAGTTGATGCATTGTAAAAACAATCATTTCCTTACCTCTTGATGTCATAAATTTGTATAGGGCTTGAAGTGTTATTTTTTCATACATGTGTACTGTCTATATATATGTGTGTGTGTGTGTATACATATATATATGTATATATATGTATATGTATATATATGTATATATATATATAGTACACATGTATGAAAAAATAACACTTCAAGCACTATACAAATTTATGACATCAAGAGGTAAGGAAATGATTGTTTTTACAATGCATCAACTTTGGACTGTTTTGTCATACTGAAAAATAAAGTAATACATCTTTGGATAAGTAGAATTATGTTCCAACTATCAATCAATATATATGTATATATATATGGCAGTGAGTTCATTTAGTGGAGCACATTTATTTATATGTGTTTCAGACTACCCAAGTGGGATTCTATAATACTTCAGGGATCTAGTCCCTGGAAAACACAATTTTCCCTCACCAAGTTGGAACACATGAAACTTCCACCGTCTACTTTCACATGTCAATTAGATATTATTCCAATATTCTTAGACTACCATACTGTGGGAATTTTATTGGCATTCCTTCCCTGTATTGATGGGATGTACTAACTACCAGTTATCTCCTCCCACTGTCTCTTCTTTGGATGAAAATTTTGTGTTACAGATGTGTCACTTAGGGCTAGTTTCCTCAGAGTCACTTTTTCTCTGTTTGACCAGTTGTAGAATTTTTTATTAGTCTCCATATTTTTTCAAAAAGCTTATCTGACAAGTGGTGTGATGTACACAATTATGTAAATATAAGGATATGTGTTTACAATAGTTAGAAATTACATTGGTCTAGGAAAGTGAAGGAAATAGAATATTTTCTAGGATCTATGACCTTGTCACTCATGTGTTGGTGGCTATCTTTATATTACCACACTTATCCCCCCTTATAGAACAAGCCTTAAGTCCAATCAGACAGCTGATCACCACCAATATAAATATGCCGCTCCTGTACCAATAGAGAAAATTTTCTGGGTTGGCCATTGTTTCATGTCATAGGATTTAGAGCTGAACTGGATCACTGATTGATTATTTCTGTAGACATCCAGCATTCTGATACCATGAGAGCCTACTTTTCAGACAGGAGTTTGCCCGGTCCCTTCCAGTTCAATCGCTCCCAGTCCTGTGTGCAAATTATGTCCTGTCTTCAGCGATAGGGTCTTACCTTCAACTTCTATGAGACAATCCACTAAAGTAATTGGAAATCTCTGGGATGATCTTGAACAAAACCTCAAAGAAATGTTTCCCTTGCAAAGTTTTGCTGGACAAGGGACCACTCGTCGCGACTCCCTTTGTCCAGCGAAAGAAGACACAACACGAGAGCGATCTTCCTCGAGCAGTTTATTCGGGCACCCTTACATCCGCTCTCTCCCAACGTCTCCTCTCAACGTCTCCTACCAGTTCACCACTTATATAGCATCTCATAACCAATCAATTTCCACCACGTGGGTCTCAAGGATAGCCTATCTCTATGCGGAACAGAGGCCTTCAGCAGGGCCAAACCAACTGCATGGAGCGCTCACCCCTGTGGGGGTGGGAGGCAGAAACCGGCGCCACCTTTGAGGCATGGCACTTCGCAGCTCCCAACTGCAAAGCACTGTGGTTTTCGTTATACAACCTTTTGTTTCTGCTGCATTCACACCCAATAAATCTGTATTTTCAACAGGCTCCTGACACAATACACTTCCCTTCATTTTGATCACACCACCATTATTTATCTTTCTTCCCTCTCTATTCCCCTGCACACCCTGTTCTACTTTCTCGGTCTCTCAAGGTTTTTCTTCCCTTCTCCGAACATGATTTTTTTTTTTTTTTTATTTTCCCATCTCCTGCAGTTACATCAGGATATATACTCACATCCGAAGTTTTGGATGGAATCATAAAAAGACTCTGGTTATCCAATGAAATGTTGGGTAAAAAGAGCAATGCTAGAGGGAATTCCATATCATAGTTCAAAATATATTACAGAGCTATAGTAATAAAAGGAGCATGGTATGGGCACAAAACATGCATGTATATCAATGAAAAAAAAAGAAGGCCCAAACATGAGAGCATGTAATTACTGTCACCTAATACTTGACAAATATTCCAGTGAACACACAGTCACTGGAAGAAAGGCAGCATCTTAAAGAAGTGATTCTGGGGAAATGTGATCTCTACTTACAAGAACAAAATTAGGCCCACATATTTCATCCTACACAAAAGTCAACACAACAAGGATCAAAGACTTCTATGTGAAGCCTAAATGACTGACTCTGTTTGAATAAAACATGTAGTAGTAGGCAAAAGACCCAATCAAACCCAAGCAGTCAAAAACCTAGCATAGAACTTGGGGAAAGGGTATCAGGCCACAGTCTTAGCAGAAGAACTTAACAGCTGATTACAGCTGGGAAGAGGGTAAAGTTGGTCTTCTTTAAGGTAGTAACTCTAGACAGGGAGATTAGACTCCAGTGGATGAATGTAAATTGAAGGGCATATAGGTACACTAACGACTATATAAAGCATAAGATAAAGGACAGAATGCATGGAATCAGGCAAAAGATGGCTATGGGAAGGTGTGGGTGGGGGAAGGGGCATAAAGAAGATTAAGATATTTGGTATGAAATACAAAAATTTGAATTAAAAATTATAAAAGATATAGGTATAGGAAAGTGCTTCTTTTGCCTTTACTTTTTTCTTTACACAGTAAAACAGAAACAATACAAAATGGCAATAAAAATACAAAGCAATAAGAACAAAAATAGTGGGTGGATTTCCATTTCTTATTCTGGTAAAATAAAGAATCAATCTTGGGGGGAAAGACTTCTTAATTCAGACTTCCATTGCTCAGGAATTAAGGTCAACAATTGACAAATGGTACCTCATTAAACTAAAAGTCAACTGCACAGTAAACAATATATCAAGTTAAAAAGGTATTTCACAGAATGGGAGAGAGTTATTTGCCCAGTATTTTTTTTCAGCTTTCTTCTCTTTTATTTTTGTGGTGCAGAATACATTATCTGTAGGAATTTTTCTTAAGCACCTCACTTGCTCACTCTGAAGAGTATTGTTGCCCAACTTGCAGCGATACAATAGTTACACTTAGACAACTGCCTATTGTGCTTCCTCTGTACCAGTGAGCAGGAATTGTATTTATAAGAGGTGTTGGTAAAAAGAAAGTTGTGAACGAGAGTCAAGTTAAACCCTAGAATCTAGTACAACACATTGAGAGTTAAAGAGTCTTTAACATTTACTTTTAAAGGTTTGGGGGGTTCACATTTAAGGGGTTTTAAAAGTCTCTATTGAAGGAGTATTTACAACATCTTAATTTATTAGACCATGAAAAGAAGCCTTAACCCAACTGAAAACTATTCAACATTGGTAATTATACACAAAATGCTTTTCCAATATACTTTGTGGACAAGCCTCTGACATCAACTAGTTTGTTTTCTTCTTTTGCGGGGGTAAGACTCAAAGCTTTGTACTACTTTTCCCCTTTAGAATCTTTTTTTTTTAATTTTTTTTAATTTTATTTATTTTTGAATGTGTATGAATGTACTGTCTGCATGTAGGTTTGTGCACCCGTGTCATGCAATGCCGCCGAGGTCAGAAGAGGGTCTCGGATTCCCCTGGAACTGGAGTTCTCCTGGAATTGGAGTTACAGACGGTTCTCAGCCGCCATGTGGGTGCTGGGGATCGAAGCTGGGTCCTCTGCAAGAGCAGTCGATGCTCTTAACCGCTAGGCCATCCCTCCAGCCCCCCTCCCCTTTAGAATCTTAAGAAGAATGATAGCCCAAAAAACAGCCAGAGAGTTCATTCATGCAGAATATTTGTTTTCAATTTTGAGATACATACACTTTTTAGATTGCAACTAACTTTCCTCATTCCTTTTAGGATTTGATGCTGAGTGGTCCGAGTGGTTTTTAATGAGGGGCAGGACAGGTTTAGGTAGAGGATATGTTAATGAAATGCCTCTTCCAGTAAGAAAATGTATAGGAAGGAATATAATTACAACATACTAAATGTATAGCCTACCTTTACCAAGTGGTTTAAAGCTATCTATATGCTTTTTTTTTTCTTGTTCTCTTCATGCTTACCACTCACCACAAAGAAATTATACATAAGGACATTCTCTCTGTCTGGGACTGGTTGATGGCTGAGTAGAATTCTTGTGTGACATACATGAAGGCCTGAGTTCAATCTTAACACAGTATACACCAGCTGTCCGGGGCATACTCCTGTGCTCCAGTGGAGACAGCAGGATTAGAGGAATCAAGGCCATCCTTGGGTACATAGAAAGTTTGAGCCCAGCCTGAGCTACATGAAACCCTGTCTCAAAAAAGAAAAAGAGACTATCCTTGACTTTGTTAAAGCTGTGAGGATCTATGGCACTGAAGTGTGTGTGTGTGTGTGTGTGTGTGTGTGTTTGTGTGTCTGTGTGTGTTTGCATGTGTGTCTGTGTGTGTCTGTGCATCTATGTGTGTCTGTGTGTGTGTGTATGTGTGGTATATATGAAGGCAGGTCTTTATTTCCATTAGTTTAAAATTTTTAAGTCAGTATATCATAATTTAAAATGCTTATTTGATGATGGCCAAATCCAACCTGATTCTTCATGAGTTCCATGATGCTGTGGAAGGCCCTTTACGACTAAATTAAAAAAAATATGATTTAGGAAGCATTAGGAAGCTGTAACTTAGATAATTGCTTTGTTAAAGTTCCATGTTTTATATGAATTGTATAATGGTGCAAATGAGATCCCCAAAGACACAATTTTGTTGGATTTTGGAGTAAGAATCCAGCTTGGAGCTTCAGGTTCCTGAAAGCAAAATGATTTTCCACCGATGGGAGGAGTGTCCCTCAACAGATGAGTAGATAAAAAATGTGATACGGGCTAGAGAGATGGCCTAGCGGTTAAGAGCACCGACCGCTCTTGCAGAGGACCCGGGTTCGATCCCCAGCACCCACATGGCGCCTGAGAGCCGTCTGAAACTCCAGTTCCAGGAGAACTCCAGTTCCAGGGGAATCCGAGACCCTCTTCTGACCTCCGCGGCATTGCACGACACGGGTACACAAACCTGCATGCAGACAGTACATTGATATACATACCGAAATAAATAAAAAAAAAAAAATTAAAAAAAAATGTGGTACAAATCTAGCATTCTATTCAAAGGCAAAGAAAATTGGAAAATACATTTTTCAGTTAAAGGGATGGAACTAGAACGTATTATACTAAGTGAAGTAAGACAGACTCAGAAAAGCAAAGGACTTAGGTTCTCATTCAATGGTAGATAGTGAATTCTTGCTTTGGTTGGCCACACATTTATATCTGTGGAGAATTTTTACAATTTTGATTCACCTACAGTGAAGGAGCTATCAAAGTATTGGAACTTCTTCCAGCATCCAAAGGAGTAAGACTGCCAAAGGCAACTAAAAAGGAAGCACAGTGCCCAGCTATCTACCTGGTTTCTATTTCTGTCATGTGTATCTGTAACTTCCTCTGTATTAAGTAAAACCAAGTAGGCCAGTTCCAAATTACACTTACATAGAATTTTATTAGTTTATTTTCCTGTTTGTGTGATGAAATACACTGAATAAAGAAGCGTAAAGAAGGAACAGTGAGGAGTTTTGTTCAGTTTTCCTCACAGTTCCAGGTTACAGTCTATTGTGACAGGGAAGGTTCATTGCAGCCACAATCAAGAACAGGGAATAATTGCTGAAGGCATACCAATGATCAGCTAGTTTTCTCCTATTTCTTCAGCCAAAGATCCCAAGTCCAGAGAATGGTGCAACTTCTGGTGCACATGTTTTCCTGTATCAATTTATTAAGTAAAGTAACTCATATTCTCAGAGGCAATTCTGATGATTCTAGATAATGTCAAGTTAACCATTAAACTTATCACCACAGAAAAATAATTGGCCACTTACTAGGAAAAAGTGTTGAGTCACAGTGCAAAGTGTTGTAAAGACAGCAAGGGCGAGAATTTGTGGCCATATTTGTAATGTAGACCAATGGCATGAATGTAGTTACTGTGTTCCACTGTTAGGCATGCTCAATAAAGAAAATACAGATTTATGGTTTTCTTTACAAATTCAGTTCACTGGATAAGACTATTACTAGGGTGCATGAAAACTTCTACCTCATCTTTCCTTTAGGAAAATAATTTCCTTATCTCTTTGCCTAGCTTGGGCAGATGAGAAGCAAGTGCATTTCCAGACTTCTCCTTCAAGGATTATCCTTTCAGTTTCAGACTCCTCACATAATTACTCATTACTCTTGTGAAGCCCTGAATCACCATGTGAGAAATTGTTTCCTCCTTCTTTAGAGGGAATGATGTGCAGAGAAAGAAATTCCAGTGCAGGGGGGATCAAGACAGGACACGTTCTTAATGGACTTCATTTGGGGGACCATGGGAGGGAAAGACCCCAGTGTGGAGCACAAGGGCAGGATTGATGGTTGTTTGGGCTTGCCAAGGAGGAACCTCCAAGCACTTCCTTAAGGAAAACATGACATCTTTATCTTTTAGCAAAAAAACAAAACGCTCCAATTATATATATATATATATATATATATATTCAATATATATATTCTGAATACTTCTAATATATATATATCAAATAAAAAATTAAAAAAAAAAAAAATCAGTATTTTTATTTTTTATGTTAACTGTTAAGGACTTATAGTATAATACATATATAAATTGAAGCAAGAAAGGATTAGAGAGAATCATAACAGATCAAACACAAGAACTATAGCTGGCACGGGAGACAATATAACCTGGTGTGGAAGACTCAGATAAAGATTCAAGACATGTATGGGAGAGTGCAGTAACTCAGTGGGATGGGGAGCATGGAAGGGAAGTGACTCTAAATTCGATTGAAAAATTATGTATGATATATGGCAAAAGTTTAATAACAATAAAACAATAAATTAAAAAAAGAAAAAAGTATATTCCTGTTTAATTTCTTACTTTTCCAATAATTCCATCAAAGCCATATTACGTATAATTGTAATTTTATTCCTTTTGACCTATCATGATCCATTCAAAGTCTTCTTTACCATATGTAACAGCAGTTCTGATTTATAATATACATGATTGGAGTTATATGACAGACAATTTTATGCTTTTGAGCCATTTCATGTGTAGTCCTATTATATTTCCTGATATGGTCTACTTTAAATAATGAAGGATTCTATCATCAGTGATTAAAATGAGCTCCAAGTCTCCCTTCAGCTATCATCTATGCCAGTCCAACAGGAAGTTATAGTTTACTGGTGATTGAGCTCATCTTAAAGTCCTATTCAATGCCAAGAAGAAGAATGAGGTTTTGAACTTTTTTATTATAGTTTCATTATAACAGTTTATCTGTGAACAAGGTGGTGTAGAGGGGAGCATTGTGAACTGTTCACTGGACTGTTAAAGTGAAAAAAGATTTTACCCATGTCACAGCAGGATAAAATAAAAAGTAAAAAAATATTGAGTTTTCAGAAGGAAAGTAGAAAAATATACAGAAATGCAGCCATATGAAAAATGCAAGTTATAATTTCAATAAGAATAAACCACTTTGGTATCAGCAGCTCCATACAAGAAGGAATATCAAGTTGCATATGATCGGGAAATAATCCAGGTATAAACCTAGAAATAATAAATCTAAGAAGACCGATGTATCTATGAAAAGGCTAAAATATAATTGTTTCAATTGCAGGTACAAAAAGGTTGAAATCTTCATTGAGAGAGTTTGAAAATGGAATTAATCGTTAGCTGAGCCTTGTCTGGAGAAAAGCCTTATTTCTGATAAAATGTTTGATGACTGAGCTACTACCAAATAAGATGAAAGGTGGAACAAGTAAGAAATCAAAGTAAAAATGTCAACTCTGACCCGTGTGAGATAACCCAGTGCAGATACAGAAAAAACATTTAAGAATTAGTCACTGGCAATGCTCCAATATGAAATGCCCATATGTGCTGGGACGATGTGAATCATCTCTCTTAACCCCATACATTGCTGTTAAAAATAAGAAATCTAGGGATATCTAGTATAATTTGATTACCCAGAAAATAAATTATGTAGAAATAATAAAAAGAATTTTAAATGTATAATGAGATAGATCTTTACTACTCCACAGTAAATGATACACATAGCTCTGTCTAAGGGACATTTCTGTGTGGTAAGAAGAGAATTATATAATCTGAAAAAACTTAATATGGTGCACCCTCTGCATATGTGTCATCTAACACTTCAGATGTGACTAACACAGAAGATGAATTTTGTGTAAGTATATTTACATTAAGAAAACATTTCTTCTGATGATAACATTTCCATGTTGCTACCTCTTAACAACATCAGTGCTTTCTTCTACAACAACTCCCCTCGGGAACCCCAGAGTATGATGGAATATATTCTGTTAAATGAAAGTGTAGCACAGTTAATTGTTTTCTGGAGTCTCCCAGCCCACTCATTGGTGAAGTTTTGCTGCGTCTCAAATGACATATAGTAGAAAATATAAGTTATGAAAATTTTGTAAATTGTATATTGGGTGGAATAAAATATTCTCTCAGCTATTCAATTCTGCAGCTTTTCTCCAGCCATTATTTATTGCTGCATCTCTTCAAACCATAATGGGCAGCTGGGGTTAGAAACAGGAAAGTTCCCCTTTCACAGGGTCCCTAGAGTCATATTGCCATTCTATTATCTACCACATCACAGGCTTATGCTATAAAATTCAGGAGGCCTATGGGACGTGTGCCTTTCAGGAAGCCAGTATGAAATGTGATTCCTTCCAAATCATCCTTGCTGGTTTCCGTACCTCAGAAACTATAAATTACCCAGATCCATGGTGTCTGGGGAAAACAGAAATGACTTTTTCTGATCTCTTACATATAAACAAATCCCAGGATCTCTAATCAAACCCAGGAATAAATATAGAATATTCAGACACCAGTCTGTAATGACAGGAAATATCATGAAGTTAGGGAATAGTCTGGACTTACCTATCTTAGGGTAAATGTAGCTTTGGTACAAAGAAATAAAGAAAGAACACACAAGTCAACTGCTGCCCACAAATAGCTCAGAGCTCTGTCAACACAGGATTATGTGACACCTATAATTCTCAAATTTTCTTAGAACAATTACACTTATTTTTATATTATATATTTTTTCTGCACATAAGTTTATTGCCTGCATATATGTAAGCCACCTATGTCTTATAATGCTCACAGAGTAAAAAATTCCCTTGAAACAAATGTTGTACCACAAGAGTCCATGATGTGTGGTGGGTAGAGCAGGCAAAGGGGGTGGAAGATTGGTGTTTTTGTGGGCATGTGGGGAAAATGGAGACACTGGGACTGGGGAGGGAGGAATGATGTCAGGTGGGAACAAAAAGAATAGATATGAATGAATCTTAGAGGGTTAGGGAACCCAGAGGGAATTGTGATCCCCAGGAAACCCATGAGAAATACACATGCACTGTCTTAACATCAGTGCATCTATGCAGTGCGCAAACACACACACACACACACACACACACACACACACACACACACACACACACCTGGGGCCTGTTCTTCAAGGAACACAGTGCCAGACAGAAGAGACCTTCCTTTGAGTGTTAGCTGAGAGTCACCCAGGAGACTTCCCAAATAACACATGGCATTCCCAAAGATATTGGTTATCTCCCAGAACTAATAGATGATAACCTACTGCCTAAGACAGGACATAATTTAGACACAGGACTTGGAGCAATAGAATAGTACTGACCTGGAAACCTTCCAACTGATGTTTATTTTTTTATAAACCTATATGATAATATGCAAACTGCTAAGGGAAAAGATAAATCAATGGTCCAACCCAACCCTAAAGGCTAATAACCATAAAAATTGTCACAGCAAGCTATGCCTATTGGTGCAGTGGTGGCACAGTTATCTGGAGAGTAATCAATAGCTACCTAATTGGACTAAACACCCTCTCAATCAGAGTGAGCTTATGGGTGACTTTGTAATTTTACCCAAATACACATGGCTTGAGAGGAATTAGAACCTAGAGAAAACCCTAGCCTTGTCATACCTCCAGAAAAATGATATTTCTTACCATAAGCTAAACATGGGTCCTTATATTTAAGGAAGAGCATACTGTGCACCATTCATCAAGGAAGCATGCTATTGAAATAGCAAGAGGCTACTGCAGAGTTCCACAAGGGTCAGACAAAGGGAATATATGACTGAGAAATGCCCATTCCTGAGTGACACATAAACATTTGTACATCTGTACCTAAGGCTCATGGACAAAGTGTAGAGAGAAAATCACATCCCTCAACCCTCATTAGTGAAACTTCCTTATACAACAAAGTGTGATGCACACAGAAGGCCGCAACTGAACTCGCTTTAAAGAATAAGAGACTGCAGAATGTGTGCCCCTGGGTAGGACTCCTGTGTTGAACCTCACCCATCCAGACTTCACTGACATTCCAGAAGAGGGGATGAAAAAATTATTAGAGCCAAAGCTGGTTCATGAACACAGTGGAGCAAAGGATTTCAGGCAACCAAAATCTTGCACATGTGAACTTTGGGCAATGGTGACATCAAGCACAGAACCCATGCCAACTCAATTAAACAAGGATCCAGAAGGGAAGAGAGAAATGGGTGGTGAGCCAGTCCCAGAGTGAGAAATATTGAGGAGTGATTGTTATTGGGTAAGGGATAGTATAAGTTACTTATGGTATATAGATGAGCTGACTAGACTGCAGTGGATGAATTTTCATTTAAGGATATCTGGATACAAATACTTGACTGGAGAGTTCTTAGCAAGTATGGTGGAATACATGAGGATGCATGAGGTCTAGGGCGGGGTGGTTGGAGGGGCACGGATAGGTGCTGGAGTTAAGACTTGTTTGAGAACTGTGCCATGAATCTACAAAAGCTTAACAAGAAAATAAAAGATTTTATCTGCTACTTATAAAATGCAGAGGTTTCATCTAGTTTCTACACATTTGAGAATTCCTGATGAGTAACCAGAGTTAAAGAAAACTTGTATTTCCTGCTGTCCTTCAAGTCATGTTGACATTCCATTATCTACAGATCCCTGACTTTGCTCATCAACTGCAGTTTGTCTCCTGATTCATTTCAGATAAGAGCTCAAATGAAATACTTTTTTTTACTTTCAACTTTCTCTTGTTATTCATTCACAAAATAGTTAACTGGGGAGTTAAAATCCACATGTGCATATGTCTTAATTTTATGTTGTGTTTTTAATCATAACCTTCTAACATTACCCATCACTCCTATGTAGAGGCTTTATATGAATGCACTTGAGCTGAGTTTGATTTGAGAAGAGAATAGGGCTTCGTGTGTGAAATCAAAGGTGTGGGAAAATACAAGCAAACAAACACACAAGAAATAAATTGTGAATCCCAGATGTCATTGTGCCTCCATCTTCTGCCACTTCTTAAATGTGACTTTATAAAATGATTTTAATATGTTTTCCATTAATTGCATAATTTTGGCAAGCACCACTTAAATTAGTGTTAGCAAGTTCCTGTTTTGTATTGTTTAAAATACATTAATTTGATGGCTTGATAGGAAACGTCTCTAATAGACTCAAGTGTTCAAGGATCAGCTCCTAGATGGAGATACTATTTTGAAATTTTCCAGAAACTCTGAGATATGTAGCTGAATTGGAGGAAGTATGTCACTGAGGATCTGACTTGTGGGCTGTACTTTGTATCAAGTCCTTCCTAACTCTCTGAATCCTAGCTCTCATGAGATCAAGATCTGCACCCACCACTGCCTCCTACTACCCTGGTGCTCTACCCAAGTATATTGGGACAAGCCATTCTGGAACTAGGAGTCCAAATACTTTCTTTAAAGTGTTCTCTCAGGGAAATTGAGAAGAGTTACCAAAAGAGAATAATTTAATATATTTAGAGTTGATGCCATGCCATTTCTACTAAATCTCTAAACATATAATTTACATTTTTTTCAGTTTTATCAATAACATCAAACCAGTCAAACTATTGAAGCACAAAAAAATTGGTAACAACTTGCCTATACACCTTTAAAGATTACAATTTAAAAACAGGTTTTCTGGGTTTTGTTTGTTTGTTTTTTGTGAAATTAACATTAGCTTATTATCTCCTAAACCATATTAGATTACTAAAAATGAGAAGAACAAAACTTTTTGTATAATAGGGCTCCTTTTGTGCAAACATTATTTGCATGGATGAGCTTCTCAAGACTTTTAAAAAGAAAAAGTTGACATTTCATTTTCTGTATTTTCAATTACAGATATGATTATAATATCATTAAAATATTTAAACCATTAAAATACAAGCAGGTGAAGGATTCTGAGAACTGTTGTATTTTGCTGCTTATAAAAAGTTGCTGCATAGCAGGGCATGGTGGTGAACACCTTTAATCCTAGCACTTGGGAGGCAGAGGCAGGCGGATCTTTGTGAGTTCAAGGCCAGCCTGATCTACATAGTAAGTTCCAGGAGAGCTGGAGCTACAGGGAGAACCTGTCTAAAAAAGACCCCCCCAAAAAGTTGCTGCCCATGTTCTCTGCATGTTGGCCAATTGTAAGAGTCTGTGTTCATCGCCATCTGCAGCATAGGCAAGCATGTCTAGTGAAAGATTGAATCTATGGTGATAAAAAGGGAAGGCTTCAGATGATGGTTTAATACTGCATCAATTAGGCAGAATAAGAGTAGACACTCCCTTATTGCACCTGATCTACCTAGTCATATGAACTTAAGCTGGATATCAGTGTCAGTTATGGACTCCATCTTGCAAGGAAGACTTTATATACCACCAGTAATTGGTTGATTATCCAATAATATTCAAGGCATTGCTGCACAGTGGGCATGGTAATTACTTTTCTCTTCCAGTAACATGCATAGCACCTTTGAGCACTATGAAGCCTAGCCAGTAGACATGGAGCTCTGAGGTCTGTACCAGTTTTATTTCCCTTTATTTGTGCTAAGGCTCATAGATGTAGGTAGCATCTTCGGAAATAGGGTTTACTGTCCAATTGTGGTGGGTGACCAAGACCAGGGACAGCAGCCCGTTGTTTGTATTCTGTGGACACCTGGTCAACATCTGCAAGTGGAGGACTCTGTCCCTGGCATCAGCCTTTTTATTTGCTATCTTATGATGCTTACTGGGTGCAAAGCCCCCCCCATTATATAGTAACTCTATTTTTAATACTGCTAAGTAGATTACAGACTTTGTTCATGTCTGCAAAATTCTACATGCATTGAGCTTTGGGTATAGAAACCTATGAAATCTTAGCATAGGAATGTTTCTGTACTAAACAATGGGTTCAAGATACAAACTATTTCATCAGCTCAAAGGGACGCTTTTGTCATTCCTGTTATAGTTACAGCTGTGCTTTACATCATCCAGTCCCTATTCCTGGGAACCAATAATCTGCTTTTCTCTGCAATTCTAGTGTTTCATTAAGTAAGCTTTTGAAAGTCACTCTTTTTCGTTTACCCTAACATTTCCCAAGGCTCATCTAAGTTGTATGTATCAGAGGTTTATTCCTTTCCATTGCAGCATACTATTCCATGGTGGGGATGATTTGTTTAACCATTTACCCAGTGCAGAACATCTGGGTTGTTTCTAATCTTGGGCTATCCCAAATAAAGCTACTCTGAAAAATTGTGTACAAGTTTTTGTACCAATACAGTGCAACCATTGACTCATATGTCAAATATATGTTTAATTTTATAAGAACTTTACAAATTCTACAGAAGATCTGTAGTTTACACTCCTGTCATCCATATAGTTAGCATCCTCAACAGCATGTGGCATTGCCACTATTTTTTTCTCTAGCCATCCTGCTAAGTATATATTATATCACACTGTCATTTTAATCTGCATTCTATGATTGCTTATGAAGTTCAACACATTTTCACATGATCACCTGCCATCTATAGATTCTCTCTGATGAAAATGTCTACCCATGTCTTTTTTCAATTTCTTTTTTTTTTTTTTTGGTCTTTTTGATACAGGGTCTCCCTTTTAGTCTCACATGGCCTGGAGCTGGTGACATAGACCAAGCTGGCCTTTAACTCACAGAGATCCACCTGCCTCTGCCTCCAGAGTGCTGGGATTAAAGGCATGTGCCACCACACCCAGCTTTTTTTCAATTTCTAACCAGACTATTTAGTATTTTCAGTTTTGAGCCTATTATACTTTCCATATTGATCAGATACTATCAGGCTTACAAATAATTTCTTTACTCTTAATTTTAAAAAGATTTCATTTTATTTCTAATTACGATGTGTCTATGTGTGTGTCTATTGGGTGGGTTTGAGCACAAGAGCAGTACCTATGGAGGCCAGAAGTAGGTGTTTGATCTCCTAGCCCTGGAGCTACAGGTGGTTATAAGTGTTTGGAACTTAACTCATGTCTTCTGGAAGAACAAATATGCACAGATGGCCATCCCTTTATGGAGTTTACATGTAGTGCTAGAAAGCAGAAAATTAGTCAATGTCTAAATAAAGCATATATCCTGTTATGGTAATAAGTACTTTGAAATCATTATGGTATTAATTTATAGATTTATAGATTATTTTCAGTTGTCAAAATTTAGGTGTATGTCTGATATATATATATATATATATATATATAATACAAATTGGAAAAACAACAAAAAGAACTGACTGAAAAAGTAAACTTCTGCTCAAAATAGTAAACTGATGCAAAGAGAAACTTCAAAAAGACTGAGAAAAAAGATCCAAGAAATGTATGGCAGAATGCATGAACTCAGATTGGGTGGGGGTCATAGAATGAGGAATGAGTCTAAACTGGATTGATAAACATATGAAATGCACAAAACTTCAATA
This sequence comes from Rhizomys pruinosus, assembly GCA_009823505.1. Lineage (NCBI taxonomy): Eukaryota > Metazoa > Chordata > Mammalia > Rodentia > Spalacidae > Rhizomys > Rhizomys pruinosus. Next base: position 1,009,949 of record VZQC01001111.1, on the reverse strand, counting down.
ATAATATTTTCTTAAGAAATCATTAGGATCAGGAGAAATAGGATATTTACATCTTATATTATAGTCCATAAAATGAGTAATGATATGAAAAACTTTTTGAAATGCCGAACCAAATTTTCATAAAGTGTGTCCTGAAAATAAGAATCAATAGTGCAACCTAGCTTGTCATCCTGATGAATAAACATTTGCTCTTTGGGAATCATGAAAGTAATAGCAAACAAAGTACATGTGTACATTCCCTCTTCTTTTAGACATCTTTTGCAATCTCCCCACTCTTCATAATTCAATGTCATATTTTATGACCTCTAATCAGTGGATTGTCTGTCTGTACATAAATGCACAAGTTTCATTCATGCAGTGCCCGCGGAGGTCAGAAGAGTGTATCATTGGATTCCCTAAAACTGGAGTTATGGAATGTGGTTAGCCATCATGTGGTTGCTGGGAATGAAACCCAGGTCTTCTGAAAGAACAGTTAGTTCTCTAAACTGTTGAGTCATTTCTCCACCCTTCCAACTTTTGTAAACAGTTTTTCAATTACCAATTTATTGTCTCAAAACTTTATTGAGATAAATTTAAGACATTTCATTGAACACAAAATCTGATAAAATCTGTATGACTACATTCATACAGATTTAAATCTGTATGATTTATATCATACAGATATAAATCACTAAGTATTAAAACAAATACTAGCCAAGAAAAAGAAAGGATTTATGGAAATATAAAGTTAATTTGGTAGAAGAGGATCTTGCTGTGACAGGCAAAAATAAAATAACTAGCATTAGTTGTTAAACGCATCTATACTACTCTTTTCTCACTTTTACCATCCAAGAATGGGATACAATACATTCTTGAATACATTATTGAAGTGGCTTGCTGCATGGCTACTTAGATTCTAGAATGTCATGTTTTCATTAAATCTGTCTTGCTTTCTCTGTATAGATTATTTTTTAGAAAACTTAAAAACAATTTTGTGTGTGTGTGATGTGTTAGAATTTGTTTGATTTTTCTAATTGTGGATGAGGTTTATAAATACATTATATCAATATCTTTCCATAAATATCAAAAGAGAATTTAGGATACTCTTCATTCTTTTCATGAAAAAGTATTTGGCATTACCTGTGAGCATGTAAAGCCATGTTAGGATTAGTTAATACAGACCAAGTATAAGAAAACCATCATGTGTCCAATTTCATTTCTTTAATCTTTTCCTAAAATATTTCCTCAATAAGACAGCTGTCTTAAACTCCAGTTCCAGGGGATCCAGTGTCCCCTTCTGACCTCCACGGGCAGTGCATGGTATGGGTACATGCATGTACATGGAGTCAATACACGTACATATAAGATAAAAATGATAAAATGTAAAGTATATTGCGATTAAAATCTGTTGTGTTCTAAGTTGACCTTATTTATTATTAAGTTAATATACATTTGAAAGAGTTTTTGAATGTAAATATCTAAAAATCATGGGTTCTTGATTTCAGGAAGATTCTAAAATCATGAAAGTTTTTAGAACATAGCATATATACTTAGTTCTTTTTTTATTATTATACATATATGTGCATATATATTATATATATATATATATATATATATATATATATAGAGGTATATATAGAGTGTATATATATAACATTTTATAATATAGATAGGATTTATACTCTATTAAATATATATTAAAGAGAGAAACTATAGAATATACTCTATTATAATTGAGTACGTGAAATTGGGTGAGAGTATTATAGGGGATGCCTATCAGAGAGATCTATATTCCCTAAAAAAAAAATTGCATAAAATTCTCAAATTCATGAAAAATAATAAGTAAATAAATAAGCAACTGAAAATTGTGTTTTAAATACTATGAAAATTATTTATTTGAAAATAAAAAGGCTATATTTTTATTTTCAATTTTTGAAAAAAGAATGTATACAAAAACCTGTGATTTATTGTTCCCACTTGTATCGATGTGGCAGAATCAAAGAGACTAAGGAAAGAAGGCAAGAAATATTTCTGGAGGCTGAACTGAGAGGAAGAACGTTGTGTGTTTAATATTGGAGCAGTACATTTTTTTAATTTAGGCAAATGTGAAATCTTTTATTCTTAAGTTCTATTGCTTCTCTTTTAGAACCTAAATTTTTTAAATTCTCTTTATATTAAGATATACAAATCTCCTACCTTCAGTGTATAGTTCATGGTTAGTAATTAATTTTGAAAGAATTATGAAGCCAGTATGGGCTTGTATATTATTTAAAAATGAGTCTTTAATGAGGTGAACAAAGGTTATCTGACCACAGAAACATACCTTGAGATATTTTTATACACTTTACCTTGATTCTTTAAAATATTTATAAATTAAAATAAATGTTATTTTCAGTTTGAAATATTAGCTTCCAACTTAAACAAACAGAATCTGATTAAATGACTTATTAAAACAATAATTGCTGGGTGTTGAAAATGGAAATGTATTCATAAATGAAGGAAGGCATATATATTCTGGAACCCACATTAGACAACAAAAATATTTCCTTTAAAAGAGCCAAAATGGGGGCTGGGGAGCGCCGACTGCTCTTGCAGAGTACCCGGTTCAATTCTCAGCACCCACATGGCGGCCTAGAGAACGTCTTTAAACCCAGTTCCAGGGAAATCTGACACCCCTTTTCTGACCTCAGCGGCACTGTACAGCACGAGTGCACAACACCTACATGCAGACAGTACATTCTACATAAAAAATTTAATAATTAAAAAAAGAATGTCAAAAAAAAATAAAAGAGCCAAAAATGAACCTTCCAAGGTCATGATTTTAGACTCATGAATTTCCTTTGGGTTGTTCTCTTCCAGAAATAATTACATATGTATGTTTAAAATATATTTATTGTTTAAATAATATTTACAACTAATGATGTTTTGTAGCAGGGCATGGTGGCGCACGCCTTTAATCCTAGCACTTGGGAGGCAGAGGCAGGCAGATCTCTGAGTTCGAGGCCAGCCTGTGTCTACAGAGTGAACTCCAGGCCAGCTGGGGCTAAAGGGAGACCCCGTCTCAAAAATACCAAAAAAAAAAAAAAAAAAATGAATTTGAGCAATTCATTGCACATCATCCCTGTTTCATGTCTAGCCAGGATTCCATTTTTTAAATTATTTTTCTTTTTTTAATTTATTATTGTTATTAAACTATTTCCATACATCATATATTATTTCTCAATCAAATTTAGAGTCAGTTCCCTTTCCATGACCCCCACCCCATCTGAGTTCCTGCACTCTGCCATACATGCCTTTCATCTTTTTCTGAGTCTTTCCAGAGTGTTTTTTTTTTTTTCAAAGCAGAGGCTTATTGTTTTGGGGAGAACTTCACTAGTTCAGTGTTTCCCCCCCCATTCTTTTGTTGTTTTTGTTCTCTCCAACTTGTATCGCTAATTTGACTTAAGTGTCAGGCACTGGGCAGTTTAATAATGGTCATTTATTTTGCTAGACAGACTGAGAACTGGGTAACTGCTCAGAACTCAAAGCTGGAAGCATCACCTGTACTAAATGTCTGAAGGATTCCTGGAATGTTACTGATATTCAGAAATTAAGGTCCTGTTGTAAGGGTGGAGAACCTATGATGTCTGTGGAGGTAGCAGCAGCAGACCAGCAAACAGCAAGGACAGACATCCTCTCTCAGAAGGAAGGGTAGGAGGCAGTCAGTCAAGGATGCTGTTTCCTCAGACCTTTTAATATAGGGGCCATCAAGGGAAACCGACACCCACTCTGACGGAAGATGCCTCCCCCCACTCTGAGGGAAGGTCTCCTCTCCCTCTCAGTTAATCATCTCTGGAAGTATCCCTCATTAATATACCCAGAAATCTATCTCCTAAAAGATTCTGGATCTGTTCAATATGATAGACATAGCCTTGATATCTGATCCATCTTTTTTTATTTTTAATGATTTTTAATTTAATTTTCATTTATTTATTTGCTTACTTATTTACTTTATTTATTTATTTATTTATTTATTTATTTATTTATTTATTTATTCATTCATTTGTTTGAATGTACTCTCTGCATGTAGGTTTGTGCACCCATGTGGTGCAATGCCGCGGAGGTCAGCAGAGAGTGTCGGATTCCTCTGGAATTGGAGGTACAGATGGTTCTCAGCTGCCATGTGGTTCCTGGAGATCAAACCCAGGACCTCTGCAGGAGCAGTTAGTGCTCTTAACCCCTAGGCCATCTCTCCAGCATTTTCTGTTTCATTTTTATTGCTATTCCTAAATTGCTTGTGCCTAATGGAACAGCACAATTTGGACATTAGACCAAGAAGCTCTTCACCCTATCATTTCATGTCATCAGATGAAACATTTCCTTTCGAATGGGTTTTGTAAAGAAATTTCAATTTTTTGGAAATTTTTATCAGCATCAATTTGCTTTTCTGATTGGAATGAGTGTGTGGAAGTTTTCGTATGTTTACATTATCGGGCTTTAATCCCACATTGTCATTAAAAATGAATTACTAAATATAGAGTTAAGTAACATTCATACTGCTTAAAAAGTAGTTTCCATGACTTAAATTAGCTTCACTTTCTGGGCTAGGAAAGCTTTGCCCCAAACTATCTATTCATTTGAATAACATTTTACTGTAAAATTAAAAGGATCAACCCTGAAATAAAGCTACTTGACTTTAAATCTGTTTTTACCCCCTGCTAATTGACTGACCTTGATGAGGTTCTTTCAGGTATTAGTGCCTTAGCTCTCTCATTTACAAAATGAATATTACTAACCTTACAATACAGAATTATTATTTCAGGTTCACTGCAAAATGACTGTTGACCTAATGCTTATAAGTTAGTCAGTAAAGAATAATTCCTTTATAGTTATTTATTTAAATAACATTTCTCTTCTTCCAGAAAGTACTTTCCATAGCTATTTCTGGCCATAAATAGATCCATCTGTTTACCATTCTTTTTTTTTTTAATTAGTTTTTATTGATGCTTTGTGCATTTCATACATTTTTCCAATTCAGTTCAGGCTTATTTCCCTTTCCCTCCCCCCCACCCCCACCCCATCCCAGATCATGCATTCTGCCATAACTGTCCTGCATCTTTCTCTCTTTTTTTTTTTTTTCATTTTTAGCTATAAGTGATAATCCATGAGTACAAGCATCCTTCATGCAAAACCTATCTGCAGGCTGTTGTGCCCAAACACCTACAGCCCCACCATCCAGTGGGGGGTGACAGGTTGTTTGTTCAATCAAGTTGATCAAATGAGTGTCCAGACTACATTGCTGTAGTTTCACCATTCACCCCAATCGCAGCCCTTACATTCTACCACGCCCCCTCTTCCGCAGGTTGTTCCCTAGGCTTAGAAAAGGGGCACAGGTGGATGAGAGGTAAAACAGTCCACTCTCTCTGGAGCTGTTGACTTGGACTCTGGTCAATTCTGGCTGTTTCCTTTCATGGGCTGACAGTTTGTCCAGGAATAACCTTTCGATCCTACTAATGAAGAACAAGCAATTAGATATATAGGTATTTAAGCAGCACTAATAGTTATGGTAGGTTACTTTAGCATAGACACATGTTTGGTTATGTTAATCCATGAATTACAATTTTCCCCCCTGTTAAATATGACAGGGTCTTACTGTGGCTTATAACATCTCCTAACCTGTAGAGGATGTAAGCTTGTGGCAGAAGAAAGACAGCATCTGTTTACCATTCTTAAAGCATTATCCATTCTGTCTCCCTGATAATGCAGAAAGAAGTTCCTGCAGTTTGCTGAAGTTCATCCCAGTCACCTGTGCTCAATCAAACCTACCACCCACATTGAATTCTGCAGAATAACAAGCCACTGATTCTCAAGCTTAAGTCCTTAGCTTTCTACTTTCAGTTTTGTAAATACTTTTCTGTGTATTAATTGCTTATTTATTTTTTATTTTAATATTTAAATTGAGTTATTTCAAATTTCTGGTATTTAGACCCCTCCCCTTCTATACCTCCCACCACTGCCCCCTAAATAAATATCTCCCAATTTATTCTCCTTTCATATGCATTCTGTCAGTCTTTTTTTTAATTTTTAACTTATTATTTTTTATGTGTATGAGTGTACTGTCTGCAAGTACATTGGTGCACCCATGTCGTGCAATGCCACGGAGGTCAGAAGAGAGCATCGGATTCCCCTGCAACTGGAGTTAAAGATGGTTCTTAGCTGCCATGTGGGTGCTGGAACCTAGGTCCTCTGCAAGAGAAGTTGGTGCTGTTATCTGCTGAGCCATCTCTCCAGACCCTCTGTCAGTCTTTTCACATTAAAATTCTTGAAAGCTTGAATTGTTCTTTCTTGTCTTCACAGCTCATGTTTAAATACTAAATACTAAAACTTTGCTTAGTACTGCCCCTGATAAAATCAAATCTGTCTGAATTCTTCCACTTTCACTGCCTTTCTACTTCTACTTCTAAACTCACAAATGCTCAATCATTCTAAACTCACAAATGCTCAATCATTTGTTTTCCAAACCAAATGATTTTTTTTCTTGCAGTAAATACTACCCACCTAGTGGTTTCTAGATGCTTCATTTATGACACATGCTCTTGCTGTGGTTATTTTTCTGTTTTCGCAACCTTAACTTCTTTACTGACAGACTACATGCTAAAGTATTGTCTGTCAAACATTTACTTTACTATCTAGTCTTTTTCCTAAATCTGAGGAATTTATTTTCATTATATTTGTTAGTGACTATAAATCTGCTCAAATTTAGGAAATAAACACTCAAAACAGGGCCTGTCTGTTTCTTAGGACAGAAAATCATTGTTCTCTTATTCTACTTCAGTTGATGAGATCCCCTCAGACTCTCCTTACTGTGTGGTTTCAAATAAGTCCCTTGCTTCATCTTTTTGATACCAACTTTTGATTCTCTCATGTAGCTATTAGCTCAGCATATGACACACATATTGAACGAGTACAGTGTTTCATGAACTAATAAAGCTGGGCTTAACAATGTGAGTAGGACAGAGTGCTGCCTGTGGACATAAAAGGTGGCTAAATACCAAAGACACAATTCTCTCTCTCTCTCTCTCTCTCTCTCTCTCTCTCTCTCTCTCTCTCTCTCCAACCCTGTGTGTGTGTGTGTGTGTGTGTGTGTGTGTGAAGTGGGCAATGTAGTGGCTATCATCCTTGACTCCCTAAGAGCCTTTCCATCTAAAGTGATTAATCTGAACCAATACTGTTAATTACAGCTCCACTGGTGTTGAATGATTCATGAATGCCCATTTGATTCAATTATCACAAATGAGAAATTAGGGCCCAGCTGATGGGGCCCCTTTGGGACAGCTGAGACTGCATTGGAGCCATAGGAAAAAGACAGATTTTCTGCTATTAGACACATTTCTGCTATTAGACATTTTGACCGTTGGTTTTTACTGATTGTAAAATTAAATGAACATGAGGGTTTTCATTAACATTTCTTTAATATGATCATTGTGAACTTGCAGATAATATTACTTGTTACAAGAGTCATGCTAATAGCGCACTAAGAGAGAAAAGTCACTATTTGACCTCCATTAGCCTTCATTAACATGTAAAAGCTAAAATGTAAAGGTAGTAAAACACCCCCGGGTTTTTTTGCTATTATTTTTTAAACATTGAGAGAAAACCATGTATTATTTGTGAAAGAACAGATATAGAAAACCTTTTTAAAGTTGCTTTCTAAAATGATAAATGCAGCTGATCATCAAAAGATGTCATTAAAAAAATAATCCCAAAGTGGGTATGTTGGCTCACGCCTTTAATCCCAACACTCCAGATGCAGAAACAGGCTGATTTTGGCTGATCTCTGTGAGACTGAGTCTAGCCTGATCTCCATAGGGAGTTCTAGGCCATCTGAGGCTACAGGGAGACACTGTCTTGAAAAATAAGTGATGAAACAAAATGGAAATAATCTCAAATCTCAAAAAGTCATATAAACTAAATAAATTTTATTTTACAAGTAATCCATATGAAATAAAACATTGTCATATATATATATATATATATATATATATATATATAAAATGTTACTTTGTATGTAAGTGTGTATGTGTGTTGGCACACATATGTCCAAGGTGTCCCTATGTAAACCAAAGGATAACTAGGACTTGGCTTTCTCCTTGTACCATGTGGGTCTCACTGATCTAACTCAGGCACTCAGGTTTGCTTATAGATGCTTTTATCTACTGAGTCATCTGTGGCCCATCATTGTAGTGAGTATTGAAGTTAGTAACATAATAAAATAAATTGAAACAGTGAAAAACTTTATTAGAATGCAAATACATAGATAATTAATAGTGTTAGAATTTAGATGTTATCCGGGCATGGTGGTGCACACCCGGATAAATACACTTTAAATTATCAGTGAATATTAACTCTGTTTTTTCATACTTTGTATGTTTATTATCTTTTTGAATAAAATACATTTCCTCTTTCTTCATGAATCTTGTTATATATTGCTTCTGCTGCAATTGATGAATTTGAAAATAAAATTCCTGCTCCTCTCAATATTCAAATAAAATCTAGTGAATCTGGGGTCTCTCAAATATTTTCTTGTTTCCCTAGTAGGCTTTCTGTTGCTGATTAATCACTGCCCAAGACTGACCTGGGGAGGATGGTTTACTAAGTGCAGAAATTCAGGTTGTAGTCTAACACTGAGGGAACTCCAAGCAAGAAGTCAAGGCAGAAACCTAGATACGGGGATGGAGACAGAACACAGTGTAAGACTGCACTCTGGTTTTCTTGCCCTGCCTTACTCAGCTACTTCTTTTTTTAATACTTTTATTGATGATTTGTGTATTTCATTCATTATCATTCAGTCCAATTTGGACACATTCCCCTCTCCCTTCCCCCATCCCACCCCTGTTCATGCCTTCTACCATACATATCTTGAATCTTTCTCTCAGTCTTTCCAAAGTTTTTCCCTGCAGAAGCTTGTTGTTTGGGGCAGAGTTTAACCATATCATTCAGTTTTTTGACCCAGTCTTTATGTTGTTGTTTTTCCCTCCCCTTTATATTGCTCCAATATATGCATCAAAATTATGAGCTGTGAGAATAAACTGCATGTTAATTCCAAAATATGTTTGGAAATTCACATTTCCCCCATTAATTTTATATTACTCTAAAATATGAATACATACCTTCCACCCATATACAGTAATTACAGTGTCTGAAAATAAGTGGTAGGTCAATACTAGGACCCGTTAAGAGATTTACATTATAACAACACAGTTGCTTTCAGATAAAAAGAAATATAACTATAATGTTTTTCAGCTTGCCTTTCAACTGGGGATTTGGTGTTAGCATCCACAAATGAGAGAAACCATCCACCGTTTGTTTTTCTGGGACTCTGTTACTTCATTTAGCATAATGGCTTTGAGTTCCATCAATTTACCTGCAAAGTTCATGATGTCATCTTTCTTTACCCCTGAATAGAACTCCATTATGTAGATGTACCACATTTTTGTCATCCACTCATCTGTTGAGGGTTGGTTCCAGCTCTTTTCTATTGTGGAGAACTACAATAAACATAGATGTGCATGTACCTTTGCGGTAGGATGTGTCTTGTAGGTATATACTCAGCAGTGTTATGACTGGGTCATGTGGTAGGCTCATTTTGAGTCTTTTAAAGGTTCTCCACACTGCTTTCCATAATGATTGTACAAGCTTACAATCCCACTAGCAGTGGATGTGTGTTCCCCTTTCCCCACAACCTCTCCATCATTTGGTGTCTTTTGTTTTCTTGATCTTAGCCAGTTGTATCTGAGCTATTTCTTATATAGACCAAGAAACCTGCCTAGAGACTACTCTGACCACAATGGGCAGGTCCTTATACGTCAGTTATAAATTAAGAAAATGTTTCATAGACATGGGTGCAGGAAATTCTGAAGATAGCAATTCCTCAACTGTAGTTCCTTCTTCCCATTTGACTCTAGTAAGTGGCCAGTTCACAAACACTATCAGCACACAAGAGTTACATATTCTGTAGTTAGTTGCCTATAAATTCCCCAGGTGGAAAAGTCTCCTTGTTTCTTATTCAGCAGAATTTATACTCTTGCTTTCTGAAACCTGTCAGCTGTGCTACAATTTAGTTGTTACTAAAACTACTCATCATTTCTAGCACCAAGGGAACATCCAAATTATGTGTGTTTCCTGAATATGCCCCACCTGTTTGGACAGATTCTAGAATTGATAGGTTAAATAAGCACTCCTTTCTTCTTTTCATTATATAAGAGATTCAAAAACTTGGTCCTTTCCGCCATCCAATGCAGACTCTGTTAAATTATATCTGTAATTTCACTGACATATGCAAAGTTCAGGTCAGCATTCTAGAGGCATTGGGAAAGTATGTGAACTCTCCTTCAAGGAGTATAGAGACCAACACCAAAACCTCAGAAACATTGGATGCATATTTTTTTCCCTCCCAGGAGAGAAGTAGTGATTTGGAATTTTCCTCTCAGTCATGATGTTTGTTGGCTTGTGGATGAGCTGTATGTCTGATCTCAAATGACTGCTATCACCTGTGCTTTGCTTTCCTGGGATGAAGCATTATTTTTATGATGCCTCGATTTTTATAAAAGTTTTTAAATCATATATTATGCTCAGTTGGGTTTTCCTTGGAGAAAATATATGTGGAGTTGCTAAATTGCCATGTCATTCTGGGCACATAGATGTCATTCCTAATGAATATAATTAAAATAAGGAGATATGTGTGTGCCCTTTTTCACAATCTCAAGGTAATTTTTCTAAATGAGAAAGAAAAAGTCTGTGGAAAGGAATGTTGAAGGTCAAATATAATAGTAAACCACTATAATAAAAATGACAATTCATGATTTATTTTTATAGTATTGTCAATATATAAGTATTAAAATATTTAACATCAAAAAACAGGGCATTCTCAACCAACTCAGAAGTCCTTGGTACATTCTACTTTCTTAATGATGACTTGCTGTTGCTGTTATTCCTTCCAATATGCATCACACAAAAATATGCACACATGCATGCCACATATATCACATGTTTCAGCATCTTTGGCTTATGATTTTTTTCTTCATTAGGCTGAAATATGTCATATTTGAAGTCTCCTCCTTGGCAAGTCCAACCACCATCAGTTCTGCCCTGTGCTCCACACTGGGGTTTTCCCTTCCCATGGTCACTAAATGAGGTCCAGTAAGCACCACATCCTGTCTTGATCTTGGTGTACTGGTCTCTGTGATATAGCCTGGGTAGTCCAACAATGGCATTCTATACTCTAAAGAAGTGGAAACCCCAGTAGTAGCTCAGTCCACAAGTTGGATGTCTCAGCAGTTCCCATCTGGCACTGAAGGTATTCTTGAAGAGACATGAGTCTTCAGTCCATATTGGAAGGTTGAAAATCTCTGTCTTCTCATGTCTTTGAAGGATGCCAAAAGCAACGGCAGCCACAGGGTAGCTGTACTTGCCAGTAAGACAGGCAAAACAACTGTGCTCATTTTTTTTTTTTTACTTTTTGTCTTTTTACTAAGATCTCAAGTTTTATACCTGAAGTACAATTTCTCAGGACTTGCTATTTATTTATTTATGGTCATACTTTCCTTTTGGATGTTTAAGGCCACAGTTAGCCTTGATTAGCCAAGGCTTTTGTTTTCTCAAAGTCAGTTGAGGATCTAGTCAACAAGGGTCAGTCAGGTTTTTTTGATGGAGAGAGAGTCTCTGGCTCCTTTTGGCTTAAATCTCCAGTTCCATCCACTGGAGGACAAAGTCAGGTCTTGCTAAACCAGGCTTCCCTTTTTGAAGCATGAGTAGACTTTCCTCTTTATAGACTGGACACTGGCTGAAGTCCCATTAGTGGATCTCCAAGACCTCCCTGCACAGGAAGACTGGCGACTCACATTTGCAGGACATTTCAAGAGATACCCCCATGCACAATCCCCTGGGAATTAGTTAACCTCTGAGGGCAAGGAACAAAGTTATCCCTTAATACCCTTGGTCAAATTGCTACGGGCATTAAGTATGGCCATTAAGCATCCAGAAAAGCTAAGTTACATCAGTCTGATACTTTTAACTCCTCTATAATATTTTAGAAAATGCCTAGACAAAAGCTCAAACAGCCTTGTATAAGAAATACTAAGAAGCCTTCCCATAAAGTAAATACTATAGTTAGACATAATGTCATGACAAACCATTTTTCCACATTCCTTTGATCTTATATTACACTAAAATATACATACACATCCTTCATCCATATACCAAAACTTCCTAACTCTGAAAATAAATGGTAGCTTAGTTCAAGAACTTATTAAGGAATTCACACTGTAAGAGCACAGTTGTTTTCAGATCACATTAACATTACTCAATTTGCCTTACAACTAGTTAAATGGAGCTAGCATCCACAGATGAGGGATACCATTAGTCATTTGTTTTTCTGGGACTGTTGCTACTTCACTTAACATACTATCTTCTAGTCCCATCCATTTACCTGCAAAGTTCATGATGTCATCTTTCTTCACTGCTGCATAGAACTCCATCCTGTAGATAAACCACATTTTCTCTATTTGGTAGTCAGTTGAGGAGCACCTGGGTTGGTTCAAGCTCTTCACTCTTGTGTGTGATTTTCATACAATATATATTGTTTCTTATAATGTCTATTATGGACTTGGAACAAGTATATTATTTTGTTGAGAGGATTAAAATATTAAAGGCCATCCTGGTCCACACAGTGAGTTCCAGGACAGCTGGGGCTACAGGAAGAGCTGGTTTGAAAAAAAAAAAAAAAAAAAAAAAGAAAAAAAAAAAAAAAAAGAAACTGTTAACTATCAGAAAATTAATCCTACATTTAATGTCTGTCATTCATATAACTTTGGGTAGTTTATATTTCATACTAAAAATTTAATCAGATATATCTTATAAAGTAGTTATGAAAAAATTAAAGTAAAATATTAAAATAATATTTGACATGCTAGGAAATTGCACACCATGATTAAACAATGAAGTTGCTAATAATTTTAAATCTACAGAATAATATAAAGCTCTTAAAAATGGTTTTCAAGGGGCTGAAAAGATGTCTCAGTGGTTAAGAGCTGTTCTTGCCAAAGACTGCCCATAGAGGATAGATCATGCCAGATGTCCTGAGACTTGAGTTAGAAGCAGTTGTTAGCAGCTATGTGGGTGCTGTGATTTGAACCCAAGTCTCTGCAAGAACACAGTGCTCTTAGACACTTAAAGATCTTTCCAGCCCAACATTGCAAATTTAACCTTCTGATTCTGTTTTACTTTTTCAATAACTACTCTGATGTCATTGAAGTTTACCTAAACAGAGAGCAGGAAGGCAAAGATCAGATGTTTCCTGACAATTGTCTATAGAAAAATGATCTTGTCTACTAGCAAGCCTGTGAAAGAAGCACCTTGAATATCCTCCAACCAAAGAAGCCTAGAGAAACCCCCAGAAGATTTCAACTACAAATGACATCTTTAGTTTCAAACTAGAACAGATCCCAGCAAGAACTTACCAGTTATTATGGTCTTGAATTCATGAGATGAACATCTGTGCCATAATATTTCAGTGGGCTTAAGTCTCAAGGGAAATTTACACAATAAATATCTAATATACACAGAAGTTTCTATTTAAAAATATCAGTATTGAGGTAGTATTTTAATTTGTTTATGCACTTGTGCATGTGTATGTATGTATGGATGGATGGAAAGAGAAAATATAAGCAGATGAAAAATCAGAAAAGAAAAAGCATCCCAGAGAATTCTATGATCTGAGCACTTCCACTTTTCCTGCAAAATGCACAGGATATAATTGGATTTTAAAGGAATAAGTAGGCAGAGTAAACTTATCTCACATAGCTTATCCATGTCAAGACTGTTAAACATGGATACTTGCCCAGAGATTCACACCAGGATGAAAATTAGAGGCTACTGAACCAGATGTTTCTAGTGCTGTCCACCAACAGTCAACCAAAATACTCCAAATGTCTCATCTCAAATTGCTTACATTAATGAATAGATGATGTCTAAAACCATATGGGATTCTATACATGTCCTAATTAAAATTAATTATCACTTGAATGATTAATGCACAGCCTGATTCCCATAGTTCTTATATCGGAAAGATACCAAACAAATAAAATATTGTATATTTTGTGTTACTTCTTTTAACCCTATGCACAGTGTAATTACCACAACTGGGTATTCACTAAAATTTTTACCCGAAGAAATTCCTGGCTTGGAACTAAAAATAATAATTCTCTGATTCTACAGAAATTTAAAGTTTCTTTGGAACTTAGAATAATAATTTCCTGGTTCTATGGTAAGCTCTAGAATGAATTGGCTTAACTAATCTGTTAATAGGAAAACATGTAGAATTTTTATTCAATTTCATTAACAATATTATAATATACAAAACCCATTTATAAGTTACACATTTGGATTTTGTTTGTTTGTTTGGTTGGTTGGTTCTGGTTTTAGTTTTATTTTGTTTTTGTTTTGGAGACCGGATCTCCCCTATAGCCTGGAACTTACCATGTTGACCAGCTGGCCTTGAGGTCACAAAAGTCTGCCTGCCTCTGCCCCCACAGAGCTGGGCTTAAAGGTGTGCACCACAATGCCAGGTTTGAATTTGTATATGAATGTGCTTATGAATGATTAAAAATATTTGAAACGATAGCTTTGAAATTTAATTTATTTAATTTATTGCTTTCTTTTAAATCAAATATTTTCTAAAATGTAACATTCATGCTGAAATTTTATCATCAAAATTAATGAATTTGCAGAAATTTCTGATTCAAGATAGAGATCATAAACACTTTCATCATTCACAAAGTAATGCTCAGGAATATAAAGGAATTTTGTGTTGTTATCCCAACTGTATTTTTCTTGGTACTTTTGTGTTTTTTATTTCATCTAAAGAAAGTGTTGTAATGACTATTAATGCAAAATACTAATTAGTTCTAGGAGTTAAATGCTTGCCTAATTATTTGTGTCATTTCTGTTATATTTTCAGAAAATTATATCATTTAAGAAATATGCTATTTGTACATAGTTATGTATAAATTAGTTCTATGTGTTAAAACTGAGTCAGCCAGTATGGATTACAACTTATTTAGAATAACAGCAGAAAGAGTGGTGCATGCCTCACTCCTAGGACATAAGAACCAGATGCAGGCAAATTTCTATAGGATGGAGTCCAACCTGGTCTACATATATAGTGACTTACAGGCAATCTGTGAATATATGGAGACCCACTCAACAGTACGCCGCCCTCCAATAAAAGAAATAAAAACAAAAAGGAAAGTAAAGAAAGAAAGCTGATGACATGAAATCTGAGTTCTTATTTGAGGATATAATTTTGTATATAAATTTAGTTCCCACCACTCAATTATACTACTATATTTCAGCATTGATGTTGAAAGTAGATATCAAATGATACATAAGGTATAACCTGTAAACTTTAAGGGAGGTCATGAATCCTGCAGGGAAGAAAAGTGCCAGTACCTCAAGGAATGATGATTACATCTTTAATACATCTAATTTTAATTTGCCAATTAAGACAGGTGGATAATTTATGGAAATAAAATATCATAATATGTTTTTATAATGATTAAGAAATTGACACCAATCCCTAAAATCTCACCATTGCAATCAAGTACATAGAGTAATGTATTTTTACTAGTTTAGTTAACAATATTTCCCTCATTGTATGTAAATGATTTATCTTTCAAGTCATTCAAACTTATATATTATCAGTCTTTAAATGAAAAGTGTTTTATATCTAGATCATTTTATTTCTTCCAAGGAAACTATACAAATTCCCATAATGGGAAAATCCTTGAAGCAATCCAAAGAACAGAGGAAAGGAACACCTATTCCTAAGCAATTAAAGAGAGAAATCAACAAAAGCATAACAGAGTAAATACAAACCCAGACCAAGAATCCAAATAAAAAATAAGGTGAAAGGAAAACACACATATATCAGTAATAACCTTAAGTACTAATGGTCTAAACTCTGCCAAAAGACATAGACTAGGAGAATGGACTAGGAAACAGAATCCTTCTATATGCTGTCTACCTTAGAGTGAAAGGATGGAACAAAAAATACTCCAAGCAAATGGGACCAAGAAACAAGCTGGAGTGGCTATTCTAATATCAAACAAAATAGATCTCAAAGTAAAACTAATCAGAAGACACAAAGATGGCCACTACATCCCTGTCAAAGGAGCAATTTACTATGAAGACTTCACAATCCTAAATGTCTATGCACCTAACTCTGGTGCACCTAACTTTGTAAACACTACTCTGCAGTACCTCAAGACACGGATTAATCCTAGCACACTAATAGTGTGAGACTTCAACACCCCACTGAGCAGATAGATCAACTGGACAAAAAAATAAAGAGAGAAACCTCAGAACTGAACAATACAATACACCAAATGGACCTCACAGACATCTACAGAATATTCCACCCAAACACCAGAGAATATATGTTCTACTCAGCACCTCATGGAACATTTTCCAAAATTGAGCACATACTGGGGCATAAAAGAAATCTCAACAAATACAAAATGATTGAAATTATTCCATAATTCTATCAGACCACAGTGCAATAAAGCTCAGTGTGAACACCAGAATAACCCCACCTAGCTACAAGAACCCATGGAGACTAAACAACACAATCCTGAATAATGAATGGGTCAGGGAAGAAATGAAGAATGAAATAAAAGTATCCACAGAACTGAATGAAAAAAGACAGTACAACACAACAAAACCTGTGGGATACTTTAAAAGCACTCTTGATGCCACAAGCTTACATCCTCTACAGGTTAGATGTTATAAGCCACAGTAAGACCCTGTCATATTTAACAGGGGGGAAAATTGTAATTCATGGATTAACATATCCAAACATGTGTCTATGCTAAAGTAACCTACCATAACTATTAGTGCTGCTTAAATACCTATATATCTAATTGCTTGTGCTTCATTAGTAGGATCAAAAGGTTATTCCTGGACAAACTGTCAGCCCATGAAAGGAAACAGCCAGAATTGACCAGAGTCCAAGTCAACAGCTCCAGAGAGAGTGGACTGTTTTACCTCTCATCCACCTGTGCCCCTTTTCTAAGCCTAGGGAACAACCTGCGGAAGAGGGGGCGTGGTAGAATGTAAGGGCTGCGATTGGGGTGAATGGTGAAACTACAGCAATGTAGTCTGGACACTCATTTGATCAACTTGATTGAACAAACAACCTGTCACCCCCTACTGGATGGTGGGGCTGTAGGTGTTGTTTGGCAAACAGCCTGCAGATAGGTTTTGCATGAAGGATGCTTGTACTCATGAGAACTAAGCTCAAAAAAAAAAGATGAAAAAAAAAAAAAACTGAGAGAAAATGCAGTACATGTTTGTCAGAATGCATGATCTGGGATGGGGTGGGGGTGGGGGGGAGGGAAAGGGAATAATGCTGAACTGACTTGGAAATGTATGAAAGCACAAGCATCAATAAAAATTAATTAAAAAAAAAAAGCATCTTGAGAGGGGAAATTTATAGTCCAAGTGCCCACATAAAAAAAAAAAGAGAGAGAGAGAGAAAGAGACAAAAACCGACTAAACACTACAGCTAAAACACATAGAAAAATACAAATGAAACCCAAACCCAACAGACAGGAAGAACTAAAAATCAGAGACAGAAATCAAATGAAATAGACAAGAAACAATACAAAAATATGAACTAAAAGTTGGTTCTTTGAAAAATAACAAAATTAGACAGAAATCTGTCATTAACCAAAAAAAGCAACTCCAAATCAATAGAATTCTCCTGATGAAAGGGAAAACATCATAACAGACAAGAAAAGATCCAGACAATCATATGTAGAATATTAAAAAACCTATACTCCACTAAATTTGAAAACCTAAGAGAAATGTCTGAATATTTGAAATTCTGGGAACAAACAAAGCTTAATAAAGAAGAGATTGGAAAGTTTTTTTTTTTTTTTTGGTCTTTTTGAGACAGGGTCTCCCTGTAGCCCCAGCTGTCCTGGAACTCACTTTGTAGACCAGGCTGGCCTTGAACTCACAAAGCCGCCTGTCTCAAGATTGAAAGTTTAAAACAGACCTATAAATTTAAGGAAATTGAGGATGTAATTCAAAAACTTCCAACTAAAAAAGAGCCCAAGCCCAGATGGTTTCACATCAGAATTCTATTGAAACATTTAAAAGGGTCCTACAACCACTATACTACTCAAACTGTTCAGAAGGTACAAACAGAGGGATCTTCCAAATTCTTCTATGAAAGCAGCATCTTACCACAATGGCAAAGATACAAGAAAAAGAGGGCTGTGGGGATAGCAAAGTGGTGAAAGGCTGAGGATGAGAACGCAAGGAACAAGCAAAAAAGAAAGCTATGACCCATCATGAATGAACATAGATGCAAAACCTCAAACAAATACTTAAAATTGATACCGACCCACATCAAAAAGATCATCCATCATGATCAAGTTGGATTCATACCGAGATGTCGGGATGGTTACACATAAATAAATGAATAAATATCATAAAACACATAAATGGACTAAAAGACAAAAAAAAAAAACCAAAAAAAAAAAAGATCCACATCCCTTCATGTTTAAAGTCCTAGATGGAATCAGACTGAAGGGAACATTCTTCAAACATGATCAAAGCCATATATAGAAAATTCACTGCCAACATTCATCTAATGGAGAAAAAATAACCATTTCCCTTAAAGGTGAGAACCTGGCAAGGCTAGGCTGTTTCCTTATTGCCACTCACAAACGACAAAGTGCTTGAAACCTTGCTAGGCAATAAGACAAGAGATGGAAATTAAAGGGCTACTAACCAGTAAAAAAGAAAATATCAATAAAAGCATTAATTAAAAAGACAAAAATAGCCGGGCATGGTGGCACACTGCCTTTAATCCTAGCACTTGGGAGTTCAAGTCCAGCCTGGTCTACAGATGGTGTGTTCCAGGACAGCTAGGGCATACAGGGAAAGACCTGTCTTGAAAAGCCAAAAAAAAAAAAAAGAAAAAGAAAAAAAAAAGAAAAAGAAAAAAGACAAAAATAAATAAATATTAATGAAGGACATGAAATGGGGGAGGGTGACTGGAGAGGGAGATATTCTGAATGGAATCAAATACATTGTATGAAATTCTGGAATTCACTTTGGGCCCTTGTGTGATTAACTCGACATGGGTCCTGTGTCCAATGCCATCTGTATTAGTCACTTTTCTGTTGCTGTGGTAAAACACCATGACCAAGGAACTTATAAAAGGAAGAGTTTATTTGAGCTTACGATTGACGGTTCCAGGGAATTAGAGTCCATTGTGGCGGGAGGCATGGTGGCTGGGGCTGGAGCAGCAAGCCCAGGGTCACATTTCACAAAGAGCACAGGAAGCAGAGAGAGAGCGTGACTGGAGACCACAAGGCTTGTTAAAACTCACTAAGCCTGACACCAGTGACATACTTCCTCTAGCACGGCCACACCTTCTAAGACCTCCAAAAACAGTGCCACCAACTGGAGACAAAATGTCTGAATACTTAAAGCCTCTGGGGGACACTCATTCAAACTGCCACACCATCATTGCACAAATTCACATGTCAAGCTTCCAGTGGGCTGAAAGCCTCTGCTTCCCAATGCTCATGGCATGGACCAATGCTGTCTCTTACAATCTTTCTGCCCCATCTTCCTAATCGTTCTTAAGCCCTGGGTAGGTGAAATTCAATATTGGAGTCCTATCTAGGGATACAAACTCTGCAGTTTCTTATTCTATTTTTTAATAAAATATTTTATTGGTGTTTCATACATCATTTCTTACTCCAATTTAGACTCACTCTCTTTTCCATGCCCACCCCACCCCAGATCATGCATTCTGCCATACATGTCTTGCATCTATTTTCTCAGTCTTTTTAAAGTTTTTCTCAGCAGAGATTTATTGTTTGGGCAGAAAAAAACTATTTCAGTCAGTTCTTTGATCCAGTCTTTTTTCATTATTGTTTCCTCCCATTTGAATTGCTCTAAAACATGTATGTACTTATGTATGTATGTATGTATGTATGAATATATATATATATATACCAAAATTATGACCTTTGAAAATAAACTGTATGCTAATTCCAAAATATATTTAGGAGTTCACATTTTTCCCATTAATTTTATATTACTCTAATATATGAATACATGCCCTGTATACATACACCACAATTACAAAGTCATAAAATAAGTGGTCAGTTAATTCTAGAGCCTGTTAATGGATTCAAATTATAACAGCATAGTTGCCTTCAGATGAAAAGAAATGTAAGACTAAATTTAATGAGCTTGCCTTTCAACTATGTATTTGGTGCCAGCATCCAAAAATGAGGAAGACCATTCATCTTTTATTTTTCTGGGACTGTTACTTCACAGCATAATGGTTTCAACTTCTCAAAAGTTTGAGTAAAGAGCTGAACAGAGACTTCACATATGAAGTAAGGATGGGTGAGAAATATCTTAAAAAGTGTTCAACATCCTTAATAATTAATGAAATGCAAATTAAAACCACTTTAAGTTTTCATCTTACTCCAGTAAGACTAGCTATTATCCAGAAAACAAAGGATACCAAATGTTGGAGAGGTTGTGGGGAAAGAGGAACACTCATTCACTGCTTGTGGGAATGCAAACTCGTGCAACCCCCATGGAAATCAGTGCGGAGAACACTCAAGAAACTGAAAATGAGCCTACCACCTGACCCAGTCATACCACTCCTGGTGTAACCCACAAGACTCATCCTATAGCAGAGATACACGCACATCTACGTTTAATGCAGCTCTCTTCACAATAGCAAAGAGCTAGAAACAACCCAGGTGTCCTTCAACTGACAAGTGCATAGATAAAAATTGGTATATCTACACAATGGAATTCCTTGCAGTGGTAAAGAAAGATGACATTAAAAAAAAGAAAGATTGGGGCTGGAGAGATAGCCTAGTGGTTAAGAGCACCGACCACTCTTACAGAGGACCCAGGTTCGATCCCCAGCACCCACATGGCAGCTGAGAACTGTCTGAAACACCAATTCCAGGAGAACTCCAGTTCCAGGGGAATCCGAGACCCTCTTCTGACCTCTGCAGCATTGCACAACACGGGTGCACAGACCTGCATGCAGACAACATTCATACGCATACAGAAATAAATAAAATTAATAAAAAAGAAAGATGACATCATGAACTTTGCAGGTAAATGGATGCAGACTCTTATTCTTAAATATGGGGATTAAATTGTGGTATTCTCTCTGAATTGCTCTCTGTCATATAAGAAAGCTTGACTGGTGAAAGCTGAAGGATTTATTAGTATTCTCTCTACTCCTCATTCCCCTATGTTCAATGAGTGTTAAGTGCAGAGGTTCAACTTTAGATATGTCACCTAGGGCTGGGCATCTCTCAGACACATATTCTCTGTCTTTGACCATATATGGTATTTTGCAGTAGCTTCCATCTGTTGCAAAAAGAAACTTATTTGGTGAGTGGTATATGGTATGCTTGTCTTCTATCACATGGTAAGACATTTTATTTGTCTACAGGTATGACAGAAATAAGGTTTTCTCTAGGATCCATGTCCTCTCCTACCATTATATTTGGCTGAGATTACAGACCCACACTTGAGTTCACTCCTATTTAAAGGGCTTTAAGAACAAATATGTAGCTATTGATTTTCCTCCCAGGTATCAGTGCCATTACTGTACCTACAGAGGTAGTTTGTTGTGCAAGTCATTATGGCTATTAGGCTTTATGGCTAGGTTGGGACATTCATTTATTTATTTTCTCCCTTAACTATTTGCATACCATCTTCTAGCATTATGAGAAATAAACTTCACCTAGAAGACTTCCAGGTCAGTTCCAGCTCCATTGTTCCAAGACTTATATCTGAAGTAGGTCCTCTCTTCAGAAGTAGGGTTTTTATCTTCTAGTTCTCAGATGTAACTAGAACTTTATCAATAGGTTTTTTTTTTTTTTCTTGCAGGGGCGGGGTGTGCTGGATAGCTTTAGTGTCAACTTGACACACCCGGGTTGAGGGAGCCTCAGTTGGGGAATTGGCTCCATTCAATTGGCCCGTGGCCACATCTGTGGAGTATTGTCTTGATTGTTGAGCAGTTTGGGAGGGCCCAGCCCACAATGAGAGGTGCCACCCTGGGCAGGTGGTTGTGTACTGTATAAGAACCAGGCTGGGCATGAGCCAGGGGAGCAAGCCAGTGAACACCATTCCTCCATGGCCTGTGCTTCAGCTCCTGCCTCCAGGCTCCTGCCCTGAGTTCCTGCCTTGGTCTCCCTAAGTGATGAACTGTGACCTGGGAGATGTAAGATGAATAAACCCTTTCTTCCCCAAGTTGGTGTTGGTCAGAGTGTTTTGTCACAGCAATGGAAGACAAACTAGAACGGGTGTCTCCTGGGCCACTCTCACCAAACAGTTGAAGGGAGGTCTCTTCTCTCTGACACTGTGTCCCTTGCCATACATCTCCCGGGTGTACACGGCACTAAAGTGCAGACACTGAATGTGCACTTCTCAGGAGGGTTGGAGGCCATCACATTTCCCTCTGGATTCTCAGACCCCCCAAGATCCACTCATCTCCACTTTTTCCTTCCACTCAATCTATCTCCTCACTGTCCATTCCCAACATGCTTGCCTAATATCCCCACTTTCCTCCCAATAACCCATACCTTCCAACCCCTTCGGAGTTCACACACACAAACACACACACACACACACACACACACACACACACACACACACACACCATGGCCCCCCACATGGCCCTCCCTACCCCTCTTCCATCCTTACAATCCCATTTTCTCTGCCTCCAACCTGGTAATATTTGCTTCCTATTATCTGTCACATTCAGGTTCTTTCTTTTCTTTACCGCCATGTATCCTTTCCATTTTCCTAGCTCCTGATGTTGCATCTGGATATATACTCCCATATAAATGATTCATGCTACAACCTGAAAATTAAGAAGAACATATGTCACGTGCTTTTCAGTGTTTGTATAACTTCACTTAGTCTAGCACTATATAGTACAATTTATTAATCTGAAAATTTCACCTTTTCCTACTGCTGAGTAGACCTGCATTTCCTAAAGATACCATATTTTCATTATCCATTCATCAGTTGAGGGACATTAACGTTGTTTCTGTTTCTTAGCTCTTGTACAGAGAGTAGCAAGAATCATGTTTGCATAGATATCTCTCCAGAGTAATGAATGAGTCCTTTGTGTGTATGTCAAGGGGTGGTATATAACTGTCACATATGATAAATTCATTTTTAGTTTTTTGAGATTTTGCCAAACTGCTTTCAACAGTGGATTCACTAGGTGCATTCTAACCAGCAGGGAATAAACTATCCCTCTTTTCTTTTCTTTGTTTTTTAATTTTGTTTTTTTTTTCCTTTCTTTTTTTATTGATGCTCTGTGTATTTCATACATTATTTTCCAATTCAGTTAAGGCATATTTCCCTTTCCCTTCCCCCGACCCCACCCCACCCCATCCCAGATCATGCATTCTGCCATAACTCTCCTGCATCTTTCAGTTTTTTTTTTCATTTTTTTAACAATAAGTGATAATTTATGAGTACAAGCATCCTTCATGTAAAACCAATTTGCAAGCATTTGTGCCCAAACCCACACAGCTCATGGGTCCCACCATCCAGCGGGGGGTGGGGCTTGTATATTCAATCAAGTTGATCAAATGTGTGTCCAGTCTATATTGTTGTAGTTTCACCATTCACCCCAATCGCGGCCTTTACATTCTACCATGCCCCCTCTTCCACAGATTGTTCCCTAGGCTTAGGAAAGGGGCACAGGTGGGTGAGAAGCAAAACAGTCTACTTTCTCTGGAGCTGTTGTATTGGACTCTGGTACATCCTCTAATGGTTAGGAGATGTTATAAGCCACAGTAAGACCCTGTCATATTTAACAGAAAAAAATGTAATTCATGAATTAACATACCATCCAAACATCTGTGTCTATCCCAAAGTAACCTACCATAACAATTAGTACTGTTTATATACCTATATATCTAATTGTTTGTGCTTCATTAGTAGGATCAAAAGGTTATTTCTGAACAAACTGTCAGCCCATGAAAGGAAACGGCCAGAATTGACCAGAGTCCAAGACAATTATCCCTCTTTTCTACACCTCACCAGCATTTGGTAACTTTCTTTTGATCTTAACTGGCTAGACTGAGAAGAGATATAATTTTAAAAGTAGGTTTTTATTTGTGATGTCTTTGCTTAGGTTTGTTCCTAGTATTTTATTTTTTGAGGCTATAGTGGAATATTCAGGTCTTTTAGGTCCATTTCATGTAATATGTCATTTAATTCAGATCTCTCTCTGTTTCTTCCTTGTGCAGTTGACCTGACTGTTGAAGAGAGTGTAGCAATAATCTCACCTATTATAACTGAGTTGAGGTTAAACTGTGTTCTATAGTCCTGGAGTAATGCTTTTATGAAACTGGGTAGTCCAGAGTTTGGTGCATATATGTTCATGATTATAATATCTACCTGATTTATTGTTCTCTTGGCTGGAATGAAGGAACATCCTCTTCTGATTAGCTATAATTTGAGTTCTATTTTGTCACACATAACAAGATCTAGGCCAGCTATAAACCTACCTCAAAAAAAAACCTTCTATATCACATCACCTAACAGTAATTTAATACTCGAGAATATTACCAGAAATACCATACCCCTAGGTTCCTGAAATTCACTTTAATGTATTTCTAATTCAAGTTTCTGTCTTGACATTAAAATAAATAAATAAATAAATAAATAAATAAATAGCTACAAATAAATAAATAACTGCAAATAAATAAATATAAATGAATAAATAAATAAACAAATATCTGTGAAGAAAAGCAAGAAAGAAAGGAACTAATGAAAATGAACCTGGTTTGGAAAGATACAATGGGATAGAAGGAAAAAGCCTTAATATTAAAAGTCTTAACAAATTAGAAGCCTTTTTCTGGGTACCTCCCAAGAACTTGGAGGTGGACCATACAAGTGTGGGATCCAGAAGTGTGTATAAACCCTCTTAAATATTCTACAAGTTCTGGAAGAACTTTTCTTTGAATACCCTTCAAACATACCAATAGGTTGCATAAGTTTTTACCTTGAAATTCTAGAATATTTCCTAGGATTTCATTAAAAAGACAGATTTAACTCAATTTGATATGTAAGTACAGAACTTCACTTTATTTTGGAGCTTGGATTAAATTCAACTGCATTATCTGACACACCTTATCAGAAGTAAGACAAAACAAAAAAATTAACATCCTATATACAAAGGTGTTTCAAATATGTAAAGCAATTCATATTGTAATTTTAAAAATATCAGTTAGATCTTAATTCCAATAAAGTAAAATAGTTCTTCTACAGATATTTATTTTGTCTATAATATTACATTATTTTTAAACTAAAAAAATCCATGTGTTCTTATTTTATGTGTATGTGGAGATATAGATATAGATAGATAGATATCTATATATAGATATCTATCTATCTATATCTATATCTATATCTATATATATATATAGATAGATATCTCTATATATATATATATATATATATATATATATATATATATATATATATATATATATATATATATATATATATATATATATATATATATATATATATATATATATATATATATAGCATTGCATGCCCATGAGGTTAGAACAGGGTATCACAACCCCTGAAACAGCACTGTGAGAATCAAACCTGGGTTCTCTGCAAGTCCAACAATACTAGTAACCACTGAGACATTTGTGCAGCAACCACATTGTTATTGATCATTAATTATTTTAACATTTTTAAAATTGTACTTTTAGCCCTTCATGGGAAAATTTGTAGTTCTAGCCACACAAACTATTAAAAGGGGTATTTAATGGTACTTGTTTTATGAGTACAGTGTATAAATCCTAGGCACAATGAATATGCATGTGCTCAGGTTGACAACTTTTTTGTATTTTTGTGTGTCATCCTTACGTACTTTATAGCTTAAAAAACAAACCTTTTAGGGGACATATTTAAAAGAGGATGTAAGACTTCCATAAAGGTTTGAGTAATTTACGCAAAAAAAAGTAAGCATTGCCACATGATGGCACACCGCTGTAATCCCATCACTCCGGAGAAATATCTGTGATATTTAGGCAAGCTTGGTCTACATAGCGAGTTCTGGGCCATCTGGGTTTATGTGGACATTCTGCCTCAAAAAACTCGAAGGAAGAAGGAGAAGAAGAAGAAGAAGAAGAAGAAGAAGAAGAAGAAGAAGAAGAAGAAAAAAGGAGGAGGAAGAGGGAAAGAAATCAACTATCTACTTTTGTATATGGAATTCTCATAGATTATTAACTGATTATACCCAGATTTGGGTATAATCATATATTTGGTACAAATATATGCAGTAATCTTTGGTCTTATTTTCCTGGTAGATTTTGCTTTTGCCCTTGAAAGAAAGGCACAATGCTGTTTGCTGCCTTGGGGGATAAAAAAGAAGGAAAATGTCAGGACAGTGAAATAAAAATTATCAATTTAATGAATCATCATTTCACTGCAGTCTATTAAAAATATAATTATTCTCTGTGAAAAATAAACATAAACAAAAAATTTAAAGGACTAATTTTTTTTTGGTCTTTTTGAGACAGGGTCTCCCTGTAGACCCAGCTGGTCTGGAACTCACTCTGTAGACCAGGCTGGCCTTGAACTCACAAAAATCCGCCTGTCTCTGCCTCCCAAGTGCTAGGATTAAAGGCGTACATCACCACGCCCAGCTAGGACTAAATTTCTTATGATGCAATAATAGATCTATCTAGACTGATAACTTATCTCTTGTGTTCTGAACACTTTTGTCTCCTCAAAATTCACATGCTGAAATCCTACCCACCAATGTTACAGCATTAAGAGTTGGTGACTTTAGCCAGGAAAAATGGGTGTAGAGCTCTTTTGAATGAATGGAATTGGCACCCCAAGACAGATTCTAAGATAGATAGTGTTCTAGTCTGTCTTCCATTGCTGTGACAAAACACTCTGACCAACACCAACTTGGGGAGGAAAGGGTTTATTTGGCTTACATCTCCTGGGTCACAGTTCTCATTGAGGGAGCCCAAGGCAGGAACTCAGGGCAGGAACCTGGAGGCAGGAGCTGAATGAAGCACAGGCCATGGAGGAATGCTGTTCACTGGCTTGCTCTCCTGTGGCTCATGCCCAGCCTGCCTTCTTATACCATACACACCATCTGCCCAGGGTGGCACCACTCATTGTGCGCTGGGCCCTTCCACACTGCTTGGCCATCAAAACAATACTCCACAGATGTGGCCACAGGCCAATGCAATGGAGCCAATTCCCCAATTGAGGCTCCCCCAACCCAGGTGTGTCAAGTTGACACTAAAGCTATCTAGCACAGATAGGATTCTCTTTAAAACCCAGGAAGAGTGAGGAACAAGTCAGCAGACTGCAGGACAGCATCAGACTGCAACATAGCAGTGGGGCCTCACTAAATTCACCAGTGCTGGAAGTTTGACTATCAGCCTCCAGGACTGCTTCTGTTCTTAATCCATTCTTTCCTCCTGTAAGACAATTGAAAGGTGAAAAAACATCTACTAATTTGAGCTAGGACTATGACAATAGGCCAAGAAATTATTCAATCTTATTGCTTGAGGTGTCAATTAGTTTACTTAGGTTATTTACAGGAGCATGGGAGATGCAAAAGCTGCTACATCACCAAAAATTGCACCACAGTATGGGTAATGATTCATAAAAGCTGTGGCCCTAGATCCCTCTGCTAAGCTCACAGAAAGTCTCGTTGAAGAGAACTTTCTGCACAGGAATGGCTGACTGCTTAGATAAACTTGGGAACTGACTTTGTGAAGCTTGTAACTTTTTTTGAACTTTTTGAGTTTCTTGTATTACGTGACCTTTCTGTGTCTTGAAGTGCCTATGCCTTATGACCTGGCCTCCTCTCTCCAAAATATAATGCTACAATTCCAAATCAATTGCTATACAATATGTTCACTGCATTCTGTTTCAACAGAGTGAATGTGCTGTGATGTATTCTCAAAAGTAAATGCAAAAATCATGATTGTCACTGAAGTGACATTGCATACAGAGAGTTCAATATGTCTTAATCTTCCTAGGATACATTTCCTTGATCTGTGAGAAAACTAAAGAAACTAAGCAATTATTAAGCAATTTTCTGTTTTGCTATTTGACTATAACAAACTTTGCCTACTCTTTCAGTTTCTAGATCCCACAGGTTGTAACATTGCCCAAGTCCAACCAGAGCTCTTTTATTGCTGTTTTTAAAAGAAACTTTCAACAAAATTAAATTTGTGCTGAGAGCAATCTTATTCCAGTTTACTTCTTCTTGTATTCTCAATTGTGATAGAAGATGCCTTGATATGATTTTTCTGTTTTGTTGGAAGCCACTCCGAATTAGACTTCCCTTTAAGCACTAGACTAATTACCTTCCCTTCTTCACCCCACAGCCTGAACATAGTGAAAGTATAATGAAGGGAATACCCAGCACAGGTGGGAAAGCAGTAGAGGCTCCAGTGAAAGAACCTTACGTTTAGTAGAGTGTGAGAAAAATAACAGCGATATGAGTTCCACTGATTGGTTTCCAGGGGAAACTTGACCCTTTCTTCAGTCTCACCTTCCCGGATCTTCTCTCCTTTCTATAAATTATTCTACTTTCAGTCATGAGGTACTAGAAAGAATGAAGCCGGAATCATTGCCGCTACTCAATCTAGGTTTCTCATGCTATTTAAAAAATATGTATTTATTCATTTATTTCATGTCTGAGTGTTTTGCCTACATGAATCATTGTGTTGGATACCCTGGTACTGGAGTTAAAGACAGTTGTGAGCAGTTGTGTGGATACTGAGATCGGAACCCAAGTGCAGCCAGTACTATTAAAAGCTTAGCCATCTATCCTTTCTTTTTTTCTTTTACTTTTTTGATTACCTTTTTTGAGATTTGTGGATTTTATACAAACATCTTAATTGTCTTTATACCCCCTCCCACACCCACACCCACACCTAGCATAGTCTGCTCCACTGGATTTCATGCACTCTGCCATTTGCATTAATGCCCATCAACTAGTTACTGTCAACTAGTTAGATGTCCCTCAGGGCAAGTCATCTACTGGGGTTTATGTAGCTTATCTAGATTAGCTCCCCTAAAGAAGATCAATTATCCTTCCCTGACGGTAATCAGCTCCAATAGTTCTTTGGCCAAAATAGGGATCTACTGCCCACTTTATTTCTCTTTCTCTTTCTCTTTCTCTTTCTCTTTCTCTCTCTTTCTTTCTTTCTTTCTTTCTTTCTTTCTTTCTTTCTTTCTTTCTTTCTTTCTTTCTTTCTTTCTTTCTTTCTCCCTCCCTCCCTTCCTTCCTTCCTTCCTTCCTTCCTTCCTTCCTTCCTTTCCTTCTGTTTTTAGATGTTTTTTATACAGGATCTCCCAATACACCAGCTATCTTGGAACTCATCACTATGAAACTAGGTTGAACTCAAAGTCACAGTATTCTACCTGCCTTTACTCCAGATTACTTGTATCAAAGGCATGAGTTAATATGCTTGGCACTTCCCTTTCTGATTAATCTTTTTTCTTTACATCTTTACAAACATTAAATATATTTTTGAAAGAACATTATATTTCTAAGAGTATTGGGAAGTCAATTAAAATCTTAACCATCCAATATGCTTTAATGCAATGAATCTGGCAATCACTCTTCCATTCTTCAACATTCTATTGTGTGTAGAGCAAACCTAGAGGAACCATGAAATGAAAATCCATGAAAACATGCATGGTCAACTGGAAGAAAACATTGGCACATTATTTAAGAGATCCTTACAATGGATCTGTCATTACAGACTCTTACAGTTTGAGCAGAACTAAAAAGAAAACTGTTGTGAACAGTGGCAGATTCCATGTATGAAGCAGGGTTTCAGAGATCTTTCTAGTCAGATTCTCTCTACTTAAAATAAAAATGCTAGTCTCATCAACATTGTTTGTTTTCCCAATACAACTGCTATATTTCACAAATTGAAGACATTATTTTTCAAAGCTTAATGGTTCTGCTATGGATTTGATTCTTCAATATTTTTTCTTTAATTTTAACTCTCAAGATCAAGTGAAATGTATCCATATAACATTCTTTTGAAATATTAATTAGACATCATTCAGTACAAGAACACAGCATACACAAAAATATTTTGTTTTAGCAAGCAATCAGATCTGATTTTACCACTACTTTATATATACTTTGCATTTCTGTTCATTTGGTCACTTCAAATTTTTTCTGGAAGCTAAGTGTTGCTGTTCTTCACATTTACTTGTACACATTTATACACTTAGTATGTATATGTACATGTGAGTGCATAGTTCTGTGTGTGTCTGTATGTGACTAAGTAGAAAAGTGACTCTTCATTTTAAAATATTTTATACATAAACCCTTAATCCTAAAATGTCCTTTTTTTTTTAACCATGTTCATTCTGTATAAATGGCCACCAATTTACTATTACCTTGGCGACAATCTCCACTCTTTGCTGGTAGCTTTTATTTGATATCAAGGCTCACTGTGAAGATTTCATTATGTGTTTTATTGTTCCACTTGAAAAAAACATATTCTATTATACAAAGTCCCAAAGAGCATACTTCATACATGAATTCTTATACCTGATTATCCATTTAAATTTCTGTCAGAAGCTATGTTCTTTTTCTACATTTGATTTATTTGAATAATTATTTTTCAAGGGATATATTGAAATTGGAATGTAGAGAAATATATTACTACATAGATGGTTTATCTTGGAAAATACTGCAGGTTATGGGGTTACAGGGACAAAAATATTCTCTAAAAATTTCCTTGGAATATGTGTCTAATAAACATATCCTGACTAGAAATGGTAATACATATCTGACTCCAGCACTTAGGAGGCTGTGGCTGAAGGAGCACTGTGAGTATCAGGCCAGATTGGACTACATGCTGAGTTCTATGCCAATATGCAATTCTTACTAAAACCTGTCTAAAAATCCAAATAAAAATAATCCACTTTAATTAAAATAATACTTCAATTGGTAGAATTCAAGGCAATGTAAATTAATATAATTCTTTTTGGGGGGTATTTTTGAGAGAGGGTATCCCCATAGCCCCAGCCTGCCTGGCAACAAATTAATATAATTCTTAATGTTTTAACAGTAGGCCTTTCTGTTACATCAGTAAGATGTTGCTAGCCTATGTATAAAATGACCTATTGTCATTTTTTCTGTTCTTCCTTTAAAAGTGCTAACATATGTAAAAAATGCAGACAGGGTTTACAGATGCTTAATTTTGTTTTCCATTAGCATCAAGTTTCTCTAACATGTGTACCTCTTTTAATCATTTCATGACCTTTAATTAGAGTATCATTATATCTCCCCAAGGCTTTTAAACAAACTCCAAACACTGACCCCAATAACCATTCTATATTTCCACCATCCATTACAATGAATATTTTCAAGTGTCAGGTTTTCTTCTAATGTTCATTAGTGAAAACCATTGTATAATGCCAACCCTGGTGGTAAACACACATGATCTCAGAACTGGGGAAGGAAAGATATTAGATTGTGGCAGAGTCTTTTCAAGCCAATTAGTCATCGTTGTATATTGAACATCTTAAGACAATAATGAGAATCCTTATTTAATCAGAGAATGTAAGTTACTTTCATCAAGATATATTCAGATCCAGAGAGAAGAGGTAAAGGCACTTGCTGCCAAGCCTGACAACCTGAGTTCCAGTCCTATAACCCATATGGTGAAAAGCAAGAAAGACTGATTTTGCAAGTTATTCTCTGTGTGTGTGCATACATACATTCATTCACACACGAATAAATGTAGCAATCTTTAAAAGAATTTGTTCAGTATGCAAAAACAGAAGTAAATCTAAACTAAAGTGGCAATACTTATAAAAAGTATTTGTCGGGGCTGGGGAGATGGTCTAGCAGTTAAGAGCGCCGACCGCTCTTACAGAGGACCCGGGTTCGATCCCCAGCACCCAGATGGCGGCCAAGAACCATCTGAAACTCCAATTCCAGGAGAACTCCAGTTCCAGGGGAATCCGACACCCTCTTCTGACCTCCGCGGCATTGCACGACACGGGTGCACAAACTTGCACGCAGACAGTACATTGATACACATACAGAAATAAATAAATGCCGGGCGTGGTGGCGCACGCCTTTAATCCTAGCACTTGGGAGGCAGAGGCACGCGGATCTCTGTGAGTTTGAGGCCAGCCTGGTCTACAGAGTGAGTTCCAGGACAGCCAGAGCTACAGGGAGACCCTGTCTCAAAAAGACAAAAAAAAAAAAAAAAAAAAAAAGGTAGTTGTCAGTTACTTGACAAAGTGTATTATAACACTCAAAATTTAGTATTGACAGATAATTACAACTAATAATTACTTGTATTTCCCTCTGTGCTGATGAAAAAAATTGGTAAATTGTACTAAGAATGTGTATTTTGGAGTAAAGGGAACAGCCAGAATTAGGTCACAGGCTTTAATCCTAGCACTCGGGAGGCAGAGGCAAGGAGCAGATCTGTTGTGAGTTCAGGCCACCCTGGTCTACAGAGTGAGTTCCAGGAACTGGGCACAGGGAGACCCCTGTCTCGAAAAGACTGAAAAAAAAAAAATAAAGGAACAACAAAAACAAAAGGCTTGTTCAAAGATCTGACCAAAACAGTAAACTTGTACAATGAAACAGTTAATAAACACTAAGAAAAAAATGCAAGACAGGACTTAACATGTATGGCTGAATGCATGAGTTTGGGCATGGGGTGGGGGTGGGGCATGGATAGGGAAATTGGTCTAAATTTGATTGGGAAAGGTTGTATGAAATCCAAAAAAGTTCAATAAAAAATTTTTGAAAGGATAAAAAAAAAAAAAAAACCCAGTGAGCGGAAACATACTTTTTGTACATTTTATGATATTTCATTTTCCTTAAATGATACCAAAATGTGCATGGTAGCACATGTATTTACTCCTATTACTTTTTCTGAAGGCAGAGTCAAAGGGATCTCTGTAAGATGGATCTCTCTCTCTCTCTCTCTCTCTCTCTCTCTCTCTGTCTCTTTCCAAGGACACCAAAAGCCCCCCCCCCCGCAAAAAAGATCCTCACTTAAGAAGCTTCCTCCCTAACTATATTAAATTTTCATTGGAATCTGCAATATTTCTTTAGTTCTCTAAAACATTATTTGTGGGGATTTTTGACTGAGAATTTTCTTCTTCTTCCCCATTTACTTTTGAGATCAAAACATAACTCACATTCATAACCTGAAACTTCACTTGACAATGAAATGTATGGACCAGATGAGCTATTTCTAATTTGTCTTCCCACACAAACTCTGTAATATACATGATTTTTTTATGCTTTTCATATTTTCAACTGTGTGTTCCCCGTGAAAGACTAAGAAAGAGGAGCCACAAGTGTAGCCTCAATATTTGCTTAATTCAAAATAGAATAGCTAACATATATTTTTGTGAAGAATTGATGGATGAATAGCAACCTAAAGGGAACAGAAAAAGAGGTGGCATTTGTTATACCAAAATATCCCCAAACCTCAATATTATATTACATAATTGGATACTGTGCATTAAACGTTTAAATTCTGTGTTATTTTAACTTTTTATTTTTAATAATGTAACAAAAGTTTTGGCTTGAAATACCTGTTAGCATGGAAGAATTTTTTCCAATTGAATTTTTGGTAATATATCGTTTTTAAATTTAGCTTTATTCACTTTGGTAACCCATATGCAAACATACATGTTTCAAATACTCATAATTTTGAATCTAATAACAGGTAAGTCTACTTGCCCTCCTTTATTGTTTCATAAAAATCTCATTTTTATAGGTAACTTAATGCTACTATAGGCTCACTCCCAATTCCAAAATGGAAAACCATGTTTTTCAGGGGCACTGTGCCATCTGCTGAATCACTCTTTTTTGATGGAGGTGCTTATTGTGTTATCATTCTCTGTGACAAAGAGTAGTTCAAGCTTTTTCATATGTTTACATAAATCCATAGGATGTTATGAGACATCACCAGAAGGGCTTGAGACCAAGCTGTAATCTAGGAATTAGCTATTTCCTTTTATTTGACATGGGATTATTTTTTCTTTTCTTTTCTTTTTAATTTTTAATTTTTTTTAAATATACCTTTTAAATTTTTTATTTATTTCTGTATGTGTATGAATGTACTGTCTGCATGCAAGTGTGTGCACCCGTGCCGTGCAATGCCTCAGAGGTCAAAAGAGGTGTTGGATTCCCCTGGAACTGGAGTTCTCCTGGAATTGGAGTTTCAGAAGGTTTTTGGCCGCCATGTGGGTGCTGGGGATCGAACCTGGGTCCTCTGTAACAGCGGCCAGTGCTCTTAACCGCTAGGCCATCTTTCCAGCCTGGGATTTTTTTCGAAAGGGCTATGCTTGATAAGAATTGCTGGAGAAGTCATGTGACTCAGAGACAAGATAGGAAAATTACACTTAGTTCTATAAGGAATCATAACTTTCCTAAATGAGAAAGAGAGAAAGACACTATTTCAGGTATATCTTATTGCAAAACTTCTTATATAAGTACACAAAAGTTTTTTTTTTCTAATTATACATATATATTATATCACTTAATGCCTTATTCTATCCATATACTTATTATATTTATTATAATACAGATCCAGATAGAAATTAGTAAACACTATAATTAGTCTGAAAACTTACACCTTAAAATAATACCTCGAATGCTTACTCTTTCAACTCTGCCTTGTAATTATGAAAGAAGAGAACCAAAATCAAGCTTATATGGTAACTGTTAAAGTGATAGCATGAATGTTTTCACTTAACCCTAAAAAAATGGTTGTGTATGAGCCTGGATAGACTTCTCACTGAAAAAGACCTTTGGCTGGTCCTCAGAGGACCCAGCTTCAGTTCCCACCATCTACATGATGGCTAACGATCATCCATATCTGCAGTCCCAGGGGATCTGACACTCTCTTCTGACTTCTTTGGGCATTTCATGAGATGGGCACACTTACATACATGAAAGAAAAACATTCATAACAAATAAAAATGGGTGTGGATTTTATGTCATTCACTGCATTGTGGGTAAAACCTTATTTCTCATAAACATTTATTTATTCAAAGTTCTTACATATGAAATTTATAATTGCTTGAAAGTAGAACACCATCATAAATTCTCTTGAAGTACATTAGTAGCTCCATATTGTGTAGGTAATCATGTATATATGTACTTCAATATTGTGTTGTTAATCATGTATATATGAATTAATTCAATTATGATTACTTTGTATATAATATTTTATCCTTTCTCCAAAATTTATATGATTCTCTATGTAGTACATTTTTCTCCATATTATTATAGGAAAGCATACCAAACCAAATGAAACAATTAGCTTATGTCCTCAGGAAGTACATATTTGGTTTTAGATAATTTTGTTATATCTGAGAACAACAGGCATTTTAACTTTAATGTGGTCAATGTGTATCGGCTCCTAAGTTCAAGGGACAAGATCAAATGAACCACTAAATTTTCCATGAGATCAATATATATTCAGAACATAAAAACCATAATCAGCACAAAAGTTCTTTAAGCCATTCATTAAAACTGTGAATTATTGAATTGAAATATCAGTTCCTTTTTGGAAAATAGTTCTAACCAATTAAATTTATTAATTTTTGTATGCATTTTGTTTTGCTGCCCTTGTCCTTTTCAGAAATGTAATCATCATTCAATTTACTCCTTACCCTATGGTAAGGAAAATTTTGTGACTGCCCCCAGCCTGGTTCTGTCTTTTGTTTAATAAGAGCAGAAGCTTAGACATCTCGTTCATCCTGCTCCCCTAAGATCCTCTGCTTCATGGTGCTGAAAGTCAGCTTGTCTGAATTTCCTTTGGAGACCTTTCCACACTAATGAGCACTCAGATGTAATTCATTGGGAGAAGTTTTGCAGTTGGAAATTGTTTGTTACTTAGGGTGAAAATGAGCATACCATGCCAGTGCAGAATGATTTATTGCAAATTTTTTGCAACAACAGCAAAATGGTTCATACTCTCCAGATTTTGCTTTATGTGCAAAACTTCATTATTTAACAGCACTCTCTATATTTTTATATTAATTATGGTAGTAATCCCAAATAATATAAGTTCTGAAAGTCTGGATGGTGCACGGGAAATCTTTGAGGCAATAGACTTGTGATATAAATATTTGGCCAGAAAGTTTAAACAAAATCTTTTACTTATGTCTTAAAATATCACAAAATATGATATAATTTTCATACTAAAAATATCCATGTATTGAAATTATAGCTGTGCCCATAAGGACTTTATATTAGTAGAAATATACTAATATTTCTATTAAAAACAAGTAGAAATGACATGGCATAATCTGTATCCCATTCAATTTCACACACATATAATTTGAAAACTAAAAACTAGATATTATTTTGCCTCAGAGAAGTTTTACTTTATTTCTTATATTACACATGAAATTCATACATTTTGTGTTTAAAACATTTGTCCTGGAAGTTGTGAAGACCACAATTCTATATGAAGACATATCTCATCTCTATGTTTCTGTAAAATATGTAATAAACATGTCAGTATTTTAAAAGGAAAGAACCTAGACCACCATTTTAAAGATGTGAACATCATTCTTTTGTGGTACAGTGATATAAATTTACCATTTTATTTCCAGTGCTGTGTTTTGTCAGAAAGAAGATTATAAAATCACACTGGTAATATTCTGCGGTGTATTAAACAATACTTGGTAGAAGTATGAGTTATCAGTGCTCACTCTTGTTCAATATCTCAAATATATGGGACTTAAAATCTAGCCACAGGAAGAATTCCATCATAGTAAATGATGTTTCTAGCAAGATATTTTACAGTGTCTCTTATATACATACTCACAATGATTCTGAAGTCCCTTCTCAGGAACTTAACAAACTTGACTTCACTGACTTAGTGGATTGAAATCATCATTTTAACCTCATACATTCTGGAAGATGTTCTTGACCATGTGAGCTTTGTTCAATGACATAAATGCAAGTGGCAACGGGGTGGCTGACAGGCTATGGGGTGACTGGCTTGCCAGCAGCAGCAGAGTTCAACTGTGTGTCCTCCACACAGTGAACAGCTCATTCCACTGTTGACATGGATTGGGCAGGGGGCATGGGTAGTTTGTTCCATTTCTCTGTGGTCCTGTGTCTGGCCCATATAATTAGTAAAGTATACTAGATGATTTTCAGTCCCTTGACAGGAATTTTTAATGACACTTTAACATGCCGTGTTTCAGAAAGGTATGCCAGTGTAAAGTTTATTTCATATATTTATAGTTTGTGAGGATTCATTTATTTTTCTTTTCTCATTTGCCTCACACAAATTTTTAATCAATGATAGCAACCACCATTCACACAATGGTTATTGCAGAAAAATAAATATAATCCCTAAGAATATTTTTTAATTAAATTATGTTTATTCACTGAATCATGTTCAGTCTAAAAATATCTATTATGGGACTTTATATTAGATACATTTGTGGAATAAGTGAATGAACATCAAAGAGTATTCTGTGCTTATTAAGGTAAAGGCAGGATGTTCTTTACTCAAAGATGCAATTATTTATTGTCCAGTTCTTAGAAATATTCTTCTCCTCCCACCAACAAAGCACATTACCAATGTGATCACAGTGAAACTAGAAAACGAATGGAGAACTGTGTATCAACTACGTGATGCCATGGCTAATGGTAATGAAGATGATGATGATGATCTTGATCATGAAGTCAGTGACGAGGCACATAACTAGATATGCTAAATGTGTGTTAGGCACCTTATAGTCTCATTTTTTTGTATTAGATTATTTTCTTAGAACCAGTTTTTAATTTTAAAATATTTTATTTTTTGTATTTTATGTGTCAATGTATAGCCTATATGTGTGTAAGTGCATCCACATTATGCAATGCCCATGTGGTCAGAAGAGGACACTGGATTCCTTTGGAGCTGGGGTTACACGTGGTTATTAGCCATCATGTGAGCACTGGGAATTGAATCCAGGTCCACTGAAAGAGCTGCCAAATAATGCTCTTAACAGCTTTGTGGTTTCAACAGCCCCAGGGTGCTTTTTAAAGAAAAGTTTTTGGTTTTTAAAGAAAACCAAAGCAAAGGAGAAGTAGAATTTTCTTATTTGAGACAGAGTCTCATGTGACAGTGGCTGGCCTCAAACTTACCAGGTAGATGAGGATGACATTTGATTTCTGATCTTCCTACCTTGAAGGGGAATTGTAATCACAAGTGTGAGCCATGACACTTGAGCTTTGGGACACAGATCTGACCTTACATTTGTGAAGGTTATGCATGTACTCCCACCTGGGCTGCCTGCATCCTCAGCATGTAGAATGACATCGTGAAAGTGGCAATGCACTCTGAATCAATATTTGGTGATTGCACTAGGCATGGTGGTGCATGCCTTTAATCCCAGCACTCGGGAGGCATAGGCAGGTGGATCTCTGTGAGTTCAAGGTCAGCCTGGTCTACATAGCGAGTGCCTGGCCATCTAGGACTAAAGGGAGACCCTGTCTCAAAAATATCCCCCCAAAATATTGTTTCATCTTCCAAAGCAGACTCTATTACACACACACAAACACACACACACACACACACACACACACACACACACACTTCTCAAGATTACCATAGGTTACTGTTTTGAGGAATTATTTTTCAAGTGGGAATATAAATATAGTTCAATGTATATTTTAATGAGTTTTATGCATTTAATATAATAGATCTTAATAAAATTCAGTGCCCACAACCCCCTAAGGACTCCCCCCACCAGATCTCATGCATTCTGTCATACATGTTAAGTCCCATCCAGTCAAGCATTTGTACTCAGATGTCCTTTGGTGCAAGTTCATTCAATGGAGCTTAGTCAGCCTATCTAGAGTTAGTCTTTAAAGAAGACTTACTGTCTTTTACCAGTAATAATCAGTTACCAATACTCCCTCAGCTATTTGGGGGTATGATTCCCATTTCCCCAGTTCAATGCTGGGTTTTGGTTTTATTGGATCAATATGGGTCTTATGCTTCTGTTACTATTGTTTTTTGTTTTTTTTTTTTTCTGGATATGAATTCCTTTTTTTTTAGTATATATTTTGTACGAGATTATCAAATCTAGACCCATGTCCCCCACCCTATTCCCCAACCCCACCAGAGCTCATGTATTCTGCCAAACGTGCTTTTCATCTCTTTCTCCGTCTTTCTCGATAATCCCCATGTGGAAGTTGACTGTTTTGAGCAGAAGTTCACAGTTTCAGTCAGTTCTTTGATTCAGTCCTTTCTGTTATTGTTGTTGTTGATGATGTTGTTGTTGTTGTTGTTGTTGATGTTGTTGATGTTGACGTTGTTGTTGTTGTTTCCAATATGCATCACTCCCAACTGCTTGGACAAAAGCTCAAGGAGCCTTGCCCAAGAAATACCTACAACTAGGTAATTGGCACTAGCATCCACAGATGAGGGGTACCATTTGTCATTTGTTTTTTGGGGACTGTGTAACTTCACTCAGCATGATGTCTTCTAGCTCCAGCCATTTTCCTGCAAAGCTCATGATATCATCTTTCTTTACTGCTGCATAGAACTCCATTGTGTAGATGTACCATATATTCTCTATCCACTCCTCAGTTGAGTGGCATTTGGGTTGGTTCCAGCTCCTTGCTAATGTGAAGAGAGCTGAAATAAACATGGCTGTGCATGTATCTCTGTGGTGGGGTGAGTCTTGAGGGTACATGCCTAGGAGTGGTATGGCTGGGTCTGGTGGCAAGTTCATTGCAAGTCTTCCAATGGTTCTCCACACTGCTGTTCATAGTGGCTATATGAGTTTACATTCCCACCAGCAGTGGATGAGTGTTCCTCTTTCCCCACAACATCTGCAGCACTTGGTATTGTTTGTTTTCTTGATCCTAGCCAGCCTTATTGGAGTAAGATGATATCTTAAAGTGGTTTTGATTTGCATTTCCTTAATGATTAGTGATGTTGAACACTTCTTAAGGTGTGCCTCAGCCATCTCTAATTCATCACTTGTGAAGACTCTGTTCAGTTCTTTGCTCCATCTATTGAGTGGGTCATTTGTTTTCTTTCTTCTTTGTTTTATGAGTAGTTTATATATTCTAGAAATCAATGCTTTGTCAGATGTTTCTGCGGTGAAGGTTTCCTCCCACTCTGTGGGATTTCTCTTCACTTCCTTGATGGTTTCTTTTGATGTACAGAAGCTTTTCAGTTTAACGAGGTCTCATTTGTCAATTGTCCACCTTAATTCTTGCGCAGCTGCTGTCTGATTTAGATATTTAGAAAGCTTTTTCCTATGCCTATGTTTTGTAGTCTGCTGCCAACTTTTTCTTCTATTGCCTTCAGAGTTTGGCGTTTCACATTGAGGTCTTTAATCCATCTGCAGTTGACTTTTGTACAGGGTGAGAGGTAGGGTTTTAATTTCATTCTTCTACAAGTGGTGATCCAGTTTTGCCAACAACACTTGCTGAAGATGCTATCTTTTCTCCATTGTGTCGTCTTGGCCCCCTTGTCAAATATGGGATGGCTAAAATTGTATGTGTTCAGGTTTGGATTTTTTGTTTTGTTCTATTGGTCAACAGGTCTGTTTTTGTGCCATTACCAGGCTGTTTTTATGACTATAGCCCTGTAGTATAGTTTGAAGTCTGGTATAGACATCACCCCTGTGTAGCTCTTTTCACTCAGGGTTGTTTTGGCTATTTGGGGTCTTTCATTTTTCCAGATGAATTTAAGGACTTTTTTTCCCAAGCCTGTGAAGAAACTCTTGGGGATTTTAATTGAGATTGCATTAAATCTATATAAGAGTTTGGGTAAAATGGACATTTTTACAATATTAATTTTCCCAATCCATGAGCATGGGAGGTTTTTCCATTTTCTGATGTCTTCTTCAAATTCTTTCTTTAAGGGTTTAAAATTTTTGTTTTAGGGAGATTTAGTGTCATTGGTTAGGTTTGTTCTTAGGTATTTTATTGTTTTTGAGGCTATTGTGAGTGGGAACTTCTCCTTGAATTCCTTCTCCAGTTGCTTGTTGTTAGTGTAAAGAAAGGCCACTGATTTTTTTTTTAGGTTAATTTTGTATCCTGCCATTTTGCTGAGCCTGATAATCATTTCTAGGAGTTTTCTGCTGGAGTCTTTTAGCATCCCTTATGTAAACAATCATATCATCAGCAAATAGGGATAGCTTGACTTCTTTTCCAATTAGTAATCCTTTAATTTCATTTTCTTGCCTTATTGCTCTAGCAAGTGTTTCAAGCACTATATTGAAGAGGAGTGTTGACAGGGGGCAGGCTGGCCAAGTTCCTACCTTTAAAGGGAATGTTTCTGTCATTTCCCCATTTAGGATGATATTGGCTGTGGGTTTCCTGTATATGGCTTTGATTACATTGAGGAATGTTCTCTCCAATACAATTCCCTCTAGGACTTTAAGCATGAAGGGATGCTGGATTTTGTCAAAGACTTTTTTAGTGTCAATTGAGATGATCATCTGTTTTTTGTCTTTCATTCCATTTATGTTTGATGATGTTTATTGATTTTCATATGTTGAACAATCCCTGCATCTCTGGTATGAATCCAACTTGGTCATGAAGGATGATCTTCTTGATGTGAGTCTGTATGTGATTTGCCAGTATCCTGTTTAGAATTTTGGCATCTGTGTTCATTAGGGAGATGGGTCTTTTGTTCTCCTTTTTAGTTGTATCTTTGCCTGGTTTGGGTAATACAGTGATGCTGGCTTCATAGAAGGAATTTGGGAGAATTCCATCTCTTTGTATCCTTGTAAACAATTTCAGTAATAATGGTTGTAGGTCTTTTTGAAATGTTTTACAGAATTCTGCTGTGAAACCATCTGAGTCTGGGCTTTTTTTGGTTGGGAAGTTTCTTACTACATCTTTGATTTCCTCATATATTATGGGTCTGTTTAAGCTGTCAATCTCTTCTTGGTTGAGCTTTGGTGATTCCCAGGATTTCAGATATTCATCATTTCTTCTAGGTTTTCAACCTTAGTAGAGTATAGGTTTTTGAAGTATTCCCATATGATTTTCTGGATCTTTTCCTTGTCTGTTGTGATATTTCCCTTTTCGTCACAAGATTGTATTGATTTGGAGTTGTTCCTTCTTTCTTTTGGTTAACTGGGCTAGAGGTCTGTCTATCTTGTTTATTCTTTCAAAGAACCAACTTTTGGCTTCATTGATTTTTTGTATTGTTTTCTTTGTTTCTATTTCATTGATTTCTGCTCTGATTTTTGTTATTTCTTCCTGTCTGTTGCGTTTAGGGTTCATCTGTTGTTGCCTCTCAAGTGCTTTTAGCTGTAGTGTTAGATCATTCACTTGTGCTCTTTCTGTTTTTCTAATGTAGGCACCCAGGGCTATAAACTTCCCTCTTAGGACTGCTTTTAAGGTATCCCATAAGTTTTGTTGTGTTGTATTGTCATTGTCATTCAGTTCCAGGAATGCTTTTATTTCTTTCTTTATCTCTTCCTTGACCCATTCATTATTCAAGAGTGTGTTTAGTCTCCATGTGTTCTTGTAGGCAGTAGGGCTTATCCTGGTGTTGATGTTGAGCTTTATTGGACTGTGGTCTAATAGAATGCATGAAATTATTTCAAAATTTTTTGTATTTGTGGAGGTTTCTTCTGTGTCCCAGAATGCACCATGTGGTGCTGAGTAGAAACTCTATTCTCTGGTATTAGGGAGGAATATTCGGTAGAGGTCTATGAGGTCCATTTGGTGTATCATATCATTCAGTTCAGATGTCTCTCTCTTTACTCTTTGTCCTGTTGACCTGTCCAAAGGGCTCAGTGGGGTATTGAAGTCCCCTACTATGAGTGTACTGGGGATAGTGTGTGACTTGTGGTCCTGGAGAATTGTCTTTATAAAAGTTGGTGCACCAGAGTTTGGGGCATATATATTCATAATTGTGAAATCTTTTTGCTGAATTGTTCCTTTGATAAAATTGTAATGGTTTTCTTTGTCTCTTCTGATTTCTTTTACTTTGAAGTCTATTTTGTCTGATATTAAAATAGCAACACCTGCTTTCTTTTTGGTACCATTTGCTTGGAATATTTTTTAAGGGATTCTACAATATAATGACACAGTTGTTTGCAGATAACATTGATGTTACTCATTATGTCATATAATTAGGTAATTGGTGCATTTTGCAAGTATCTATGTCCAAATTTTGAACAACCCAAGGATCATAGTCCAGTTGGAGAAGCTTGTATGCACAGGCATGTTGATCAATCAGGAGTCCAGACTATATTCCTGTAGTCTCATGATTCACCCCTATCTCAACATTTTGGCTGGGTATAGTTACCTGGGTTGACATCTATTGTCCTTTATCACTGGGAATGCTTTGCTCCACGTTCTTCTTGCTTTCACAGTTTACACTGAGAAGTCAGTTGTAATTCTGATAGGTTTCCCCTTATAGGTCACTTGTTGTTTTCTCTTGTGGCTTTAAGGATTTTTTCTTTCTTTTGGGTGTCTAGCATTTTAACTATGATGTGGCATGGAGAATTTCATTTCTGATCTTGTCTGTTTGGAGTTCTATGTGTTTCTTGTATTTGTATTGGATTGTCTTTTTTTAGTTTGGGGGAATTTTCATCTATTATTCTGTTGAAAATCTGATCAATACCATTCTCTTGGGATTCTTCTCCTTCCTCTATTCCTATAATGCAGAGGTTTGATCTTTTCATAGTGTCCCACAGTTCCTGATTGTTCCACTTTTGTGTATTTTTAAATTTTTCATAATCTTTACTTGAGGTTTTTAGTTGTTCTGTGCTATCTTCCAGGTCTGATATTCTTTGTTCTGTTTCCTCCATTCTGCTTCTGAGGCTTTTTCCCTTCCTTTCCTCTTGATTGGTTGAGTGTTTGATTTTTTTTTTCATTTCTTCTTCTGATTTCTTTAGTATTTCTACTTCCTTTTGGAGCTTCACAATCTCTTCCTGTAGCTCTTTGCTTTGCTGGTTGGTTTCCTTATCTTTTTCAGCATGGGACCTT
Source organism: Rhizomys pruinosus (assembly GCA_009823505.1). Classification (NCBI taxonomy): domain Eukaryota; kingdom Metazoa; phylum Chordata; class Mammalia; order Rodentia; family Spalacidae; genus Rhizomys; species Rhizomys pruinosus. Next base: position 965,857 of record VZQC01001111.1, on the reverse strand, counting down.
TTCAGTATTTCCACTTCCTTCCAGAGTTTGTCATTCTCTCTCTCTCGGTCCTTCTTGAGTTCTTCATTCTCTTTTCTTAATTCTTTGATTTGCTCTTTATAATTTTGTACTTCTTTAAGTATGTTCACAATTGTGCTTCTGATATCTGTGTCCTGGGCCATCCCCAGGGGGTCCCACTGTAGGAATCTTCCACAGGGTTGGTAGAGCTTGGTGCGGGGTTATCCTCCACCTTTCCCATGTTGTCTCTTCTTTGTGTTCCTGGCCTATGGGCTTCTCCTTGCCTGTATTCCAATGTGTGTCCCAAATGCCTCTTCACTGTGTTGAAGGCTTGCTTTGCTTGCCTCTTTCAGATGCCTTTGTAATCCTAGTTGGCAGGGGGCAGGTGGGGTGCTTCAGGTGGTCTTGGAAGATCTCTGTCCTCAAGACTCACACAACCCCACCTTTTATACCAGCTGGGAGTATAACTCCCACAGCCACAAAAACCAACTAAGCCAAAGACAACTAGATTAACTAGATTAAGTCAAACAACAATCTGCCTTGCTGAAGCACCCAGCTGTAGCTACCTATCTGTGCTTCATGGGGTCTTGGGAGATCTCCCCGCTTCTGTTACTATTGTTGCAAGTTCATAGGAACAAGATCCCAGAGACCTGGTAGTCCCTGTTTCCTTAGCACCATGAACTATCTCTGTTTTTTACAATCTTTCTGGTCTCTTCCACAAAGGTCTCTGAGCCAAGGTTGGGTAAAATTTATCATAGTAGTCCTATCCAGGGATACAAACTTGTACTCTATGGCTTCTTATTCTCTACAACATGGCTTGTAGTTATGTCCTATATGCGTTGTACTCTCTTGTATGAGGACACTTCACCAATAACAGTTGAAGAATGTGTTAATATTTCTCCCTACTCCTTATTCTGATTTTCTCAATGAATGTTAGGTGTTGATTTTCCACTGCATACATGTCAGTTAGGGTTGGGCATCTTTCAGACATTATTTGCTGTGTGTGACCAGTTATGAAAGTCTGTAATAGCCAGCATTTGTTGCAAAAAAGAAGCTTTTTTGTTGAATGGAATATGCTTCACCTGTATATAAATATAAAAGGATCCATATTTAGCCTACAGTAAGAAATTTTGTCTACAGACATGAAAGGGACAGTGTTTTTTTCTAGTCTATGACCTCACCAACCATGTGTATTTTGGTTTTTACAGTTCCAGAGAGCTTTAAATTTAGTTAGAAAGGTGTTGATTACTCCCCAGATAAAAGTGTCACTACACACCGATAGAGATAGTTTTCTGTGCCAGTTTTTGTGGCTGGATTTAAAGCTGGATTGGACTATTGATTGATTTTCTCCCTTATCAGCTTGCATAGTATCCTATAGAACTAGGAGAACTATTCTTCAGGACAGAGGATTCCAGGTCAATTCTAGCTCCATTGATCCAAGTCCTGTATCTGAATTATCTCCTGTCTGCAACAATCAGTTCTTAACTTCAATTTCTGTGAGGTAATAAAGACTTGTGGCAATAGCCTGTGTTATTTTGGAAGTCCTTGCACTACTCTGACCAGTAATTTGAAGGGCTGTTTCTCCTGTCTTGTACTCTATTTCTTGTTAAATTTCTTTCCTTTTTACACATATGCTTATGTTCAGATATCGTATTTGTATGCTTTGGGGGGATGTTGCCTTCATACATTTCCTTCTGACTCTTCACATTACCTAAGCTTTATTTATCTCACTTCTCTTTAATTCTGACTTGAGTTTCATGTATGATGGAGTCAGGATTCAGAATCTTTACTGGAATTCAAGACACTAATTTTGGAGTGGTCCATATAAAGTAGACAATTACAGTCAATCAGCATATCATTGAAAACAAAAGAAAATTCCCCCACTTAGCCAAGAGCTATTTTCTATTTTACATTTAATATGTACTTATCTAGAACATCCAAATCATTCTTAAGTTTTTAAGATGAATTACTTACAGAAATATATTCATTATATTTGAAAGTACTTATATAAGAATTCAATTATTAATGTGAATTTTTTGTAACAAAATCTTAAGGCTACCATAGAAAAAGCCCAAAATTGCTTGTTGAAAGCAAATGTAAAATTTATCTTCTCAGAGTTCTGATAGTAGAGGTGATAGTATTTTTTCTTTTTTTAAATTTTTAAAAATATTTTATTTATTTATTTATGTGTTTGAATGTACTGTCTGCATGTAGGTCTGTGCACCCATGTCGTGCAATGCTGCGGAGGTCAGAAGAGGGTCTCGGATTCTCCTGAAACTGGAGTTCTCCTGGAATTGGAGTTACAGACAGTTCTCAGCCACCATGTGGGTGCTGGGGATTGAACCGAGGTCCTCTGTAAGGGCAGTCGGCACTCTTAACCACTAGGCCATCTCTCCAGCCCCATGATAGTATTTTCTACTCTGGTTCTAAAGAACTCAGAGAGAACCCATTGCATCCTGTGTTTATTTTTGTTTTTGTTTTTTTTTTTAATTGATGCTTTGTGTATTTCATACATCATTTTCCAATTCAGTTCAGGCATATTTCCCCTTCCCTTCCTCCCACCCCACCCTGCCCCATCCCAGATCATGCATTCTGCCACAACTGTCCTGCACCTTTCTCTCAGGTTTTTTTTTTTTTTTCCATTTTTTAGCAATAAGTGATAATTTATGAGTACAAGCATCCTTCATGTAAAACCAATTTGCAAGCAGTTGTGTCCAAACTCACACAGCATCTTGGTCCTACCATCCAGCAAGGGGGGCTTGTATGTTCAATCAAGTTGATCAAATGAGTGTCCAGGCTATATTGCTGTAGTTTCACCATTCACCCCAATCACAGCCCTTACATTATACCACGTCCCCGCAGATTTTTCCTTAGGCTTAGAAAAGGGGCACAGGTGGATGAGAAGCAAAACAGTCTACTTTCTCTGGAGCTGTTGTCTTGGACTCTGGTCAATTCTGGCTGTTTTCTTTCATGGGCTGACAGTTTGTCCAGGAATAACCTTTCGATTCTACTAATGAAGCACAAACAATTAAATATATAGGTATTTAAACAGTACTAATTGTTATCGTAGGTTACTTTGGTATAAACAGATGTTTGGATGGTGTGGAATAACCCACGGCTGATGCCACAAGCTTACACCCTCTAATGGTCAGGAGTTGTTATAAGCCACAGTAAGACCTTGTCATAGTCAACAGAAAAAACTGTAATTCATGGATTAACCTACCATCCAAACATCTGTTCTTCTTTTTAAAGAATTTTATTTTATTTTGTATGTGTATGAATGTACTGCCTGCATGTAGGTTTGTGCACCCATGTTGTGCAATGCCACGAAAGTCAGAAGAGGGTCTCGGATTCCCCTGGAACTGGACTTCTCCTGGAATTGGAGTTACAGACAATTCTTAGCCGTCATGTGGGTGCTGGGGATCGAACCCGGGTCCTCTGCAAGAGCAGTCGGTGCTCTTAACTGCTAGGCTATCTCTCCAGTCCCTGCATCCTGTTCTTTAGGTTCTTTGTGAGTCAGCAAACCCTGGTCTGACTTGCTGTCATACATGTCACTGCAATCTTTGTACCTGTCATCAGAGGTCATTATTGCTATTTACCTCTAGGTCCATGTTTTCCTGTATCCACGAGGATACTAACCATACTGATTTAGAATCTAATAACCTCAATTTACTTAAATCTTCAAAAATGATACTTTCTGGAAAAAAGTTGCATGCATAGTTACTGGGAAAACCCATGCTGCTAGCTTTATGTAATAAGTTTTAAGATGTGCACACACACGATTAGAGTGAAACTTTTATTAGACTTTAATAATTTTTTGTTATTTTTGAGACAGGGTCTCCCTTTTAGTCCCAGCTGGCCTGGCACTCACTATGTAGACCACTCTGGCATTGAACTCACAGAGATCTGCCTGTGTCTGCCTCCCAAGTGCTGGTATTAAAGGTGTGTGCCACCACACCTGGCACAACTAACAAATTTTTAAAGATTAATGTGTTCTTTGAAAATTTAATGTAAGAATATAATACATTCTGGCAACACTCATAGCCCTTCTGTTCTTATTCACCAAGTCTCTGCCCCACTTCCCACAGGTCTCCATCTTATTTTCCTGTCATTTTGTTTTGTTTGTCATTTTGTGTTCTGGTCCATTTTTAACCAAGCCCATATGAGCTTGAGTTCTCCACTGAAGCATTCACAACTAGCCAATAGCTACATAATTAGCTATGTAGCTATTGGCTACACAATTAATTGTTTTCAGGATCCCTCAAATGCCAATAACTCCCCTTGCAGGGGCCAGGCCTTATGGGCCCTTCTCCCCACTATGAATGATGATGGACTCAGTCATCTACAACCTTTATGCGAGTAATGCCAAGGTTACAGTAAGCCCATGAGAAAGTGTTTAATGGCTTTTGTGTCCTTTTTTTTCCCTTCTTCTACACAGTCTTTCATGAGCCCTGGAGTAAGGGAAACACGTGTTATTTACAGCTAAGGACTCACCAGTCTCTTCTTCTCATGGGCCAGCCATAAATCTGTATTGACTTTCATTCATTGTACAAAGAAGTGGTTCAGAGCATAGCTGAGGCCAGCACTAGTCTACACTACTTAGCCATGTCCTATGATGGGGTCTAGTGTACCAAGTATGATCTACCTCCTGCAAAGCAAGCCTTATGCTCAATCATGAAGCAGCTGGTTGTCCCCATAATACCTGCGTCACTATCACACTTTTGGGCAGAAGTTTCCTGGAAGCCTGGAATGATAGTATTGTCTCTGTTAACATTTCTAATGCTACTACATGTACCAGGTACTTCTGTAAATAGTTTGGCCTCAATGTTTGTAGTAGTTTCAACTAGGTTCCCCCATGGGCTCAAGCATTTGAATACTTGTTCAGTTGGTGCCCTTGTTTTAGGAAAGTTATGGAATCCCTAGGAAATGTGACCTTGCTGGAGAAATTGTATGACTGGGAGCTGACTCTGAGTCTCTCTCTCTCTCTCTCTCTCTCTCTCTCTCTCTCTCTCTCTCTCTCTCTCTCCTTCCTGTTCCTATTTGAGGATATGGCCATCATGTCATGCCTCCCCACAATGATGGCCTCTTGTCCCTTTGGAGCCATAAGCTTAATGAAGTCTTCCTTCTGTAATTTGGATTGCTCATCATTTTGTGTCCCAGCAACAGATCAGAAACATAATATTTTCAGCACATTTAGGAGGCAAATTTTGAAGCTTTATTCTTTTTCTCTTTTTCTTCATTGTCCTAATATAGTAATCTTATATATGACCTATTGATAGCCTACTATATTGCTTCTACATATTCAAAAGATACAGTCTCATTGCTCAAAATGATGCAAGTGACATTGTGGTCTACATGCCAAGCTTTCCTTAATAAATCTTGGGAAATGTCTTCCTCAAATACACATGAATGTTAGTAGAATATGATTTACCTTTCTAGGTCTGATTTTTTTTTAATTTAGGGTATTCTATGGAAAAAAGAAAGGCATAACTGTAAATGGTAGGCAGTAACATTGGAATGGAGATTCAGAAATTCAGACATAAAAGTACTTAATGGTGAATTTGTGCTTCGTTTGAAACTAGTTGGCACACTGCTTCATACATTTCCATAAAATGGTGATATATAGAGAAAGAAACTTTATCATTGCATTCCAACAGATGAAACATTTGAGGGGATAAAAGACAATGAACTCATTCCAGATACAAAGTGAATGTGCAGAACGTGTAGAAAGTATGCACTGTACTAACCTGCACTACATTTTTCAAGGATATTTATTAGAATTAAATAAGTATCAAAGGCTCTTTTTATCCAGTATTCCTGCTTTTCTTAAAACATGGTGATTTGGTACATTAATGTCATCAGCTTTGCTAATATGTTATTAAATTTTCTCTGGTCTCACAAGTCCAAAATCAAAATTTATGCTCTAGTTTATTAATCTTTATAATCCAAAGCCAAGACTTAACCCACAACAAAAATAAATGATCCAATGAATGTAAAAAACAATTAAAAATGTTTAATATTATAAACTACTTTGTAAAGAGGCTTTTATTCTCTTTTAGTGAGAGTTCAAATGGGTAGCATTTTGTGTGAAATATAAATACATATTTAATAGTTTGGGTTTTGTGAGCTGTACTGTCATAAGTACATAAATTCAATAATTCAAATAACAAAAAATTTATTTCTCATGGTTCTGGAGCCAGAAAAATTCTTTAGTGACCATGGACTCTGTTCCTAAGAAAGCTTCTCCTGGCTAAGACAAGGCTGCCCTTGCACTGTTTTAGATGCTTTCTCATTGGTGGATGTGTTTTAATAAAAGGAGACCAAATGAGAAAAAGTTCTTCCATTTTCTTATGCAGTCCCTAATCCTGTAAGTTGAAAACCTGGGTCACCCTTTATATCACCATTATAAGTAAATGCAAGAAATCATTTGAAGGATGAAATATTTATATTGACTAATGGTTTCAGATTTTTCATTCTTGAATAGACAGAATGTTAGCCTGTGACATGGCAGAGTTTTAACATGGAAAGACATAACATGAAGATGCTCCTCTTTTATGGCTAGGAAGCCAAGAAGAGTGTCAGGAAAGGGCTAGATTCAACACAAAACCAAGAAATACATGTCTCTATTGATCCACTTCTTCCAAGTAGGACACACCTTCTGTGCTGGATAGCTTTAGTGTCAACTTGACATACCTGGGTTGAGGGAGCCTCAATTGGGGAATTGGCTCCATTGGATTGGCCTGTGGCTACATCTGTGGAGTATTGTCTTGATGGTGGAGCAGTGTGGGAGGGCCCAGCCCACAATGAGTGGTGCCACCCTGGGCAGATGGGTGTGTACCATATAAGAGGGCGGGCTGGGCATGAGCCAGAAGAGCAAACCAGTGAACAGCATTCCTCTATGGCCTGTGCTTCAGCTCCTGCCTCCAGGTTCCTGCCCTGAGTTCCTGCCTTGGGCTCCCTGAGTGATGAACTGTGACCCAGGAGATGTGAGCTGAATAAACCCTTTCCTCCTCAAGTTGGTGTTGGTCAGAGTGTTTTGACACAGCAATGGAAGACAAACTAGAATTCCTTCCATTGATGCATTGTATCCAAATATTGCATTTAGATTTTAATTCATCAATGAGCTATCATTAGAGCCCTGATTATATAATTGAGGGCCTAAATCCCTGATGATCAGACTTCAGATAAGTAAGGAACATGACAAAATTCTGGGTTCTTCGTATGAGACAAATGTCTTCGAGCCCCTCCCCAAGTCAGCAGAACTCATTTTTTGCATGACTGATCCTGACAAGTTGATTAGACCAATGCCCACCTGAACATGTCTCACTCAGCTTGCATGTGTGATTTACATGCTATCTTTTCATTGTTAAAAATTACCAATCCATGAGCTGTGTGGGTTTGGGCACAACTGCTTGCAAATTGGTTTTACATGAAGGATGCTTGTACTCACAAATTATCACCTATTGTTAAAAAAAATGAAAACAAAACAAAAAAGCAGAGAAAGATGCAGAAAACTTACGGCAGAATGCACGATCTGCGATGGGTAGGGGTGGGTTGGGGGGGAAAGGAAGGGGATATATGCCTGAACTGAATTGGAAAATGATGTATGAAATACACAAAGTATCAATAAAAATAAATTTAAAAAAAAAGAAAATAACAACAACAACAAAAAAAATTACCAATCCATGGGGCTGGAGAGATAGCCTAGCGGTTAAGAGCGCCGACCGCTCTTACAGAGGACCCGGGTTCAATCTCCAGCACCCACATGATGGCCGAGAGCCATCTGAAACTCCAATTCCAGGAGAACTCCAGTTCCAGGGGAATCCGGCACCCTCTTCTGACCTCCGCGGCATTGCACGACACGGGTGCACAGACCTGCATGCAGACAGTACATTTATACACATACAGAAATAAATAAAAATAAAATTAAAAAAAGAAAGATTCCTACAATGTACCTAATAATCCGCAATGATTTCTCAATAGATTTTTACCAGCTAAGAATCTAATTCTTATTACATAATCTGAATAGAATAATTTTCTAAAGTCTTTTCATATATATTAGGGAATAAACAGATTTTTTTTCTAGACCAGAAATATGATACTGAATTCACTAACGTAACTTTTGTGATATCTTGGTTTTCTAAAACATACAAATGTCAATTTATATTATGTTGTAGTTCATTAAGTGTGCAATGGAATTATATATGAAAAAATACATAATTTAATTAAAATACTTTTCAATAAAGCACATTACAGTTATCTGAGACTTCAATCTCTCATAATAGCTTTTTAACTGGTGGAGAGCTTTACTTTATTCTGAAGCTTGTTGACCAGATAAGGTGCTCTGTACTGAAGGTCAGAGTGACTATCCAAAATAAAATGATAAAAATGAAGTTTGCCATATTGATTAATTCATAAATTATTTCTCCATAAATCTGAAATCTTCTTATCCATGGTACTTTGGAATTCATTTTGTCCACAGTGTTTGGGTTCAATTCTTTCAGTTCACACTAGTGCCTTATAAAGTAAGTCTATACATTATTCTAGTGGATGTACCCAGAGTGAAAGCATTTGTAGACAAAAATCAGATTCTATAGGCTATACCAACACACACACACACACACACACACACACACACACACATGCACACACACATGCACACACACAACACATCACACACAAAAACGTGGGGTGGAGGTATGGATAGCTGAGGGGATCTAAAGTAAATGGAATGAAAATTGCAAAAATTCAATAAAAATAAAGTTATGTAAAAATTCTACCTTTTCTGATGTCATTTAAACAAAATTCCTAGATGGTTCATCAGGAATAGATTCCACCTCAAAAATGCTGCTTTCTCTGTTACGCATATGTCACTCCTCTTCTATTAAACATTTACCTTCAAATTGCAGCAACTGGTTCAGATTCCCAACTCTAGTTTTCTTTCCATCCACAACATGGTCATTTATGTCCTATAATGAAATCACTGACTCATTTAAATCATACAAAAATGTTGGTGCCAAGTTTTCTAAAATTTTTTCGAGACAGAGTTTCCCTGTAGCCCCAGCTGTCCTGGAACTCACTTTGTAGACCAGGCTGGCCTTGAAGTGACTATATTTATTCGCTTATAGAATTACGACTCCTTCCCAGAACATTCTAAATTTACAAAACCTTGATCCACTATAGAATCACTACCAGTTTGCTCTGCTAAAATGCTATTTGGTGAATAATAACTCTTAAGAGTCAAGATTGCACTGACACATGTAAAATAGCAATGTTTTGAAGATCTCCATCAGAGGTCCGGGGCAGCCAGGGACATTACAGTTAGGATGGGTATTTTGAAAGGAATTTTTTTTTGTCTTTCTTTTTTTTTAAGTTAATTTTTATTGAGTGCATTTCATACAGCATTTCTCAATCAAATCTAGACTCATTCCCCCATCCATGCTTAACCCTTACATCCCACCACTCCCCACCAGAGCTCATGCACTGTGTCATACATGTTAAGTCCTATCTTGCATCTTTTTCTCATTCTTTTATAACATTTTTGATGCACAAGTTTACTGTTTTGGTCAGTTTTTTTATTATGTTTTACTCTCTCTTTTTCTGTTCCCTTTAATTTTATATTATTTTTATATTTAATTTTATATTCCAAAATATACATAAATTCTCTCCACACATAAATCAAAATTAGAAATTCAGAAAATAAACTATAGGTTAATTCCTAAACACATTTAGAGAAGCAGTAAGTTTCAATAGCAATCTTAAAGTAGTCACCAAATACATAGAAACAGGAAATTTTGTATAATACCTGGAGAATCTTCAGTTTTCGGTTGAAAAAATAAAATTGTCTTCCATTTAAACTCACCAGCTGGATTAATTCATAACAAGAGTTATAAGTTATAAGTCTTGAAGCTTCTTGGAAGTGAGAGATTGACTTAGTTCTTGAAAATCTTATAGGGGATTTCTTTGTTATGTAAGCCTGGTTACTCATAAATTCTTGCTATTTTAGTAAGCACTGATGATAACTAAGTCTTCAGGATAATTTGCCTCATCTTCTAAAGTAGTGCTTAGATACTTTTACAACATGAGGGTGACATTTTTTTCCTTTAAGCTTCATGAACCATCTCTGCCAGCTTCAACACTACTGTTCCTGCTCTTTTTGAGATGAGGATTTAGAACTATGTCCTGTATCAATTTTTGGCTTTATAAAACTTTTTGACTAGAAATAGTTCACCATTCTAGCTGCTTTTTAAGAAAACATTCATGATTCAGTAAAAGCGTTCAAATCTACATATTCCTTTACAGTCCAAGCCGCTAAAAACATTATCCAAATAGAAAACAGGGAGATTTGCATTGTATTCAAGTGAAGGTTACTGGAGGAGTATTTACCATTTTCTTCAATACTTTTTTATTTACGATGTAACTGATTGATATAAGACAACAAACTTTTCAGCCTGTCTCAGTTCACCACATATATTGTTCTCTAAGCTTCCTCATTACTAGGTCCTAGAATTCACTTCAAACAGGGAGATTAAACTGGCTCTTACTTGTATATTTAGACGATATTGTAGGTTTATTAGCAGCGAAATTTCAAATTTTTATTTTTTGGGGAATTACAAAGGCCTAAAGAGAGAGAAAGAAAGGTGGGTGGTATGTTGATGAAATACTTAAAGGGCACACTTACTTATTAAATTTCCTCTTATGTGATTCTGGCAGCAGGAACAATTGATCTAGTAAAATTATATATATATATATATATATATATATACTATGCGTTGTGTGTGTGTGTGTGTGTGTGTGTGTGTGTGTGTGTGTCAGAGCACAGTTGTGTGAAGATCATGAGGAATATAACATTAATGTTGCTCAGTTTGCCTTACAACTAGGTACTTGGTGCTGCCATCCACAGATGAGGGATATGATTCATGCTTTGTTTTTCTGGGACTCTGTTACTTCACTTATCATATTATCTTTGAGTTCCATTCATTTACCTGCAAAGCTCATGGTGTCATCTTTCTTTACCACTACATAGAACTCTATTGTGTAGATGTACCACATTTTCTCTATCCTCTGCTCAGTTGAGGGGCACTTGGATTGGTTCCAGCTCTTCACTATTGTGAAGAGAGCTGCAATAAACTTGGCTGTAGATTTTTCTCTGCGGTAGGATGAGTCTTGTGGGTATATACCCAGAAGTGGTATGGCTGGGTCAGGTAGTACGCTCATTTTGAGTCTTTTAAGGGATCTCCACACTGCTTTCCATAATGGTTGTACAAGTTTGCATTCCCACCAGCAGTGGATGAGTGTTCCTCTTTCCCTACAACTTCTCCAGCATTTGGTAGCATTTGTTTTCTTGATCCTAGCCAGCATTATTGGAGTGAGATGATATCTTAAAGTGGTTTTGATTTGCATTTCCTTAATTATTAGTGATGTTGTTATGAATTCCTAGACAGGTTCTAGAACTAACCAATCATTTATTTTCAGACTGTGGATCTTTGGTGTATGATGGTGGGCAGGTGTACATATTTTACAGTAACATAAAGTTAAAATGGAAAAAGGCAAATCAAGAAATATGATATGGACACAGTTTGTTTTCAGAAGACACAATTTTAGTATAGGTGTGATCTATCAGGCTGGTGTAACGATGTGAAAATAAAAGCTGAAATTTGCGATATAATTTTGAAAGCATCATAATGAATGATTGTAATTTGGAATTATATATTAATCCTTCTTTATAGATTGAAACACCAGAATACCTTAGTTTTTTTTACCTTAGATTCCTGAATATAAATGTAAAGTTTCTTGAAATATTATGTAGAAATTGATTTTTCCAGAGTAACAAAACTATAAGGTTACTGGCATAATCTTTTTGTAATGAATGTATTTATAAAAATTCAAGTTTGAACTGAAAGTGTTCTATTTGCATAAATACTCACTATGCAGACTCTTATTACCCATGTTACTAGTCAAAGGTATAAACATTCAGACTGAAAATATATATATATATATACATTTATTATTATTATTATCATTTTGCTAGTCATATTCAAAGAAAATTTAATTTCTCTTTTAGGGCAACATGAAAAACAGTTATAGAAAGGGCTCACTCAAATTTTAGATCGAAACACATTGTGGTAATCCAATTATTCTGGTCAAGTTTTGGATCAAAACGAAGGATTTGTTTAGTAGGAAATAAGGAGGGGTTTTATACCAAAGTTAGAAGCTTCAGAGTCTTCAGAGTCTTAGGACATCACCCGACCACCTGAAACAATTACTTCTTTTTATTGTGTCATTTCCACATTCTCTTCAATATGAAAAAAAAAAAAAAACTTTAAAGTTTCAAAGAATCTTTGTGAGTTCAAGGCCAGCCTGGTCTATAAGGAGACCCTGTCTCAAAAATAAATAAATAAATAAAATTAAAAAGTCTCAAACAAATCCCTGACTTTTGACATTGTATAAAAGAGTGTATTGTCCTTTTAAATAAATATACTATTTATAACTGCTTGTAACCAAAGCTTCTCTTTAAGATATTGTTTCACTCATAGTGTGAGAGTTAAAGAATTACTGGTACCAAGCTAGACTCAATAGATAGATAGATAGATAGATAGATAGATAGATAGATAGATAGATAGATGATAGATAGATAGGAGTTTCTAGCCTTGAACCACATGTAAGTTTCTACCACTTATACCACATAGGTATAGGTGAAAAGGGAAGAGAATCACACATACCCTGTGTGTGGATTATGAGCAGTACATAGTCTCCACATTCCTTCCACAGCCTGTACTTGTATGTAACAACAAGGTTCAGGTTCAGAATCCAAACAGGTAACAAATTCTGCTTTTTGTTTTTGTTTTTGTTTGCATTTGGATTCAAAATTTGATGGAGTCTTTTAAAGAAGAAAACACATTACTAGAAAGATAAGCAAAGTTTAACCTGAGAAGGAGAAAACTCAGAACTGGAGAGATCCAGAGGCATAGTCTGAGAAGGAACTTACATGGAGTATCCTGGCCTTCATGATATGTGAGAGCTTGTAGATCACTGCCTCCAAGGAATTCAATCAAACTGCAGTGTCCAATGTTGTTTTTTTGTTTTTGTTTTTTTTTAATTTCAGCACTTCTGCTTCAAGGTAACAGCTTTTTGAGCCTTAGATGGAGTTCATATCTTATTTGATCATTGTGAAAAGCTTTTGCACTTAGAAATGAAGTGTTCAGACTAATCTATGTCTTATAACTGCCAAAGTGATTCTCATTGTTTATTCATGATAGAATAATTACTGATTTAATCAAAGATCAACTATGTGGTTGAACTCTATATTTCTTCCTCTTCTTGGGATTTTTGCCTGCTATGACATAGACGAAGGCCATAATGTTTTGCTCACTCGTTATGCAAAACTGTTTCCAACCATTTTGCTTTCATAAACAATCTGTGGGCCGACTATGAGTCATCTCATTAACAGAGAAGCTGAACACCTGCCTGCAAACATAAGATATGTCTTATTTGAAACCTTGATTTTCCTCCTTTTATATAAAATATGTGAAAAGGACAGGTGTGGTGGCACATGCCTTTAATCCTAGAACTTGGGAGGCAGAGGCAGGCAGATCTCTGTGAGTTCAAGGCCAGCCTGGTCTACAGAGTGAGTTCCAGGTCAGCTCTGACTAAAGGGAGACCCTGTCTCAAAAATACAAAAAAAAAATGTGAAAAATAAAATACAAGTTTCTATAACAATGTTTCAGGGAGTTTTGAAAATTCTATACCAGGACTGGCTTGTCCACTTTTTTCTCACATGACACTGAAATATACTTACATTATTTATACTACATTTTCTCTTTTTATGCACATCTATGTGTATTTGAGACTTTTAATTGTCAACTTGATTGAACTTTGAGTTCCTTATGAGATTAGTAAAATATACTTACTGTACATTTTATACTTTGGTTAGGTTTATTCCTAGATACTTTTGAGGCTATGGTGATTTGGAATATTTCTATAATATCTTTCTCTGTTTATTATTGGTATATGTATTAGTCAGGGTTCTCTAAAGAAACAGAAGCAACAGGATGAATATGTATATATAGCTATATACAATTTATTGCTTTGCTCACATGACAGAGTTCAAGGATTCCAACAGTAGCTGCACCACACTGGAAAGGCCGAGACGAGAATCCAGGGAACTGCTCAGTCTGCAAGGCTGGATGTCTCAGTAGTCCCAATCCAGTGCTGAAGGCCCAAATTGGCTCCAGGAGATCTGCCAGTCTCAGGACATGCTTAGATCCGAAAGGCTGATCACAGCAGCAAGACAAACTCACCAGATGAGAGAGGCAAGCCGCAGGAGAAAAAAAAAAAGGGACCAGCTCCTTCTGCCGTGGCCTTAAATGCTGCCTGCTGGCAGAAGGTAACGCCCACATTTGGGGTGGGCCATCTGGGTTGAGGTAGTCCAATCAGAAGACCCTTTTTCCCTTATTTGTCCCTTAGTCCAGTCAAGTTGACACCCAGGATTAACCATCACAAGTCCACCCCTTGTCAACTTGACACCCAATAAATAGCTTCTCCTTATGTTATGCTTAAATGTCAATTGCAAACGATGGCAGGGTCATAATTCCACCTAACATGTTATAAGTATCTCATGTGAAATAGCAAAGCATTATATCTTAGAGTAGGTGGTAATGTCCTTGAGAAGAACTTAGTCCTTCAGTATCTAATAACCTAAATATGACAACACTTAACACATATCTCAGTTGCACATTCAAAAGGGAACAACACAAGTATCCACTTAATATACATATATATATATGTATATGTATGAACAAGCACATTCTTAACCAAATAGGACAAAAGTTAATATCTATTATAATCCACGTTTCTGCAACTGGTCCCGTGGCTTCAGCTGATATTTATGACTACCTTCTTCTACTACCC
>VZQC01001111.1:886861-945824 GCA_009823505.1 Rhizomys pruinosus | reverse complement strand
AATTAAATTTGCGTTGTAAATCAGCCAATCATATAATAAGGGCTCCAGCTTGATTTTCTGCAGCTTTAGCTCTTTGGCTACTGGAGAGAAGATTCTCTTCCAGAGCACACTTGGAAACCTTTAAACTGTTGTTTCGAATCTGGAGCTGGTCATTTTTATCACTGAGCTCCTTATTTTTCTCTATCAGTTTATCCAGACATGCTAGGAGCAACAAGGCAACATCATTATTTTCCTTATTTTTCCGCGATTTCTTGAATGTTTTATATATAGAGTCGCTAAATTCCTGGCTTCTTACAAGAGGTGAGTCAGGTGAGTCACATGGATCTATCTTCATAATTACATCAAATAGTCTGCACCAAGGATTATCATTCTTCTTCATGACACCAGGAAAGCTTTCAGTAACTCTAAGCTTCATTGAGTTGGAGAGCTGGCTCCAGAGAGTACCAAGCCCACTAAAGAAATTCATCCTTTCAATTCTGTTTCTCTAGAACCACTTCTGGTACCAAAATCTGTATTAGCCAGGGTTCTCTAAAGAAACAAAAGCAACAGGATGAATATATATAGCTATATACAATTTATTGCTTTGCTCACGTGACAGAGTTCAAGGATTCCAACAGTAGCTGCACCACACTGGAAAGGCCACGACGAGAATCCAGGGAACTGCTCAGTCTGCAAGGCTGGATGTCTCAGTATTCCCAATCCAGTGCTGAAGGATCAAATGGGTTCCAGGAGATCTGCCGGTCTCAGTACACGCTGGGATCTGAAAGGTTGATCACAGCAGCAAGAAAAACTCACCAGATGAGAGAGGCAAGCCGCAGGAGAAAAAAAAAGGAACCAGCTCCTTCTGCCATGGCCTTAAATACTGCCTACTGGCAGAAAGTAACGCCCACATTTGGGGTGGGCCATCCGGGTTGAGGCGGTCCAATCAGAAGACCTTTTTCTCTTATTTGTCCCTTAGTCCAGTCAAGTTGACACCCAGGATTAACCATCACAGTATATAAAAAGGCTGGTGACTTTTGTAAACTGATTTTACATCCTGCCAATTACCAGAATTGTTGATCATTTCTGGTTTTCTGGTGGACATTTTTGGAATTTCTTCTATATAATATCATAAAACTTGTGAATAGGGATGACTTGACTTTTTTCCATTAATCCCATTAAAATTTCTTCTCTTATTTCTCTAGCAAGGTTTTCAAATACTACAGTGAAAAGGAGTGGGGAACTGACAGCTTTGTCTGGTTCCTGGTTTTAATGGGAATGGTTTTAACTTTTCTCCATTTATAATGATGTTCATATTAAAAAGAAAATGGAAAGGCCTCTCATGCTCAAGGATTTTGAGAATTAATATAGTGAAAATGACCACCATACCAAAAGAAAATTTACAGATTCAATGAAATAAAAAAATTCCCAAGATTTTTTTCACAGAAGTAGAAAACAGAATCCTAAAATTTGTATGAAATGACAAAAGAACTCAGATAGCCAAAGCAAAATGAAACACAAAGAGCAGAAATAAAAGGATTACCACACAAAATTGAAACTCCATTCCAGAATGTAGTAATACAAACTTAATCATATTGGTACAAAAACGAAATGCAGATCATTGAAACAAAATAAGGACCCAAACATTCATGGAATTAGATTCACCTGATATTTGACAAAGGTGTCAAGAATTCTCATTAAAGGAAAGACAGAATTTTCAATAAATTATTTCTGGGGAAACTGGATCTCCACATGCAGAACATATTAAACAAATTAAACTTATACATATCACTCTGCACAATAAAATGTTTCTAAATGGATAAAGACCTCACTATGAAATCTGAAATACTGAAACTGTTAGAAGAAAACTTAGGCAGTACTCTATAAAACACAGGTATAGGAAATTGTATTTGGTTTGTTCAGGTACTAATTTAAACAATTGACAAATGGGAGCTCATTAAACTAAGAGACTTCTGTAGAGCAAAGAAATAATAAAAACCAATTCAAAATATCCAGAACATACAACACAGCAATCAAGAAAACATATGACACACTTAAAAATGAGCTACACATCTAAACAGAAAGTCCTCAAAACAAGAAATTGAAAAAAATTAAGAAATACCATTAAGAGTGTTTAACATACTTAGTAATTAAGGAAATGGAAATTTAAACTAATTTATTTCATCTTATCCCAGTCAGAATGGCTTAAATGAGACTGCAAACACTGATGAGGATATGGGGAAAGGGACACACTCATTCATTGCTGGTGGGCTTGGAAGTGGTGCAGCTACTGTGGAAACCACTGTAGAAAATTATTTAAAACTGAAATATATATCTACCATATGATACAGCTATTCTCCTTGGTGTAGGCCCAATGGACTCACTATCTTGCTACAGAGATACTACCTTTGCCATGCTTGTTGCTGCTCTTTTCACAATAGATAAGAAATGGAAACAATATACATGTCTCTCAACCTACAAATGGATAAGGAAAATGTCCAGTTGCAAGCTGGTCACTTCTGGGCAAGGAAGAGTTGGTCTTCTAGATAGGCTGACCAGGCTCCATTTGAAGAACTCACACTAAGGGACATCAAGAGACACAAAGTTGACTGAATAGACCTTAAAATATAGGACAGACTGTGAATGAGTAAAATAATGGAAAGACACTACCCAAGTATAAAATTCTCAATTATAAAAAGTATTTAAATTTAAGTAATACTAAGATAAAATACAGAAACAAAATATTTAAAAAATCAAATAAACTATCTGGCAATTGAATTACTATGGAAATCTGAGTCCTATTAAGGAAAAAGAACCCTGTGATATTTTTCTGTTTCATTGTAGCCATGAGGTTATAAATTCTGCTCCCCCTGACCCTTATACCCCAATGTTTGAGCTCACCAGAGTTCTGTAATGTGGCCACTGAACATTTTCAGAGAGCCCTGAATCCATGAACCAAAATAAATTCATCTTTTCTAATCCCTGTCTCAGAGGCTTGTCACAGCAATAAGAAGGGACTAATTGTTTAGATGTATGCATTTATTTAAATGTAACCAGATACAACCTTTAGTATTAAGTCTCATATCTAGATGAACCATTTAGTAATATTTTAAGCATTTATATTAAATTATTCTGACATATATAAGAGTTTATTATTTTCCAATAAGTTATTTAACTTTCTGTGTGACAGGTTTTAAGATTTTTTTAAATTGATGTGAAAGTTTCATTTACACTCATTAGAGAAGTGCTAATTAGAAGGAAAGCATGTTAGAAGAGTTTATAATTATTAATATTCTTTATCTTCCTCTATCATGATTGTCTCTTTTTGCAAAAAAAATATATATTTTCTGTGATCCAAAAGTTTTCTGAGAATATTGTCATTAGTGTAATTATACCACTGTAAGATATAAATTCTAAAAATCACCATGTTAATTTTTATGCAGCTCCCTCTAAGTAACAAGCTACCATATTAACTTTTCAAGCTTAATATTAAAGATATTTTTTACTAAAGTATCATGACATCCTGTAGTAGAACAATGTGAACAAAAGAGACTGTTTTATTAACTTCTCTCTAAAATATTATGAACATCTTTGAAATAAATTCCTTGTTATTGAACAAATGCTACCTGATGTTTTAGTGGTAATATATCTCACTGAAGATCAAATAACATCATACTCTACATCAGAAAAATGATATGAGTAAAAGAACTTATTATAGTAGCTTAGCATAGTTCCATAATTACACATTTATTTAACCAATTAAGCATGAAGGTAGCATTATTGTCAGGGATATGATAAATGACCCAAATATAATTTAGTTAATGAGGAACAAGAGAGGCCTGATAAGTAGGGCAGGTACTTGGTTAGCAGAGGGTGCTAATTACTTTTGACATATGACATATGTCAGATTTGACAGTCTTATGTAAAATTTACTGAGAGGAAAATAATATTGCAAAATGAATCCTTTTATTTATAAAATGTTTGTAAACATTTAGTTCAGGAAGTTCTGTACATGGTAGTTGGCCATTGTGCACATTCTCCTGTGTGCTTTGTGTGCTTTGTCCATGATAAATAACTTCTGCCATTTCAGGATTTTGTCTGTTATGAACTTCTAAAAAAAGTCTTTACCCATGAATTCTAATTATCCTAACTCCCCAGTGGATGCACATAGAAAAATAAATAAATAATCCCTTGTCTTAGGTTGAAATCAAGTCTCAATTAATAAAAAAAAAAAAACAGCAGAGGGTACTTCTTGATGGTTTATAAACAATACGCAATTAAGGAATTTGAAGAAATGTGGAGTGGATTCAAAAATCTGTGTCTCATGTTTTTGGCAAATAATTCTTATTGATGCAAGTTAGTTTAAATATTTTTCAAAGCATATTCCACACTTTTTTAACTTCTGTGCATTTGTGACTGTGTCTGCAGTCTGGCCACATCTAAGCAACTTATCATTATTTATCTCTTTTAACCTCCACTAATTTAGCAACCATTAGTGCTGACCATTCTGAATTCTGTTTGCACATATACGTTTTATATCTGCTTAATTTTCTCAAAATAATTATCCCTTTAAAAACTCATGCTGCCTACTATAGAAATTTTGTCTCATTTTCTTCGATTTATTTATGGCCAAACATTTCAGTTTCTAGCATACTATAGAAATTAAAATCTCTCTTAGCTGGGCATGGTGGCACACGCCTTTAATCCCAGCACTCAGGAGGCAGAGGCAGGCGGATCTCTGTGAGTTCAAGGCCACCCTGGTCTACAAAGCGAGCTCCAAGCCAGCTGGTACTAAAAGGGAGACCCTGTCTCAAAAATACCAAAAGAAAAAAAAAATTAAAATCTCCCTGGAAAGAAATCAGCAATGGTTTATTTCAGTTGAGAGTTTTCCACTAACATTGTATTTATTTTATGAATACATTGTGGCCTCTCTGGAGGGATAGAAGTGTGTACTCCCACACACACACACACTTCTGAGTAGCCAGCCTTCACAAATTGCTCTGGAATCACCTGTCAAGGATTACCTGTGAGAAAGCACATCTGCTTGACACTCAGTGTGCTATAGTATTTACAAACATTATTGTCATTTCTCCTTTCTTGCTCTATCTTTACATGTTTCAACATTTGTGCTGAAACTCTAGCTCATAAAATTGTAATTTTCTTACTTTTAAATGTTGCTAATTCTAGGACTTTTCTCTCTGCCACTCATTGACTCCCTATTCATTTACTTGCAAGACATCTTTGACTGGAACAGACTGTTTTAATTACTTGGTGTTAGAGAAAATACTGTTCATTATTTTACTTATTTTTTATTCCATATATATATATATATATATATATATATATATATAGAGAGAGAGAGAGAGAGAGAGAGAGAGAGATTTGTAAAAAAATCTGACTGTAGATTCTCCCAAAAGATGAAGAGCTAAATTCCACAAAGCTGGTATTAGGGTGATTAATAATCTTAAGCAAAAATACCTAACAAATAAAAAATATTGGGGAGATTGTATTAACAAACTGATAATTCTGAGATTTCCTGAATCATAGAAAAAAAGTTTTTGACTTTAGAGAAAAGTAAAATAATCTTGTTGTACTATAATCTTTTTGATACATTGAACTCAACAAATATTGTGCATTGAGACAAATATCCACTTGAAATATATTCTATCATTCCTTTAATGATAATATAGGTACAAGCTGACGTTTTCTGAAGTACTAATTATAGCAAGGCTGTGTAGAATGTTTGGCCTCAGTGAGTATAGAGAGAAGGAATTTCTTTAAATTGAGTCAAAATTATCTTGGAGTCAGAAGAGATGGCTCAGCAGTGAAGAGCTCTGGCTGCTCAAGCAGGCGATGGAGGTTTGAATCCCAAGTGCACACAGTGGCTAACAACATTAAATACAGGTGTAGGACATCCAATGACCTCTTCTGGCTTCCACATACACTGAGCACCATGGGTACCCTGACGCACATGCAGGAATAACACTCATACACATAAAATAAATATTAAAAATTATCTTAGGCTATCTTTTTTATTTCTTTTTGTATTTATTCTTTTTTAATAAAATATTTTATTGATGTTTTCTGTATTTCACACATCATTTTTCAGTCCAGTTTAGACAAATTCCCCTTTCCATGCCCCCTACCCCACCCCAGTTCATGCATTCTACTGTACATGCCTTGTATCTTTTTCTCAGTCTTATTAAAATTTTTCTGCAGAGGTTTATTGTTTTGCACAGAATTTAACTGTTTCAGTCAGTTCTTTGACCCAGTTCTTATGTTGTTGTTCTCTCCCATTTGTATTCCTGCAAAATATGCCAATATAAGCATCACATATATACCAAAATTATGTCCTCTGAAAATAAACTGTACGTTAATTCAAAAATGTTTAGGAATTCACATTTTTCCCTTTAATTTTATATTACTCTAAAATATGAATATATACACATATGCCACAATTATAATGTCTGAGGATAAGTGGTAAGTTAATTCTTGAATCCATTAAGGGATTCACATTATAACAGCATAGCTGCTTTCAGACAAAAAGGAATATAAGAATAAGATTGCTCAGTTTGCCTTTCAACTAAGGCTATGGTGCTAGCATCCAACAATGAGGGATGCCATTCATTGTTTTTCTGGGATTGTGCTATTTCACTTAGCATAATGGCTTTGAGTTCAATCCATTTACCTGCAAAGTTCATGATTTAATACGATCTATTATCTATTCCTGTATCTGAGCTAACATCCTTGATGCTTATACTCATGGATTATCACTTATAGCTAAAAAATGAAAAAAAATAAACCTGAAAGATGCAGGACAGTTATGGCAGAATACATGATCTGGGATGGGGTGGGGTGGGGGGGAAGGGAAAGGGAAATATGCCTGATCTGAAAATTGGAAAATGATGTATAAAATGCACAAACCCATAATAAATTAAAAAAAAAAATCCAAAAAAAAAAAAAAAAAAAAAAAGTACTTATTGGGGCTGTAGAGATGGCCTAGCAGTTAAGAACGCTGACTGCCCTTGCAGAGGACCAGGGTTTGATCCCCAACACCCACATGTTGGCTGAGAACCGACTTTAGCTCCAGTTCCAGGGGAATCTGACTCCCTCTTCTGACCTCTGCGGCATTGGAGGACAAAGGTGCACAAACTACATGCAGACATTACATGCATACACATATAAGAATAAATAATTTTTTAAGTATTATTTATATTTTCTGTGCATGAGCATATTATCTGCATGTACATAAGTGTATCTGTGTGGTGCAATGCCCTCAGATGTAAGACGTGGGTGTCAAATTCCCCTAGAACTAAAGTTACAGTTTTTAGCCACCATGTGTGTGTTTGGAATTTTATCTTGGTCTTCGGTAAGAGCAGCCAATGCTCTTAAATGTTGAGCCCTATCTCCATTGCCTTCTTAAATTTTGCATTGAATCTTTAAATGGATTCCTAAACTTGGATTACCTACTCCCAGCAACCCTAAAATCAAGCAGGTGGTAAAGTTAACTTAATGGTATTGATTTTTTTATGTTATGTGATCCACTTTATTTGAGGAGAAAAATATATTTCATAAACATTTTGTTCATGATTTTCTTTGCTATAAAGTAAAATTTTCAAGAGTAAAACATGCCATTCAAAATTTAGTCCTTAATTTTGGGTAATAGTCCCTCACAATTTTGGCTCAGAGCTACATATTCTCTTATTTGTTACAGGTTATTTGACTATTTCCTTTCAACAATAGTAAAAGTAACAAGCTCTGATTTTGCATAGCAATTTCTTCCTACATAAAACCTTCTATCTTAGGGAAATCTCGTTAAGACACATGATGTTCTAAAATGAGATGAAACAGTCCACTCTGCAGGGAAGTTCCTTAAACTCAGAAAATAACTGGAAATCTTCAGGAAGTCTCTGAAACTGACCCATACACCAGGTCTGTACTTTGCAAAGTATGGCTAAGGTGTAAGACTGCCAGGTGACATTCACAGACTATTACAACTGCTTAGAAGTGGCTTAGACAAGTCATGCTATCTGAAAGAGGCTCAGACCAGCTGAGGGGCCTCGGTTAAATATATGCAGACCTGGTGAGCTACTTCCAGATTGTGCAGTGAGCTCAGGTTTTCAGGCTTTATGAGCCATCACCCATGCTCTGGTTTGCTATGGTTTATGAAGCTGCCTTTGAGTCATTTCTGCTCCCGTTAGTAACCTCACCCATACTCCTATTAGGAGCCTCTCACCCCTCTCACTCATGTTCCTGTTAGTAACCTTGAGAAGTGCTAAAGTAAGAAAATATACTAAAGACTGTGAACAAATATCCTAGAGATTAGCTGCATCTTCAGCTGAACACTCCACAAGGCTGATCAACTGATTAATACTTTAATGAAGGTGGAGAGTTTGGATCATTTCAGGGGCAGAACCAAGTTACACTTAGGCAATCTTTAGCTTTCTAAATAGCAAATCTTTGCCCACCTGTGTCTGACTTCACATCCCATGAATAATAGATGTAAACCTTTAGGAATGTGCTAAGTTAACAAAACCCAGCTTCCGTCAACCGAAGGGATGAATGTCTTTTTTTTTTTAATATTTTTTTTTAATTTTTATTTATTTAATGTGTATGAATGTATTGTCTGCATGTAGGTCTGTGCACCCGTGTCGTGCAGTGCCATGAAGGTCAGAAGAGTGTGTCAGATTCCCCTGGAACTGGAGTTAAAGACGGTTCTCAGCCGCCATGTGGGTGCTAGGGATCGAACCCGGGTTCTCTGCAAGGGCAGTCCATGCTCTTAACCGCTAGGCCATCTCTCCAGCCCCAAGGGATGAATGTCTTTAGATAGCATTTGTGACTTGTAGCTGAGATTCCCTTTGTGCTGTAACCACCACTTAATGTTTCCACCATTGTATCTGAAAAGTGTCTTGATTTATGCCTCTTCTTTGTTCTATTACAAATACAAACTTCATGAACCTTCTTTGACACTGGAACATGAAATTTGGGGAAACTTGAATCTAAGATCCCAGGCCATGGCCACTCATATTTGGCTCCAGAATTAAAAAAAAAATCTTATCCCTTTTGAGGTGAGAGTTTTGCATCAGCATTATTATAATGTAGACTTCATATGTAGCTTCTTTTGGTATCTGAAATAATTTCAAAGAAATCAAACCAAGTACATGTCTTATAATTTCTTCATGTTTTGCTTTGTTCTATTCTGCTTTGCTTTGTTTGATGGCTGTTAGACTATAATGGTGCAAAGCCCCAATAAAAGACAGGCACATGAAGGTTAGTCACTCTGGGAACATTTACTTCAGGATTTGCCAGGGCGGACTACCTGTCGGCACATGGTGGGGTAGCAGCAACAGCAGTAGCAGCAAGATGACAACTGAGGCACACCCTTCTATTGCCATGGGGCAGGACCTCATGTACCGGGGAAGAGGTCAGCAGATCGATAGCCTCTGGAACAAGTGGAGATCTGTGTGTCCCTTGGAATTCCGGGAAGCCCAGATCTAACATTTCAGCCTTTTGATTATGATAAGGGAATGGGATGCTGTTCTCTCTTCCATATCTGCTTCAGAGCTGAGGGGAGACAAAGTCTCTGCAGAATGGGTGTAAGGCTGGAGGGTTAGAATCTGGTCTCCCATCCTGACTGCTCTGGGTACCTGGTGGTTGGGTCCAGATGGATAGTGGCCAGTAGTTAGTGGACAGTTTCTCTGCAACTGAAAAGACAAGCTGGTTGAGTCTTATATGAGTGTACCAGTGCACAGACTTCACAGTACCAACAGGGGTCCTATTGGCTGCATTAGCAAGAAGAGTGTCCCTGTCTAGAGTCTGCAGAGAGAGAGAGGACCTGTACCCTAGTTTGAGGAATTGGGAAAAAAAGTTTTAGTTCACAGGGCTCCAGAAGGAGAGCCAGCATAACCATGAGAATATAAAAGGTGTTACTTCATGGGTGCACTGAGATACAAACATAAACATTGTATTTTTGTGTTCTAAATATTCTGTGATATTCCTAGCTGACTGCGTATTCTGTGATAAGATAGTCTTGGCCCTTCCTCGATGATCACATAAGATTTTTCTCAGGTTTTCCTTGTGACATCCATAGAAATTTACAATAACTCCCTAGTGTGTCTGTCTGTAAATCCCCATGTCCTTCTGGAAGATATTCCTCATTAGTGAAGACCTTCCCTATTATCAAAGCCTAAATAAAATCAGCTCTTTGATTTTCTGGCACATTTTGTCTTGCAGTGTATAGAATGTTCTACATAACTTCATTTTACACGAAGATTAAATGAGACTTCATTTAGCTGGCTATCTGCAGCATGTTTTATTTTAAATACATATCTACATATAATCTTACTTCTATCTAAAGAAAAAGTATTTAGGGGTTTTAGACATGGTTTAGGGCTTAAAGAGCACTGAGGGCTCTTGCAGAAGACGGGTTCGATTCCCAGAACCCATATGGTTTCTAAAAACTTCCTGTAACTCCAATTCTGGGGGGTCCAGTCCCTTTTTTTCTGACCTCCATGGGCATTGCATGACACAGACACATTTATCTACACACATATCGCCAAGACATTCATATTCATAAAAAATAAAATAATAACCGGGCATGGTGGCACACACCTTTAATCCTAGCACTCAGGAAGCAGAGTCAGGCAGATTTTTGTGAGTGCAAGGCCAGCCTGGTCTACAGAGTGAGTTCTAGGACAGCCAGGGCTACAGGGAGACTGTCTTGAAAAGACCAAAAAAAAAAAAAAAAAGGAAATGTATTATTTAAAATAAATGCATGCTTCTATGGAAAATTCACTCCCTTCAATTATGTGTTTAAGAAACTATGATTCCTCTCAATCAGGTGATAATTGGAATTGAAAGTCACCCCCAAAAGATATTTACACATAAATAAATGCTCATAACAAAAATTACTCTGAGTTATGCAGATCTACATTATGATGGGAGGCCAGTTAAATATCTGGAAATATCAGACAACCAAATCCTCAGACATAATGAGGAATGTCAGATGCAAGTTCAAAGTACCCTGGTATAGAGAAAGAGTTGCGGTATTGTGGCGAACACCTTTAATCCTAGCACTAGGGAGGCAGAGGCAGGCGGATCTTTGTGAGTTCAAGGCCAGCCTGGTCTACAGAGCGAGTTCCAAGACAGCTGGGGCTACAGGGAGACTCTGTCTCAAAAAGACCAAAAAAAAAAAAAAAAAAGTAGAGAAGGAGTCTCGAGTTTCAAATGCAGGTCTACTGGGTACTTTTGGATACTTCTATGCAGATTTTTCAAATCAACTAGTTTTCAAATTTTATCTCACAGAGAATATTTTCCAAGCCAATTCATGTTAATTATAGAAAATTATAGAACAGAATTGTCTTTACAGTGGTATGTGAAATTACATAGTTCATTGGCTATGATTACTGGATGATGGACTTCAAATTGTTCTGTCAAATATTCACATTGGACTCCAGAAATGTGAATTTCTTACCTAAAACCACCTGATTTGTTATTGGACCTAATTTGAATAAACACACCATCTACTGTTTCCAAAACTAGTATTGTTAAAATAAGTAATAGATATCAGAAATCACTGATCCATGCTGTTTGTTTGTTTGCTTGCTTGTTTGTTTGTTTTATCTGTATTTACAAAGGAATGATAGTTGGGTGTGGTGGCACACGCCTTTAATCCTACAGCTCAGGAGGTAGAGGCAGGCGGATCTTTGTGAGTTCAAGGCCAGCATGCTCTACAGAGTGAGTTCCAGGACAGCTGGAGCTACAGGGAGACCCTGTCTTGAAAAGACCAAAAAAATTTTCATTAGGACTCACTATAACTAGTTGTTACATGTAGGTCCACAGAGGGGTTCGATGTTTATGGCAATCTGAGGCTTTTTCTTCCTTTTGAATGTTCAGACGGGTCAGCCTTTCCGTTGCCACTTTTTGGACATCCTACTTCAATGCAAACCTGTAATCTTTTCTTTCTCATCCGTTAAGTTGGTGACGTTTTGTCCTGTTGGAACAACAAATCTTTCTCCCATAGTTAGTTTTAAGTTTGAATTGCCAGGGTTTGATGAAAAGGTTTCATGTCTTCTGTATCCCCCCCCCTTTTTTTTTAGCGTATGAGTCTCCAGAAGATAGTTGTATTATACATGTATAGGTGGAGTCAAGGCTAGATTTCATCAAATCACCCATGTTGTTTTGGGTGACTTTATATGATTAACTTGGGAAGCAAACTTAATTTTTTACGTTAAATCATCTTAAAGAGAATGCTACAACCTTCTAGGTGCCACAAAGGTTTCAATATGAGCAGACTTCTTGCCTCCCACCCAATAGAACAAGGAGAAATATGACAATGATGAGGTCGCTCCCCAATGTATATTGGAGACAACTATTGTAGAGGTAATCTCTTATAAAACGGTAAAACACTGCTTCTTTAATTGACTACTTAGCATGGGAACTGTGAAAGGATTCTCCTCTGTTCAGAACCAAATATAATACTAAAGTCTAGGGCTATGCATCTCAGGGCAAAATATATTAATACAGGAGCTTCGACATCAGCAATGGATTGTTCTACCAGGTGGATGTTGGCCAGGGGATCCAAGGCCCCACAAAAGGTAAGGGCTCCTTGCCTCTAAGTTGGGATACCTACAGGAGGAGAGAGCAATAAGACCCTGCTGCCAAGACCTGACGTTAACATGGGAGGGATGTATTGAGACCACACATGCAAGTGTACAGATGGCTCTGGAATGCCGAGAGATGTTACCAAACGGCCACTAAAAATAAAGCAAATATGGGTCTCCCTGAGTCAAGAAGACTCACCGTCAGCACCAGCTACACCTCACCTGCTGGAAATACTGTGCAGCAGAGGCAGCCATGTGCCTGTATATCCCAAATCTAATTGGCCTATGCTCTCTCCCTTGGAGAAAAACCCATGCTGATGCCACATTACAATCCTCTACAGGTTAGGAGATGTTTATAAGCCAAGTAAGAACCCTGTAATATTTAACAGGGGGGAAATTGTAATTCATGGATTAACATATCCCAAAATGTGTCTATGCTAAAGTAACCTACCATAACTATTGGTGCTGCTTAAATACCTATATAATCTAATTGGCTTGTTCTTCATAGTAGGATCGAAAGTTCTGGACAGACTGTCAGCCCATAAGGAAACAGCCAGAATTGACCAGAGTCAAGTCAACAGCTCCAGAGAGAGTGGACTGTTTTACCTCTCATCCACCTGTGCACCTTTTCTAAGCCTAGGGAACAAACCTGCGGAAGAGGGGGCGTGGTAGAATGTAAGGGCTGCGATTGGGGTGAATGGTGAAACTACAGCAATGTAGTCTGGACACTCATTTGATCAACTTGATTGAACAAACAACTGTCACCCCCCCCAGGATGGTGGGGCTGTAGGTGTTTGGGCACAACAGCCTGCAGATAGGTTTTGCATGAAGGATGCTTGTACTCATGATATCACTTTATAGCTAAAAATGAAAAAAAAAATGAGAGAAAGATGCAGGACAGTTATGGCGGAATGCATGATCGGGATGGGGTCAGGGGGGGGGAAAGGGAATAGCCTGAACTGAATTGGAAAAATGTATGAAATGCACAAAGAGCTCAAATAAAAATTAATTAAAAAAAAAAAAGACAAAAAAAAAAAAAAAAAAGGAATTATGATGGCCTCTTTGTCAAACTCAGGAGGGTGCAGGTATGTGGACTTCCAACAGGTTCTGACTTCTGTTCCATTTATCAGTGTGTGTTTTTTTCATTCCAGTATCACACTTTTTTATTAGCAGAATTCCGTGTATAATTTATCAGGAATGCTGACACCTGGGGAAGTCCTTTTATTACTCTGAATAGTTCAGGGCTTTGTTTCTGTTTCCACATCTGACTAGCCATCAAGGAAATGTAAATCAGAATTAATTTGAGACTCACTTTAGCCCAGTCACAATGGCTAAGATAGAAATAAAAGACAGAAAATGCCAGTAAGGATGTGGGTAAGAGGATAATGTATTCAGTGCTGGTACAAAGTGGTGAAGCCATTGTGGAAATCACTATAGTTTTTTCTCCAAAATCTACAAATAGATCTATCATGTGATTCAGTCATTCCACTCTTGAGCATATGTCTAACAAATTCTATATCCTACTACAGAGATGCCTGCTCATTCATATTCACTGCTGCTCTATTCACAGTAGCCAGGAAATAGAAATAACTGATGTCCACCAACTGCTAAATTGATAATGAATGTATTGAATAGTGGCTGGAGAGATTCTCCATGGAGAAAAGCACTGGCTGCATGTGGAGAGGACATAAGCTCACTTCTCAGTCCTCACATGGTGGCTAGCATTGTCCATAACTTCAAGCCCAGGGAATCTGATGGACTCTTTTGGTCTCATGGCATTGCATTCATAGATAGGCTTAAATAAATGCAGGTTATATATTCATAGACACAAAATAAAAATAAAGTAAAATATAAAACATTTAAAAGAGATTTAGAAAAAACAAAATTATGAAATTTGTAGGTAACTAGTTAGAGCTGGGAACAGTGAGGTAATGTAGGAATGAAACTTCACCTGGCTTGAGGCAAGAACTTTTAAGACACATCCCCTCCCCCCTCCTTGCCAGAGCTAAGCCTAGAGACAATAAAAGATAAGGACAGACAAACAGATGTGGACTCAGAGGGTGAGGTCTGGGAGAATAGAGTCTCTCCTTATTCATGTCAGCAGTGTGCTTATACACCAAAGTTTACTGTGCTCTGGACAAGGAAGCAGGGGGGGGGAGCCTGAAGCGAAGGGTGAGCCACCTTGGCTCTAATGGGTAAGTTGCAGAGCTCCTGTTTGCTCAATGCCTCAAGGGAAGGGGCTATCTGGTCCTGGAACTTTGCAGAGATAAATGAAGCAAGAAAACATGCAACTGAATGCCCACATCTATATCAGATAACTCTCTTCGTAGGTCTTACGGGACTGGTCTTAAAAGTTTCAGAGCACTGGAAGGTGCTGTGTATGAGGAAACTAATCATTCATCAGTCTCGGCCAACTGTGAGCCTAACAAGGTGCCCCCCCTTGGAAGGTGCTGTGTATGAGGAAACTAATCATTCATCAGTCTCGGCCAACTGTGAGCCTAACAAGATACCCCCCCTCCCGTGCTCCAGTGGCATGAACGTTATGGGATTGACAAATTGTTTCTGATTCAATTTAAGTGCACTCCACAAGATGGGACCTGTACCTACCACAGTAATCAAGGAGAGAACCTATGGTTAAATAGATCACAGACCTCAGTGTACAACTTGCTCTTATTATTGTGCTAACTTAATATACTATTGTCCAAACTCCTAATGATTTAACACTATACCAATAGAAGCATAATCAAAAAGACCTCTTCTTACAGTATATGGTGAATAGCACAGAGATGTCATTGTTCAACGTCTTTGTGTCATGCGTGACTGCATTCCACATGCTGTCCTTACCTCCTTGGCTCAGCTCCAGAACTTGTCTCCTGCCTGCAGGCTGACAGTCTCTAGGCTTCGCTCCCTCAAAAAGAGGGGAGGGAAAACTGCAGGAGATCACCCGTGGAAATGAACGGACTCACACGCAGAGCCGGGGAGGATAGGAACTCCTTTTATTTTCTATCAGTGAGATCTATATATTGAAGTCTACTGTGCTCTGGACAAGAAAGTGGGGAGAAGGCAGAAGGGAGGGGTGAGCCACCTTGGTTCTAATTAGGGGGGGGCTGCAAAGCTTCGGTTTGTGCAACAGGTAACTAGAGGTGTGAAATTTTGCTCAATTCCTCAAGAGAAGTGGCCTGGAACTTTGCAGAGATAGGGCAAGGCTGTCTCACAAAGACCAAAAAGAAAGAAAGAAAAAAAAAAAAAAGAACCATTGTAATATGTAATATTCCGAATCTTCCTGCTACAGATAAATCTGAATGCCCACACAGATATCAGATAACTGGAGATCTCCCAGGACAGGTCTTACAAGTTCTTGCTTCAAAACACACACAATGTTTCATCCCCACACAGAGAATCATTAACTTGTATATGTTCAGAGAATAACAGACTTCTGATTTTTGCTGTTACATAGAACATCTATAGCTCACCACTTCCTCCAAGGCTCAGGAAACTTTGTGCAAAAGGTGACCAAAATATTTTAACAGCCAGAGGCAATATATGTCTACATGAAACAGTTGTATACTGGTTAGGTTTTTCAACTTAAAACAAACCCGTGGATTCAGGAGGTAGACAGCAAAAAAAAAAAAAAAAACAAACCTCAGTCATTTGTGGAATGGAAACCTCGGTTGAAGTATTTCTTCCATTGTACTGGCCTGTGAGGATGCCTGTGACACATTTCTTAATTGTCAATTGATGTAGGAAGGCCCAGCCCAAGGTGGTGGCATCCCTTGGCAGGTTGACCTCGGCTATATAAGAAATACATCAGTCAACCAGGGCAGCAAGACATCCAGTAGCCTTCCTCCTTGCTCTGTGATTCAGCTACTCTTTCTAGGTTCCTGCCTTGATTTCCTATCCTCACTCTCTTCCAAGGTAGACTATAAGCTTAAGATGAAATAAACCAATTTGTTCCCCAATTTATTTTTTGTTCATGGGATTTATTATAGCAACATAAACCAAACCTTGACAAGTGTTACATAGACTAAATGGGGAATTGTACAAATGGGCTAGTAGCAGTTATAGCAGCATGCATAAGACCTGATCTAGTTTAAGCCATGTGAAATCTTACTATGGAGGGGGAACATAGGCATGAAATATCATGCCAAGCTAAGAACTGTTAGCAATTCATATTTATTGCTAGTAGGTTTTTATGCCCCAGTAGACCCAAGAGAATTTGCAGAACAGAAATTAGACTGCATGAACTTTAAATAAAGAAAATATGGACTAGATTTTTAGTGAATGAGGAGGTTGAGGTTGATCTAGGAGGAATTGTTGGAGGGGAATGGACATAAGTACATTGAACATACTCAAAGAATTAATAAAAATATTATTTAAAATTTTTGTATTGAAAGACCCAAACACAAATAACAACTATATAATAAATATTTTTCTTTATTGTGGCATCAGCTATAAAACAAAATTCGTTGACATTCTGAGGTGTGAAACAGAGATTAACAATTTGTAGCATGATAAAGGAGGCTTAGACAATTTTAAAGCCATTTTTTGCTAGATATAAAAAAAAAGTTTCTTTACTCTTTCCTGATGTTTTTGCCTATTTAACTTTTATCCATGCATCTACTAGTTCTTTTATGGAAAGCAGACAAATGAGAAGGAGAATTTGAATATTAGTGGTTAAAGTATTAAGAAGGCAAATTTTGAAATAGAATGTTTGGGGAAAGATAATTTTCAAATGTACTACTGAAACATTACTTTCAGGAAAGACATAGTACATATTAGTTTCTGAAAATGTTGCTTTTAGGTTGTTTTCCATTCACTCATTCACTCCTGAAATTTCACTTTTCAGTCTATATGCAAAAGACTTTAGTTCGTCGATGCTGTAGGCAGGCTTTTCTGTAACTAGCTGGCTGAGGAAGCTTGACTTGGCACTCAGACATGAGTGGTTTAAACAGGGTACAAAGAAGTCAGGTGTCATTTATTGATGATTATTTATTTAGTGAACAACATTTCAAAATCTAGAAATCATGTAATTTTAGTAAAATTTTCAAATCAAGTATATACCCTATTGTGATTGAGAAACAGAGTGAAAGAGCTGGATATTTTCCAATTATTAGCCCTTATCCACATATAGTGAAAATAGAATCAGCATATTTGTGTTTGGTTTTGACTTTGTCTCCAAATATTGATTCTTCCTTGTTTGGATAACATCATAATTTAATAAGGAAAATAACCTCTGTCCCATTTAGGTCTGATTGGTTTTTGGTGCATTGACCCACATCCGAGGTGCCAAATATGTACATTATACAGCCCAAGCTGGTTCATTGTCTGAACCAATGATTAAATATAGGCCCCCTCCAAAAAGTCACTGATTGGTCAAAAGAGACAAGTTATGCACAGAAACTCTTTCAATTCTAGATTTGATAATCTTAAACCAATGTCAGCCTATTTGCCACCAAACAGGGAGACAATGCTTGAGAATGAAACACAAAGTGAAGATACACAAACAGAGCCCCCCACAGAAAGAGAGAAACAGAAAACAGAAAATGAAAACTGTGGCATATAAGCATAGGAAGATATTTTCTTGGTGTGTTCACTTAGATAAATCAGTAGTTGACTTCATTTGATTTTATGAGTTTGAAGAAATCTGTCTCTAGTGGATAAAAGATCCCATTTCCTGTAAAGGGAACTACTCAGATGACTAACCTGTGACCTCCTCAAGGAGCTGGTTATTAACCAGGCTTTTACTAACCCATTTCCTATGTCCTTTATCAGTACCAAATTTTCCATTAGTGAAATAATATGACAGTATGACAACTCCCCTCCTTCTTGTGCATATGTAACATTTGTTTCTTGTGACTGAATAATAATATATTTTACTTTGTTGGGAAAGTAACAAATATGATTCACATTTTCTACAAAACTTGCTCCTATTTGTAGTTTTCACTTTTTAGCTTAAAAAATCTGCCTCCTTTGCTTCATAAAATTCTACATGGATCATTTGTCCATTTTAAAATTTATATTTAGGATGATGTTGATGTGGAGTTTTATATATTGTCATTATTATGTGGCGGTATTTCCCCTGTATCCCTAGATTCTCCTTGACTTTTATCGTAAAGGGATGTTGGATATTATAAAAGGCCTTTTCCAAATCTAATGAGATGACCATACAGGTTTTTTATTGAGTCTATTTATGTGGTAGATTATATTTATTGATTAACATGTGTTAAATCAACTCGCATTACTGTTAAGAAGCCCATATGATCTTGGTAGATATTTTTACCATGGTACTGAATTTGGATTGCACAGATTTTATCAATAAATTTTGTGTCTATGTTCACCAAGAATATTGTTATACATTCTCTTTTTCTGTTGTTGGGTCTTTTTCTGGTTCTGATATGAGTGTAAAATTGGATTGTAAAAAATGAATTTCCAAATGTTCCTTTTTATTTTATTTTATGGAATAATTTGAAGAGTATTGCTGTTAGTTCTTATTTGGAGGTATGATAGATTCTATACCAGAATCCATCTAGCTCTAGGTTTTATTAACTTGGGAAATTTTATAATAGTTGCTTGTATCTTATTTCTTCTTATGGGTCAGCTTAAATTATATATTTCATCTAAATTTAACTTTGGTGGGGAATGAAAAATGAAAATGTGATACATATAAGAAATAGAATATTACTCAGCTGTAATGAAAAACTGAAATTGTGAAATTTTCAGGTAGATAGATGGATCGAGAAACAATAATTCTGAGTGAAGTAATCTAGACCAAGAAAGAGAAATACTACATGCTCTCTCTCATATCTGGATACCTGTTCTGAATTTTTGATAAGTATGTTTGACATGGAGTAGTAATACAAGTCAAGAAACTAGTAAGGAGTCATAGTAGGCATGTGTGAGGGGAAGAATTTCAAAGAAAGGGAATAGAACACAGGTCACATGATAGATAGTGTCAGTTGTCAAAAGGGAAGAGAGAACCTCAGTTGGATATTTCCTCCACTCAATTGGCTTGTGGCCATATTCGTCAAGAAGTTTTTGATTGTTGAGTGACACGGGGGTGCCCAGCCATTTCAACGTGGTGCCACCCCTGGGTGGATGGTCTTTGGTTGTATAGGAAATCAGGCTGAGCACAGGCCGGGGAGCAAGCCAGTAAACAGCATTTCTCCCTGCTCCGAGCTTTTGTCAGTGCGTGTTTTTTTTTTTTTTTTTTTTTTTTTTTTTTTTTTTTTTTTTTTTTTTTTTTTTTTGTTTTTTTTTTTTTTTTTTTTTTTTTTTTTTTTTTGTTTTTTTTTTTTTTTTTTTTTTTTTTTTTTTTTTTTTTTTTTTTTTTTTTTTTTGTTATCACAGAAAATAGATAGCAACTAGAATGGGTGGCATTAAAGGGAAGAGAATATAGAATCTGAAGGGTTAAATGAGGTAGACCATGGGATGGATAGTAAGAGAGAGGAAAGGTTGTTGGGAAGAATGACTAATACTAAATACACTTGATAATGCTGTGTGGAAACCCATTACTATAAAATCTTCCTAAATTATGTATGTATATGTATGTCTTGCAGACAACATAGGCTATAAAATCAAAAGCCTATGCTCAGCATAGGTTACCACTTTGGTTTTTTCCCCACCAATGGGTCCTCTCAACAGGCCTCCACCAACATTGCGCCTCTCTGCCATTGCTCTTTGTTTCTGTACTGGCTAGCTTTAGTGTCAATTTGACACATGTTTGAGAGAGAGTTAACTGGGAAAATGACCTCCATAGGACTGACCTTTGGCCACATCTGTGGGACACCTTGATTATTGAGCCATTTGAAGTTTTCCAGCCCATTGTGGGTGGTACCACTCATGTGCAGGTTGTTCTGTACTGTATAAGAAAGCCAGAGCTGGGGGCTGGAGAGATGGCTCAAGTTTTATAGACTTGCTGCTTCTTACAGAGGACCCGGGTTAATTCCCAGCATCCACATGAGGGTTTAGAACCATCTTTACTCTCAAGTTCCAGGGTAATCGGACCCCTCTTCTTTTTTTTTTTTTTTTTTTAATTTTTATTTATTTTTGAATGTGTATGAATGTACTGTCTGCATGTAGGTTTGTGCACCCGTGTCGTGCAGTGCCGCGGAGGTCAGAAGAGGGTCTCGGATTCCCCTGGAACTGGAGTTCTCCTGGAATTGGAGTTACAGACGGTTTTTAGCCGCCATGTGGGTGCTGGGGATCGAACCCGGGTCCTCTGTAAGAGCAGTCGGTGCTCTTAACCGCTAGGCTATCTCTCCAGCCCCGGACACCCTCTTCTAACGCTTCTGACCGCAGCATTGCACAACATGGGTGCACCAACCTGCATGCAGAGTGTACACTCATACACATTAAAAAAAAAAAAAAAGAAAAGAAAGCAAGCTGAGCATGGGCCATGGAAGCAAACCAATAAGCAACATTCCTCCGTGATCTGTGCTTCAGCTCCAGCCTCCAGGTTCCTGCCCTTATTTTCTATTTTTGACCCTCTAAGTGATGAATTGTGACCTGGGAGATGTACAAGGAATAAATCCTTTCCTCTCCAAGTTGTTACTGGTGAGTGTTTTCTCACAGCAATTTAAAGCAAATGAGCACAGTTCCTTGTGGGAAAACTTAGTTAAGATGGGTTGTATTCTAAGCCAATGGAACCTCCCTGGCCACACCCATCAGGTGGGGTGTAGTGACAAAAACGTTTAGGATTTGGTCCTGAGATGTGAGTCATGCTGTCTATATAACCAGACATTTTGCAATAAAATCTCTCTCTGCTTTTGGACCTTAACATGTGGTGTGCTTTCCTGTGTGTGTTTCCCACATGGATCATCCTGGGATTAAATGGGTCCCCACCACAAATCTCCATAGGGTCCCAAAAGTTGGCGCCATGAATGTGTGGCATGGAGACCAGTTTGGTAAGCTAGGATCTCTGCAAGGTGGGAAATGACATCTTCAAGGAAGCTATGTTTCAGGAGGAATTGTTTTGTGATGTATAGCATGTGTTTGTTGACTGTGTGCTGTGGTTTGCTGTGGCTGCTGTGTTTCAAGTTGTGGCATGGAGAAAGTTTAGCATCTCCAAATCAGTGAAGGCATAGACTAAGGATGGATGCAGAGGGAATTCTTGTATTGACTCTGCTGGTGAGCCTGTGGATGGCGCTGATGGAGCCTTGGCCTGTGTGCCAGGGTCCCTTTCTCTGATAGGCTTTGGGAAGCTTGCATTCTCTTGTTGGTTTTCAACCACTCAGTAGGACATGATTATGGAGCCTGTGGGTTGCATCTTTGTTTTAGATGTTGAAAGGGCGTAACCAGTAGGTGGCAGTGTAGATTCATTATTTTAAAATTTTTAATAGATAACCAGTAAGGTTTGTTGAAATTGAATTATGTTTTGGCTGTTTAATATAAATTTGCGTCTTGAGAAGGAACAGCCACGTTCCAACTCAGAGGCAATGTTTTTACTGGTATCATGGCTGTTATCATTAAAATATACTTAGAAAACAGGTACACCCATCCATACACACATGTGCACACATACATACATACATACATACATACGTACATAATAAGGAAAGGTTTGTTAGGTTGACCTGTAAGAGAAGAAAGACACATTATTGTTTGATGTTCAATGAAAAAAGGTCATTTACACAAGTAAGGTTGGGTTTGAGTCTTCCCAGAGGTCCACAGTCTGTTTCCCAAGTATTGGAATCAAAGCTGCACCTTTAAAACACAATGAGGAGGCAGAGGCAGGCAGATCTTTGTGAGTTCAAGGCCAGCCTGGTCTACAGAGTGAGTTCCAGGACA
This sequence comes from Rhizomys pruinosus, assembly GCA_009823505.1. Taxonomy (NCBI): domain Eukaryota; kingdom Metazoa; phylum Chordata; class Mammalia; order Rodentia; family Spalacidae; genus Rhizomys; species Rhizomys pruinosus. Next base: position 923,457 of record VZQC01001111.1, on the reverse strand, counting down.
GCTGGGACTATGGGGAGACCCTGTCTGGAAAAGACCAAAAAAACAAAAAACAAAAAACAAAAATATAAACAACAACAAAAAAAAACAATGAAAGACAAAGCACTGCCCCCAGGCAAGAGTCCCTGAGACTTTATGCTTCCCAGTGAAACACAGAATACTGTAAAGTCAGCCCTTCCCCCTTCCCCCACCAGCCATCCATTGTTTCCAGAGCAGGAGAGGGGCACAGAACAAATATTGGACTAGATTAACCAGAGTATTTACAAACAGCTACAAAATGAAAAATGTAACAGCTTCATATTTTGCCTTTGATCTTTTCAAGGCAGGGTCACTTTGTAGACTAGGCAGGTCCCAAACTCACAGACATCTATTTGGATTAAAGGCTTGGGCCACCACCAAGCCTGGAATTTACAAGCTCAATTTGCATCATAGAAAACTGGCCTCTAGAAGAGATCTTGGGGGGAAGTTTAGCAGACAAAAGGAAACTTCAGCAGAATTAAGCACTATTTTACAATATTTAACACTATTTACAGAAAATTTTTTTAAGGAGGACACTTTTCAAAATACATTTAGTGGCACATGCCTTTAATCCTAGCACTTGGGAGGCAGAGGCAGGCGGATCTTTGTGAGTTCAAGGCCAGCCTGGTCTACAGAGCAAGTTCCAGGACAGCTGGGGCTACAAGGAGACCCTGTCTCGAAAAGATAAACAAAAATAAATAAATAAAATAAAAAAATAAAATAAAATAAAATAAAAATACATTTAGACTGTGGCTGGCTTTTCACAAACTTCCATGCAAGCCAAAGTTGGTAGATTAATTCCTGGGTAGTTGCCTCTAAAACAAAGCCTGCCTGTGCAAAGGTGCAAATGAACACCTCCATGGAAGGTTTGCCACAAAAAGCTTGAGCTTGCTTGCTCCATTGGCATGCCCATCCTTCCAGCCTCTGTGACCTTCGCCACCTGAACTGTGGCCAGAAGGCTTCTGCCTTCTGGCCACAAGCTGCAGGGCAGGTTCCAAGCCCATTTCAAAACTTCTAGATGGCAAATCTCTGTGGAGTCCCAACAGTTAATATCCATAATTTGATCATGAAACCATATTGCTGAAAACAGTACATACTTGAATCCTTAAACATGGAGATTTCAAGCTGGTACTAAGTTTAGAATTCTCATCTACACTAACTACTTTTCACAGTGCTGAGTGAAAAATGTATTATTTTGTTTTCGGGTTTTTTTTTTTTTCTCTTGAATTGAGGCCTGTCTATGTAGCCCTGGATTCCTTTGAACTTACTAAGCAGAACAGGATGGCCTCAGACTGTGTGTGCCTCTTGAGAGTTCCTTCTTTGAATGTGTGCACTACCATATCCATCTCTCAATGATCTCATTTGATACTTCCTTATGACTAAGGGTTTTCAAAGCAAGAACAGATAGAGATTTATTGTTAGGATTATCTTTCATGGATATGGAAGTTGAGACATTTCCCAACATTTGTCATTTGGAAGCCTAGGAATTGGTTTGGTTCTGCTTCATACCCAAAAAGCTTGAGAATTAAGAAGTGGGTATACCAAGGGTTGAAGTCCTAACTTGAATGAAGAGAAAAGAATTGGAATTTCTGGTGTCTGAACATAGAAGACTGAAGAGTGTGGATTGCTTAGCCCAAGCAAGCCAAACCAAACAACCAGCAGACAAAAGGAAATTTAAATCATGTGGGGCTGTGGTGTCCCCCTGTGTTCATGGGCTGGGAACCAACCTCTGGCAACCAGCGGGCATGTAAAATTGTTCTTCACAAGCTTAGTTAGCTTCAGGTGGAGGGAGGTAGCAGGAAAGGACTCAGAGTGGCAGATAGACTCTCAGGTCAAGATAGACCTGGGAGTTTGGCTTCAAGGGACCAAATAACTCATTTATTGCAGGGGGTTAGGACCTTATATAGTAGCTTTGGCAGGCTCCTAGCAAGGATGGGGGTGGGATAGCAAAGGAAGCCTATGTGCACTTTTTACAATACTATTTGTTTCCCAGTGATTAGGCTTGTCCAACAGAGGAGGCACCATTTGGTTCCTGAGACCAATGTGTGCTTTTAGAAGCGACCGGTTCAGAAATGTTACACCCTATCTTAAATCTCTCTGAGGGATGAGCTGCAGGCACCTGAATGTCCACCAGGAAAGTGGGGGCAGGCTCCAGATCACAGGATTTGCAGGTTGTAGGGGCACAGCCAGCTCACTTACTGCAGCCATCATGGAATATCAGGCCCCAGGGCTCCCCATTTGTTTTTTTGTTCTTGTTGTTTTTGATTTTTGCTGTTTTTTTTTTTTTTTTTTTTTTTTTGGTCTTTTTGAGACAGGGTCTCCCTGTAGCCCCAGCTGTCCTGGAACTCGCTCCATAGACCAGGCTGGCCTTAAACTCACAAAGATCTACCTGCCTCTGCCTCCCAAGTGCTAGGATTAAAGGAATGCACCACCAAGCCTGTTTTATTATTAAAATGGGGAGGTGTCATTATATTCTTCAAGTGGGTGTTTAGGAATGGCCTGATACTGAACTAGGATGTTCTTTGTTGCTGCCTCAGCCAAGTTGTTAATTCGGTTTTTAATGAACTAGAAAACACAGAGGGCAAAAGCTAAGAGCACTCCTAGGGTGGAAGGTGGTCCTATGAGGGGGGAATCCAGGTAGTCAAAGGGTTGGAGAACCAGGAGACAGATGATGGGGGGGGTATTTGCCACTAATCCAGACTCATTTTCATGTCTTTCTGTTCATGTGCTCTCTTCCTGTTTTGAATGGTGCCCATCCAAATAGCTGAAGTTGATAATCCTTTCTGTACAGTATATTAATTTGAATACTAAGTTTTCTGGACAGACCTTCACAGACACACAGAGAAACACAGTATTTGGGGGCAACTTTCACCACAGTCAAACTGATACATAAAGTTAAATATGACAGCCTGTGCCAAAAAAATTAAAGAATGCATACATTTGCATGTTTTATAGATGAGGAAAATATATGTATTCTTTTCTATGTTTTGCCGTTTATTTTGTTTCCATCTTTTTGCAGTTGTTAAATTGCCAAACTCATTGGGAATATAATGCTAATTTGGCCTTTATTTCAGAGCTGTTTTACATGTCTCCTCACTACAAATAAGGAATATGAGCATAATGGTGAATTGTGCTTCAATTCCCTGTGAATTTGACCTGGGAGTCTGAGCTACTTTAAACCAGGATTATTGACCTCAATGTATGGCAAGCATGGGTAGCACAGTCTATGAGAGGTCACTTATGAAGACATATAATGTATGACTACATTAGTGATCAAAGGAAGAGTTGAGTATTTATGATGTCCTGTGGAAAGGCCCTGTGGATTATTGAAGCCCCAAATATCATCAGGTATTTTGCTGACCCAATCTAGACTTGTAAGCTAATAATGGACAAGGCATTGACAATGGATTGGGGGAATATGCATGAAAATCTAATCACAGACAATAATTCTGGTAATTTATTGTAGTGTCTACCATGAATAGAGTGTATATACCCACAGATCTGAGAGAGGTACTTGTTTCTATAAAACATGGACAGTGTGTAGTGATACGTAGCTTTCCAACGGTAGAGGCACTATGGACATGCAGTAAAGCACTCCTGTGACCCTGCGCATCGTGTTTACTAGTTAGTAACTGCATGAGATAAGAGGTGTTATTTTTCCTACCTAGGCTCAATGCCAGTATTTACTATGACTTTTATACATGCTAGCAAGTTTATACATAACTAGTCTGAAAAGCTGACAAGTAAACATGAATGGTCCTTCTACCATTCTCAGAGGTGACTATGTACACTCAGAAAAAGGAACTTCACACTGACAAGAATTCATGTATCCACTGAAGTAACAGGGTTTAGAGTAACAGTGATGGAAAATTTTATACTTTGTTGGGAAGAGTTATAACAGCTGTGTGAATTATAGTTCATTGTGTAGTAAGTACTAGGTACTTTATGTCCATTATCAAGTGACTCATTGGTAGGGGAATCTTTACTTTGATGGTCTCTAACAGTAACCCTAAGAATCAAGCTGCCTGACAGCTGGTAAACTGGCAAGAGAGAGTTCAGGTATTACAGGCTGGCAAGATGTCAGTAAATGACTTTTCCTCACAGGCAGTGGCTCAGCCACTACTTCCTTTTTGGCAGATCCTGACAGCATAAACAGTTATGAACACTACATAAAAGGTATCCTTCCCAGATTACCACTGCCAACTTCTTGATCAAGGTCTGGCAGCCTCTAGAATCCCAAAGTATGTGTGTGGCTATCAATCAGCATGTGGAGATTGGCAAACTTTGTGATATCATGGCAGCATAGAAGATTGTTATCTTCTGTGAAGGTCAGTAATGGCTTCAGGGATCTCCTGAGACAATGCCACGTATATGAGAAAGGGTCTAGTCTTCAGGGAACACAGTGGCCATGATATTAATTCCTCAACAAAGTTTCACATGCCATGAGATATTTCACCTCTCTTGAATGTGTGTGTTGCTCCTTTCTTTAAAGAGGACACAGATTTTTTGACAGGTCTTAAAGTATCAGAATCTTCTTTATCAGGTGTAAGAAAATATTCCTTATATACCGTTTATAGCAGTAACTCCCTGAGTAGTCTTTACATTCTTTATTTATGAATAAGAAAGATGCACCCTAGGTAAATATGGAGATGGACTGGCACATGTCTGAAGAAATGAAGAAATGTCCAGTAAATGCTTGAAGAAATACTCATCATCATTCCTTGGTATAGCCATACAATGCCACCAAATCCATATGTGTGATGTAGGGAAAGCCAGCCTGAATTGTGGGCTAGTTTTCCAATTAGCATGGCTCAGGGCACTGTGTGGCTAAGGGTCTGGCCCCGCCCTAAGGAGGAGCAAGAAGCATGGCCTAGGTTGGGGGAGCTTGTGATTGGTCCTGGGAACTGACATCATTTGATTTATAAAATCAAGCTGTGGCAAGGAGTAAATTTGAATTTCATAGTAACATCATCACCGAATTCCCGGCTGTTATTTTTATTTATTATTGACTGCATACAGGTTAAGGTAGGCCTGCATTTCATTTGGGTGGCCAGTGGGTTGGAAAAAGGTTCCCTTTGTGGACCACCAATCTGGGTAGCTGGTGTTGTGAGTGAGTATTGGCTAAAGGGAGGCAATCAGCCATCAGCCTGAAATTCCTGTCCGGGCAGATGAGAACTCATGGCCAAGAGTGGAACACATGTCTTGTGGTCCAGGCTAAGAGCCTACACTGGAATTACCACTTAGGCTGGGCTACAGGAAGTAGCCAACTTGTCTCTGCACCAGGAGGCCAGCTCCCCACAGTGTCCGCAAAGTGGGTCCCCATCCCCCTTATCAGGGCCACCTGGTCCCTGTTTGACATAAAAAGAAAAGCTTCCTACACATATGGAAGATGCAGCAGTTGCTCTGTCCTAGAAGATCATATGAAGGTATGATGGAGAATATAATACTTATCAGTTTGGCCGGGTGTGGTGGCACACACCTTTAATCCTAGCACTCGGGAGGCAGAGGCAGGTGGATCTTTGTGGGTTCAAGGACAGCCTGGTCAACAGAGTGAGTTCCAGGACAGCTGGGACTACAGGGAGACCCTGTCTCAAAAAGACCAAAAAAAAAAAAAAAAAAAAAAGTTATCAGTTTGGTGCTGGTAAGGAAAGAGCCATGGATTTTGCCTTGGCTATGATCCCTGAGAAGAAAGAGTTCATTTATCACTCAGGATTTCGTGAGCCACAGTTTCTTTGATAATGATTCCCATGTGGATTCTATTCCTTTATTAAGACATATAACCCGTTCTAAAAGGTGCAAACCATTTATTAGGTATCAGAGGTAGTAACTTTCTGGCGGTACTTCAGTTGAATAGCTATGACTGAGTACCTGTCTAGATTCAAGCAAAGAATGACCATCCATGTTCTTAATATGGAACCCATGGTCTTGTGGGATCCTGCTTGGTGCTGGAATTTGCCAGGTCAGATGTCATTGACTGCCCCTCAAGTTATCCATGCAGAAGTACTAGCAGACTTTGATATGCAAAACTGGATGCTCAAAGTTTAAAAGGCTATGATCACCAGCCTCTGTACTGGGGTATGACCTGTACTGGGGCTCCATCAAGAACTTTCAAGATACAAAAGAACAAAAACTTCTTTCTTTCCTTTCAGAAGAGTGAAAGAACCAGCATTTAAAAAGGCAGCTTGGCCTAGGGAACAATCTGCGGAAGAGGGGGCGTGGTAGAATGTAAAGGCTGCGTTTGGGGTGAACGGTGAAACTACAGCGATGTAGTCTGGACACTCATTTGATTAACTTGATTGAACAAACAACCTGTCACCCCCCACTGGATGGTGGAACTGTGGGGGTTTGGGCACAACAGTCTGTAGATTGGTTTTGCACGAAGGATGCTTATACTCATGGATTATCACTTATAGCTAAAAAAATGAAAAGAAAAAAAAAAAAAAAAACAAAACCTGAAAGATGCAGGAAGTTATGGCAGACTACAGATCTGGGATGGTGGTGGGCGGGGGGGGGGAAGGGAAAGGGAAATATGCCTGATCTGAATTGGAAAATGATGTACGAAATGCACAAACCATCAATAAAAATTAAATTAAAAAAAAAAAAAAAAGGCAGCTTGGGGCTGGAGAGATGGCCTAGCAGTTGAGAGTGCCGACTGCTCTTACAGAGGACCCGGGTTCGATCCTCAGCACCCACATAGTAGCTGAGAGCCATCTTTAACTCCAGTTCCAGGGGAATCCAATGCCCTCTTCTGACCTCCTCGGCATTGCATGACACGGGTGCACAGACCTGCATGCAGACGGTACATTCATACACATAGAGAAAAATAAATAAAAATAAATAAAAAATAAAAAAATAAAATAAAAAGACAGTTTGGTTCTTAACATTTATGACAGAATACATGTAATCTTGTGGCAACGGTTATGGGGAACAAGATATGGGAGGGGTCTAAATATGATCAAAATGTATTGAATAAAATTTGTCAAGGTTCAATTAAAAACAAAAATAATAAGATAAATTAACTTTTTTCTGTGTTCCTTAACTACAGTAAAAATAACATTTGCCTCACATCCAAGAAGTAAAGATTAGGGACAGATGATTTATCATTTGCTATGAAAATAACCCAAAATTAATCTAGACTGCTACTGAAACTACAATGCATGCATTCAAAACAATATTTACATATGTATATTTTCAAATATTTTATTTATTTATTTTAGGTGTATGAGTGTAATGCCTGCATATATGTAAGCTCATCAATGTTGTGTTATACCCATTGAGGTCAAAAGAGGACATTGGATCCCCTGGAACTGTAGTTAGGACAGCTGAGACTGGGTAATGTGAGATGGACCCAGTCCTCCAGAAGAGCAGCAAGTGCTTTTAAGCAGGGAGCCAACTCTACAGTCTCATAAGTAGATATTTTAAAATTTTATACCTTATTAGACATTTTTTAAATTTTTTAATTTATTCTTTATGTGTATGAATGTACTGTCTGCATGCAGGTCTGTGCACCTGTGTTGTGCAATGCCAAGGAGGTCAGAAGAGGGCATTGATTCCCCTGGAACTGGAGTTAAAGACAGCTCTCAGCCACCATGTGGGTTCTGGGGATCGAACCTGGGTCTTCTGCAAGAACAGTTGGTGCTCTTAACCACTAGGCCATCTCTCCAGCCCCTGGACATTTTTATTTTATTACTCACTCATCTTAATTTCTCAATAATTAGAATTTCCTTAAAAAATTGGACTATAAAAAGATATCTTGTAAGGAGAATGATGTAGTAGCTTAAATTTTAGACTGTATTTAGCTTTCCAGAGTCCTTCTCACCTGTTGTTTATGCAATCCTCACACATACACACACCTAAATAACATGAGGTAGGCAGTTTGGTCTTTGTGCTAAGATAAGGCTTATCTTATTTGCATACCAAAAAGGAAGAACTGTGTACAAGGAATACATAGAATCTGCCCAGCTCCAAAAAAAAATCCATTGGTGCTTTAATATAAAGTTCACTATATAAGTTATTTTTTGTCTCAAGTACATTATAAAATAATAAGTATTACTCAAATTATCTGTCCCCAAATTGCAGGCTATTAATCTCCTATTTTCTTTTTTTTTTTTTTAATTAATTTTTATTGATGCTTTGTGCATTTCATACATTTTTTCCAATTCAGTTCAGGCTTATTTCCCTTTCCCTCCCCCCCACCCCCACCCCATCCCAGATCATGCATTCTGCCATAACTGTCCTGCATCTTTCTCTCAGTTTTTTTTTTTTTCATTTTTAGCTATAAGTGATAATCCATGAGTACAAGCATCCTTCATGCAAAACCTATCTGCAGGCTGTTGTGCCCAAACACCTACAGCCCCACCATCCAGTGGGGGGTGACAGGTTGTTTGTTCAATCAAGTTGATCAAATGAGTGTCCAGACTACATTGCTGTAGTTTCACCATTCACCCCAATCGCAGCCCTTACATTCTACCATGCCCCCTCTTCCGCAGGTTGTTCCCTAGGCTTAGAAAAGGGGCACAGGTGGATGAGAGGTAAAACAGTCCACTCTCTCTGGAGCTGTTGACTTGGACTCTGGTCAATTCTGGCTGTTTCCTTTCATGGGCTGACAGTTTGTCCAGGAATAACCTTTCGATCCTACTAATGAAGAACAAGCAATTAGATATATAGGTATTTAAGCAGCACTAATAGTTATGGTAGGTTACTTTAGCATAGACACATGTTTGGATATGTTAATCCATGAATTACAATTTTCCCCCCTGTTAAATATGACAGGGTCTTACTGTGGCTTATAACATCTAACCTGTAGAGGATGTAAGCTTGTGGCATCAGCCATGGGTTATTTCTCCAAGGGGAGAGCCAATAGCCAATTAGATTTGGGATATACAGGCACATGGCTGCCTCTGCTGCACAGTATTTCCAGGCAGGTGAGGTGTATCTGGTGCTGACGGTGGAGTCTTGCTTGACTCAGGGAGACCCATATTTGCCTTATTGGTTTAGTGGCCTTTGGTAACACTCTCTGGCATTCCAGAGGCCATCTGTACACTTGCATGTGTGGTCTCAATACATCCCTCCCATGTTAACGTCAGGTCTTCCAGCATCATGTTAGAAACATTGACTGAAAACAGTTTTGCCCAGTCCTATTTATATAACTGGCATGTTTTAATTTTAATTTATTTACTAATATTTGTTAATGATAATATTTAAATTTCTTTCTAGTATTGTTAAATTATTGGGATAGTGTATACTCTGTCATGTGGAAATTCCATATGTTACATCATAAGTAAATCAGGCTCAAGACCTCTGTGTTAAACTCAAATGTATTTTATTTATGTATTGTTTTTTTCTACTCCTGTTTTCTTTCTGTTTTATATTTGACTTTTTTCAAAACAAGGCTTCCTTTGGTTGCTCCCTATTGTCTATGTGTTTTCATGTGTAGAGATGTTTGTGTGGGTGCAGGTACATGTTAGTTTGCAGGCCTGAGGTCAGTGTCCACTGCACCTCACACTGTAGTGATCAGTCTGCAACAGTTAATAGGCTAGGGCGGACTAACCCCCTCTCTCCAATTTTCCTTGCTCCACTTGGGGCCTTTATTTGATTGAGTTGGCATGGGTCTTGTGCTCAAGGCCACCATTGCTGCAAGTTCCCATGTGCAAGCTTCTAGTGGCCTTGGAAGCCTCTGTTTCTCATGTTCTTTGAATGTTATAATACTATCTTTTAAAATTTAATATTTTGGCCAGGCATGGTGGCACATGCCTTTAATCCTAGCACTTGTGAGTTCAAGGCCAGCCTGGTCTACAGAGCAAGTTCCAGGACAGCTGGGGCTACAGAGAGACCCTGTCTTGAAAAGACCAAATAAAATAAAATAAAATAAAATAAATAAAATTTAATATTTTGTTCTTTTATATCTTATCTCTCTACCTGTATTAGTCACTTTTCTGTTGCTGTGATAAAACCACCATGACAAAGGGAACTTATAAAACAAAGAGTTTATTTGAGCTCATGATTGATGGTTCCAGGGAATAAGAGTCCACTGTGGCAGGAGGCATTGTGGCCTGGGCTGGAGCAGCAAGCTGAGGGTTACATCTCGCAAAGAGCACAGGAAGCACAGAGAGAGAGAGCCTGGAGACCACAAGGCTTGGTAAACTCACTAAGCCTGCCCCCAATGACGTACTTCCTCCAGCATGGCCACACCTTCTAAGACCTCCAAGGACAGTACCACCAACTGGAGACAAAATGTCTGAATACTTAAAGCCTATGGGAGACACTCATTCAAACCACCACACTACCCATTTGAATAGTTTGCACTCCATCCTGTGGCATTTTGATCCATGATATTGGAGGTAAATCAGGCTCAAAACTTTATTTTGGACACACATGTTTATCATGTATATTGTTTCTGTCTACTTTTCTGTTTGATCTTTTCTTTAACCCAGATCTCCAGATGTCATGCAATGCTCTGGCTGGCCTCCAAGTAGGAATCATTGCTCCAATTCCCAAGTATTCAGATGACAGGGCACACTAACCCACTGAGCTTTGTTTCTCCATCCATGTTCAAGCTAAAAACATTCTCTTCACCCAACGTCTGTGGAAAGCTCTCATTATCAGAAGTAGCTACTTTTCTGCCCATATATTCAACTATTTCAGCCACATGTTCAGTATTTTATGGTATTTTGTTTAAGTGTAGCATGTAACCTAATCAGAAAATAGAATTTATGAAATGTTAACAATCACATTGTCCACTGGTGTTTATCTTTATTGCCTTATTCTTTTCATTTAAGATAGTGTGTGGATATTTCTTAGGAATGAACACTTATTTGCAAAACTATGAAGCACGAATAAAATATAGATTTTTCAATGATATATTGGAAAAGTATATTTTTCTAGGGTTATTCTTCATTTATTTCTGTATGTACTAGTTTTCAAGAAGAAATGTAAATATTTTCTTCTTGAAAATCTGTTTTATCATTCTAAATAATTTTTACTGTTTACTTTGAGTCTGTTTGTACTAGGTACTTTTGGAGTCTATTCCTAGTGAGCTTGGAGCTATAGAGACTGAAGTATATTAAGCTCCCATGGAAATAAATGGCAAAAGATTTTTGTTAATGATTAATGTTCTCAACACTATGCCAAGAGATTTGCAGCATGTGTCTAGACATATTGATATGAGTTTGTGAGTTGACCAAATTATTTCATAATTTGGATACTTCTTCTCATTACATGCCCTTACATACTCATTTATTTGGTAAATAAGAACTTCCTCAAGATTGTAAGAGTTAATAACATTTAAAATTCCTCCATTCTTTTAAACAAGGACAGGGTCTCTGTTTCTTCCAAGTAATAATTCCTGTTGCAGCAGACTAGCCTCACATCAACAAGCTTTAGACAGATGTTAATGATCTGCAAAAAAGGAGGGTCATGGAGTGCCCATCACCTCTCCCAACCAAGCAGTTGGCCCTAGTTGAACAACTGTGAGAGACTAAGCATACATAAAAGGAGGAAGCCTTGGGAAGGCTCTCCAGAGAAGACTTGATCCACATGATTCATGCCTGGATAGAGACTTTACAGTGTTTGGGGGTGGTGGCAGGTTACCCACGTTCCTATAATTAAACTCTCACCCACTGCTCTGTAAGTAAGCTCAATAAACTACCTGGTTTCCTAGACAGGAGTTTGGGAAAACTGTACCTTGTTTTGTTGTAGGGACCAAGAGAGGAGAGGCCAGACATCACTTGTGCCTCCCAGAAGGAATTTTAGTAACAATTACAAAGGATATATTATATTTAGTGTATTAAATTATTTACCAACTTACTGAAAATTATTTTTATTATGCTTAGGTGATGTTTTCCAAATTAAAAACTTATCTCTGCTAATAACAATGTGTTTATTATTTTAATATTTTATTTAATTTTTAAATTTTGATCTTTATTTTATGTGTATGAGTGTATTGCTTGATGTATGTAATTGCACTTGTGTCTTGAAATGCCTGTGGGTGTTAGAAGAGGGCATGACATTTCCCTAAAATTGAAGTTACTAATGGCTGTCATCCAACATGTGGATACTGGAAATCACACTCAGGTCCTCTCCTGGTGCATCCAGGGATCTTAACTGCTGAGCCAAATCTCAAAACCCAGAACTTTAATAAATGTGCTAACTTTTCATAGGATATTATCTCAAAGCTTAATGGCTTAAGAGTAGTTATTATTCATCATCTTCTGCTAAAGGTAATAAGCTTAGGAAAAGCTTGGCTGCTTTCTCACTCAAGAATCTTAAGGAGACTACAGCCATGCAGTCTTTCCTGAGGCTAGAATAACTCTTCTTAAGGTAGCTGTCTGTTGTCACTGCAAACTCGCAACCTATCATTTTATTATTATTATTTTTATGTGTATGAGTGTACTGTCTGCATGTAGGTTGGTGCACCCATGTCGTGCAATGCTGTAGAGGTCAGAAGAGGGTGTCTGATTCCCCTGGAACCCACATGGCAAACTATCATTAACTCTTCTTGGTTGGAAGCCTTCGTGCTTTTCAGAGGATGGACCCCACCTTGAGTATTTTCAGGTCATAGTTGCCAGAGAAATAGGTTTCCCCAGAATGAGCAGTCCAAGAGAAAGAGTAAGTCACACAATATTCCTTGCAGAATATCAACCTCAAGGGGTGAAATACTGACCGCACAGTTCAAGTTTAAATAAGTGTAGAAAGTAACTTCTGACAGGCATCAAAACATTAAAGCCATAATCAACAGAGGCTATCTGGAATGCTGGTTCCCTTGAGAAATAAATTAAGTAAATAAATATATATGTGAGGAAAATACATTGTAATACTTATGAATTATTTTGATTGCATAGCTATAAACAATCATTAGTGGAACTCCCTTACTTGATAACTATTTTTGATCATTTGCTTGTTTTGATTTGACTTTCTGTTTTGTGCCTTTCATATAATATTTATTTGTCAAATTAAGACCCATTCCCCTTTGCATGTCCCCCACCATGCCGTAACTCATGCATTCTATCATATATGTAGTGCATATTTTTCTCAGTATTTTTCAAGTTTTTTGATGCAGAAGTTTACTGTTTTGGGCACAAGCTTCTGTTTCAGTCAGTTCTTTGACCAGTCTTTTTTGTCATTCTTGTTCCCTCTAATTTGTATTGTTCAAAAATATGCATATATACAAGTCACACATATACCAAAATTGTTGTGTCAGAAAATAAACTACAGATTATTTCCAAAACATGTTTAAGGGTTCACATTTTAATAGTAAAGTTGTAAGCAGGTAAAAAAGAAATACTACATAACATTCCTGCATTATTACATAGCAATTTAATGTATTTTTAATGTACATTGTTTATAGTAACATCGGGTATTATATTTACTAGAAAAGAAAGAAAAAGAAAAAAAAACACTCAGTTTGCCTTATGAAAAAGGTTTTGGTACTAGGATCCAAAAATGAGGGACACCACACATCCTTTGGTTTTCTGGGACTGCATTACTTCACTCAGGCCAACAGCTTCTAGTTCCATCCATTTACCTACAAATTGAATGATGTCCTCTTTCTTTAAAACTGCACAGAATCACATTGTGTGAATGTAACACATTTTCTTTATCTACTAGTCCGTTAAGGGATGTTTGAGTTACTTCTAGCTTTTCGTTATTGTGAACAGAGTTGCAATAAACATGGTTATGCACGTGTCTCTTCAGTAGGATGAGTCTCAAGGGCATATACCCGAAAGTGGTATGAACAGGTCAGGTGGTAGGTTCATTGTGATTCTTTCAAGAATTTTCCACACTGGTTTTTATACGGGTTACATGAGTTTGCATTCCCACCAGCAGTGGATGAGTGTTCCCCTTTCACCACAACATCTCCAGGATTTGGTATCATTTGTTTTCTTAATTGTAGTCAGTCTTACCAGAGTAAGATGAAATCTTAAAGTGATTTTATTTTGCATTTCTTTAATTATTAGCAACATTGAACATTTTTTGACATGTTTTTCAGTCATCTTTACTTCATTTGTGATGTCTCTGTTCAGCTTTTCACTTCATCTTTTGAGTGGATCATTTGTTTTCTTGCTCCTTTGTTTTTTGAGTGATTTATATATTCTGGCTATCAATGACTGTCAGATGTAACACTGGTGAAGTTTTCATCTCACTCTGTGGGTTTTCTCTTCATGTCTTTAATCGTTTCTTTTGCTGTACAGGAGCTTTTGTTTTTAATAAGGTCTTACTTGTTAATTTTGACCTTATTTCCTGTGTGGCTGCTGTTTGATTTAGAAAGATTTTTCCGGGCGCGGTGGCGCATGCCTTTAATCCTAGCACTTGGGAGGCAGAGGCAGGCGGATCTTTGTGAGTTCAAGGCCAGCCTGGTCTACAGAGTGAGTTTCAGGACAGCTGGGGCTACAGGGAGACCCTGTCTCGAAAAGACAAAAAAAAAAAAAAAAAAAAAGAAAGATTTTTCCTACACCTATGTCTTGTAGGTTACTGTCAAAGATTTCTTCTATTATTTTTAGAGTTTTGGGTTTCACATTGAGTTTTGGGTTTCACATCAGGTTTCCATTTGGAGTTGATTTTTGTACAGGGTGAAAGTTAGAGATTTAGTTTTATTCTTCTCCAAGTGATGACCCAGTTTTCCAGCACCATTTGCTGAAGATGTTGTCTTTCCTCCATTGAGATTTCTTGGCCCCTTGTCAAATATGAGTTGGCTGAAATTACATATGTTCAAGTTTGAATTTTCAATTTTGTTCCATTGATCTACTGGTCCATTTTTGTGGCAATACCAGGCTGTTTTTAATGACTTTAGCCCTGTAATGTAGTTTCAAGTCTAGTATGGTAATCCCTCTTGCATTGTTCTTTTATGCTCAGGGTTGCTTTAGCTATCTGGGGACTTTTGTTTTTCCATATTAATTTTAGGATTTTTTTTTCTAGGTCTGTGAAGAAGCTCATGGGGATTGTAATTGGTATTGCATTGTATGTGTATAAGATACAACCATAAAAGGAAACTATAGACCCATTTCATTAATAATATATGTCAAAAAATTCTCAACAAAATACTTGCAAACTGCATACAACCATACATCAAAAAGGTCATCCATCAAGTCAGATTCATACCAGAGATACAGGGATGGTTCAAAATATGTAAGTCAATAAATGACATAAAGCACATAAATTTCCTGAAAGACAAAAAAACACCTTGTCATCTGAATTGATGTGGAAAAGGCCTGGCACAAAATTCAACATGCCTTCATGTTTAATGTCCTAGAGGGAACTGGACTGGAGAGAACCTTCCTCAACATAATTAAAGCCATATACAACCAACCCACAGCCAACCTCTATGGGAAGAACCAGTTTGAATTAGGGGCTAGCTCCCCTCAGGGCATCATGTGGGAATCATGGGGCTCATGTGATCAAGCCCCAAGAGGGAGAAAGCAAAGTGTCCCAGGCACAGGATGCTAGGCAGAGCAGCAGTATATAGTGGCAATGGTGCGGAACTGGGGGTCTATGATTGACTCTGGGTATATGATGTCATTTTGCTTATAAAAGTGAGTTGCAGCAGGCAATAAAGCAAATTCTTCATTACCATCATTACACAGAATTCCCAGCCATTATTTCCACGCACATATAGGCCGAAGCAGACCTGAATTTTGAGTGTCCAGTGGGTTGGATGGCGGACCATCAGATCACCAACCTGGGTAACTGGTGTGGCTCTGGAAGGTCTATCAGATCACAAGCTGTGAAGTGAATTAAGAGTGAATGTAGGCTGAAGATAGGCCAGCAGCCAGCAGCCTGAAATTCCTGTGCAGAGGCCAGCAGTCTTTGGTCCAGTGGCAAAGCACGACCAGGATGGGAAATATTCCATTCTCCCAGACTAAGGACCTGAGTTGGAAGTACAACTTTAGTCGTGTTATGGAAGTAACCAGCTGACCTCTGTGCTGAGAGGTCAGTTACCTACAGTGGCTGCAGGTGGGCATGGCATGGTGCCCCCCTTCCCTTAGTAGGATGGTGTTGTACCTGTTAGTAGCAAGAGAAGCTCCCACAAACCTCATTTTATGTGGGAAAAATTAAAAGCATTCCCCTTAAAGTCAGGAATCCAGCAAGGCTGCCCCCTATCTCCACTTCTTTTCAATATAGTCCTTGAAATGCTCACTAGAGCAATGAGAAAATAAAAAGGAAATTAAAGGAAAACTAAGTGGAAAAAAAAAAGAGGTCAAAGTATCTGGTTTGCAGATGACCCAATAGTTTACCTAAGGGAAGCCATAAACTCCACCAGAAAACTCCTACAATTAACAGTTTTAGTAAAGTTGCAGGATACAAAATTAACATAGAAAAATCAGTATCCTTTCAGTGTACCAATAACAAGTGTGTTTTAGCAAATGTTGTAGGAACATGGCTTAGTTATTTTGAGAATAAAAGTATTTTTAAAAAAAATTATTTATTTATTTTCTATTTTATGTGTATTAGTTTAGTGCTTGCATATAGGCAGGTGCACCCTTGCCATGCAATATCCATGCAGATCAGAAGAAGGAGTCATATTCCTTGGACCTGGAGTTACGGATTGTTGTTTGTAGGGAAAAAGGAAGCAACCTGTGGCTTCTTTTGTATTAAATTACCTGTTTGTCTGTTTATACCAAAACCTGGTCTTAGGCAGGATTTGCCTGTGCATTAACAAGCCTGTGACACTTTGGGATCAAAGGCATTAACAAATACTCACGATGTTATGGAACATGAGGCACAGGCACTGGGTCTGAAACCAGGCCCTGAGATATGATGTCACCCTGGGTATAAAAACAGAATGCTGTGAATAAAAAGATGAGTCCTTCTTACCATCAAACAGGGACTACCAGCATTTTTTTTGCATGTGTAATCTTAGCCCATCAGGTTTGTGTAGTAGTGACCAATGGGTTGGACGGCGGTCAGTCAGACCACCAACCTGGGAAGCTGATGTGGGGCTGGAAGGAGACCTATCAGGTTACCAGGTGTGATGTTTGGTGAATACCCGGGTGGGAATTAGACTGTAGAGCACCTATCAGGCAGCAGTCTGGCATATTAGACTGTAGAGCTCCTATCAGGTGGCAGTCTGGCATTAGGCTGTAGAGTGCCAATCAGACAGCAGCCTAGAGGGTCAAGGAGTGCTGATAGGGCATTGCTTGGTGTAGATGTTATATGACACAAGTGGGCAGTTGAAAGGTTTTCAGCCTTTGGCCCCACAGTTTAGGACAGCTGCTTGTGGCTGTCTTCTGTCTTTCCTTTTCCCTGTAATCCAGCGTCCACCTCTACACGTGTTGGAATGACACCACAGTTGTTAGCCACCTTGTGGGTTCTGGAAATTGTACCCTGGTCAAGGGGCTCTTAAAAGCCAGGGTGCTTAACCCCTGAGCCTTCTCTCAGCCCCTAATAAAAGGATTTTAACAGTGGTTCTTATTTTTCTTCATATTGCAAGTGTTTCTGCATAGACTGATGTGTTAATGAAAATAGTCTATTATTACATGACTATTGAAAAGTACATATTTTCCTTAAATATTTTATTTTTTTCAAATGTTTTTATTTATTGGTTCATTATCAGGTTGAATGTCCAAAAATGTTTGTGTTATGTAAAATGTCTAGTGCAGATAGATGTTGAGTGAATATAAAATAAATTTAAGAATGTAGTAGATTTTTAGTGTGTAATTTTTTGCATTGGGTAATATAAAAAATGTTTAAGGCATATTTTCCCAAAATTCTTCCAGTTTGGCTGCATAAAAATGACTTATATATAGAAAACAAAAGTAGTAAATATTCAGATTCAGGTTATCAAACTCAATATGCTGGTAATATATAGATAAGCCCTAAACCTTATTCTGCCAAGTAATTATAACTGTTTATTGACCTTTCACAGATGCTACTAAGAAAACAGCAAAATCAACAAATTTAAAATATTGTTCTTTCCTAACATCTGGGAAATAAGCCAACTATCATTACCATAAGTTAAAAAGAAAAGAAGATAATAGAGAGTTAAATAATTCTCTAGTTATCTTACCAGTATTCAGTATTAAAGAGTCAGCTAAAAATATCATTCCCAATGTTTCAGGAGGGAGAGCTTGGAAGAAAAACAGGTTTATAAACCTTAGTATTCACTGTGGGGACATGGACCCTGAATTTGTTTCTATGTCATACTTGGTTCCTGACATGAAGCACCTAAAATACTTGGAAGTTCCTGAATGGTAGGAGCATCATTTGTTTTGAATAATAAACTAATTTCAAGTGGATCTGATTGTGTGCTAATCACTTGATACTTGGGAATCCCAGAAATAAATTCAGGTTAGGGATGTTCTGTAAGGAAAACCGGAAATTCCAGGCCAATTTCTTTATTTCCAACAAAGTTAAAAGAAGACAGAGTCAGCTGGGCGTGGTGGTGCACGCCTTTAATCCTAGCACTTGGGAGGCAGAAACAGGTGGATCTTTGTGAGTTCAAGGCCAGCCTGGTCTACAAGGTGAGTTCCAGGACAGCTGGGGCTACAGGGAGACCCTGTCTCGAAAAGACCAAAAAAAAAAAAAAAAAAAAAAAAAAAAGGAAAGAGTCTTCGCCTCAGTTATCATTGACTAATGACTGAATGAGTCCTACCGAAACATTCTGAACATGCACAAGAACCCAGAATGGAAGGTTTGAAAACTTTTCCTGGTGAAGAATGAAGGTACTAAGCATATTATACTTATAGAGGGAGCAGAAGGTGTTTTAAACAGCTCTCCAATTTGAATTTTCATAGGTTATAATCTTCATAGAAAATAAGAGGTGTTGTTCATTTCCCAGGAATATTTCCTTGAGTGTTACAAGTCAGCCAATAAGAAATGTGAGTAGCCTAAACCCCCATCATAGTGGCCTTTAAAGTGGCAGCAATCTTTAGAGAATGGAACCTTAACCTGTTGGGTCTGCACTAGCTTGCTAACTTGACATGGTATCAGAATTCAATTAAATTGCTGAATACCCAGTTGATTCTCGAGAATTGAACAACCAGCATGGGAAAACAACATGAATATAATGTTGGAACAAGGCAAGTTTTTTGTCTCAAGAAAAAGATGTTACAATATTTACTCAGCTTCTTCACAGAAATCTACTGATCTTCAAACACCTTTATAGATTATTCATACTACACGTGTTGATCTTCTGACCCCTTTTACAAACAATACTAGAGAAGGTACTTGGTATTTAGAGGGGATACTTGTAGCAATCTAGGTTAGATAGACTTGGTAAGGGTCCTCAGAGACAGTAAACCAGAAAAAAATATTAGAACACCATTCAAGGTGAAAACTAAAGGCAATATCATGAGAGAAAGGGTGGGGAGAACAGAATACTTAAGCATGACTATGTGATTTTTGATATCCTAGGAAGGAAATGTAAAGCTGTTTCATATGCTTTAAAATAATTCTTCAAAAAGAATAACTGTCAGCTAGTAAGCACCAGCCTATCCTGTTACAACACCAGCTAGTCTCTAGGATGCAAGAGTGTACCTGGCTAGCTAGGATGAGTTACCCAAATCCTGCCATCCTATCTCCTGCTCTGGGGTCACCCACAGTCTCTCCCATTGCTCAAGAGCTCAAGCCTTCTCTGCTAGCTACTAAGAACCAGCCCATTCTGTTTCTGGAAGCTCCCCCCTAAAAGACTAGCTCTCATGGTATCCAAGGATATTGTGCAAGCTGCCAGGGAGAAAACCAATCAAAGCTATAGCACAGCTGTAAACTCTAATAAAAAAGTGGCCCAGCAAACTATTGATATTGGTGTGGTAGTAGCAGTTTCATCTGTGGGATAATCAACAGCTTTCTAATTAGGCCTGCTTAATGGGTGGTAACTCATGTGTGGTGCTGTAAACAGCCAACTAAACATATACAGAGAGATCATAGATCTTAGAGACAAAATATGTTTGCCACAAAGCTAGACCAACATAATTCCCAACTTTCTTTTTTTCTACTGATTAGCACCCACAGTGACCAAACTTCATTTTATCTCAATTTGTCTTTCCATTGACATATAATCTACTCTATTGTTTCAAATATTCATTTTTATTAACAAAGAGTTAAAATAAATAAATAAATAATTAATAAATAAATAAATAAATAAATAAATAAAATCCTCTGGATGTGGTGTTGTATGCCTTTGATCAAGCACTAGGGAGGCAGAGCCAGGCACATTTCTGTGAGATCAGAGACAAACTGTGTAACATGGTGAGATCTAGGACATTTGGTATTCGGAGAGACCCTGTCTCAAAATAAAATAAATATAAAATAAAATAAAACTCTTGATTTTGACACAGGTAAGTGGTACCCAACTTTCCCTAGGACATCTAGAAGTTGTGAAATGTTGTTAAAAATATGCTGAAGTCACTGTTAACTTTATTGATCTCAATTATTATTTCATGTTCTTTTCTGTTTGTTCTTGAGACAGCATCTCTGCTATGTAGAGCAGGCCAGTTTTCATCTCACAAAGATCTGCCTGCCTGCCTCTGACTCCATAGTGTTGGAACTAAAACTGTTTACCACCACACTCATCTAGTTTTTGTAGGAATGAATTTTTGTCTCGCTTGAGGTAAGGAACTGCAGACCCTGTCCCTTGAGAAACTTGCAAGAGTTATCTGATATCTCTATGGGCATTCAGTTGTCTCTGTGGGTTATCTATAGCTCCATGAGGTCAGGATATTGCAGTGTTTTCCTACCTCACCGATCTCTGCAAAGTTCCAGAACCAGATAGCCACTTCCCTTAAGGTATTGAGCAAAATGTCACACCTCTAGTTTACTGGTTGCACAAATAGGAGCTCTGCAGCCCTCTGGTAGGAGCCAAGGTGGCTTGCCCTTCCCTTCCTCCTGCCCCCCATTTCCTTGCCCAGAGCACAGTAGCCTTTAGTATATAAAAACATTGCTGGCATGAACAAAATTGAGTCTATCTCCCAGACCATTTGTCTGAGTCCATTTCCTTTATTTTTCCTTGGGTAACTTCTTGAGGTCACCTCCCCTCTCCTTGCCAGAAGCTCAGCCAAGGAAGTGCCTCCTGCCAGCAGGAGGCTTGTAGCCTTGTGAGCTTTTCCTTTGGTTCTAGGAGGGAAGAACATCATGTGGATTGTGGCCACACATGACTAAAGGATCAACAGAGGATATATATTTAACCAACAAGATTTCATGTTCTTGTTATAAGCATTACTGAGATTTTCATCTTCCTGTAAATAAGCCAGAATGGTGGGTGATGAGCTCAGCTGACTCTCTAGTTGGCAGCTGTGGATTATTTTCCTTTCATTGGTGCCTTGAGCCAGAAGGTCATGACTCAAAGAGCCAGTTAGATCACCTCACTCCAACACCATCCATTTTCAATAGTCCCCATTTGCCTAGAGGTCATGGATGTATATTCAATTAATACATATTTAGTTGACGTGAGTTCAACAAGTACCCAATTATGCCCAGACTCTGTCTACAGGTTACATGGTGCTTTAGGACTTAATAAAAGTAAACATGTGTACATTAAACAACATTGGTTTAAAGGTTCCTCTGGCACCTGAAGGTGAAATGTCAGCCAGGGCCATTTCAAACTTTGTACTCTAAGTTTCGCTTTGGAAATATTAGTTGAGCTGTTGATGACATTACATTTATTCCCACATAGTTTAGAGGGGAGTATTTTATCCTGATGGCTTATCAGCTGAATGCTAAACATACAATGCTGAGATAATGCCAAACACAGTCCTTTGCTACAGGGGAGAAAGAGTGTCTGTTAGAGCATTTTAAATCTCATTCATAAAAGAGTTTAAGGATATGTTCATATGTTCAAATGGAAGCTTTAGGACACTTTTGTTAGAATTTAAAGAAAAATCCTCAGAACTGGCAAGCTGTAAATCTCAGCAGCTGCCTTGAAGAGAAAAATGGAGAGGTGAAAGAAAAAAAAAAAAAAAAGGAAGCCTTGCTATTTTAGAACCAGCATGGAGGGCAGACATGTGGCCAACTGACAGCCACAGGCCACAAAGATGCTAGGATAGTCCACAGCATTAGGGAAAGGTGTTTAGAAAAGGGACATGAAGGAAAAAAAAAAAGAAGTTTATGCCCTTCTAAAGAACTCAGAAAAGCAGGCAGAGTTGGAGACCGCTAGGGGGCCATAATCTCGGCAGAAGCTCACCATCTCATTAATGTACTAGCTGTTCTGTCCATCTCTTTAGCATAACTTAAGTTGACCCCTTCTATCTAGGGAGGATCCAATGGTCAGGGGAGTTGACCAGTGAAACTGGAAATTTGGGTCTTCCAACAGATACTAGAGATTTTGTAGTCTTGACCAGTTAATCTTATGGAGTTTTTGATACTTTCAAACTTTAATTTGCTTGCCACATGTGCTATGTTTGGTGCAAATTATTCTTTTCTGGCTATGTAAGAAGTCTATTCACTTCAGTTATGGAGTCAATTTGATGAAGTCCTCCTGGGTTGTGTTCTATGGAATTATATAATTGTTCTCTATAAAAGGATTCACTTTAGAGATCTTTCTTTCTTATTTTGAGTAGTTCAGGCAAAGAAAGGTACTGGAGTAAACAAAGAAGCAAAAGGAAATAGTAGATAGGAGGATAGAAGCAGAACAACAAGAGCAGAGCAGTCAGCAGAACAATCTGGGACAGTGACAGTGTTGCTGGCTGCTTCAGGGGTGAAGATGCAGAGCTGAGGTAGCATAGAAGTCTATAAGGTGACAAGGGACTCTGCAAGAGCGGGATGCTAGAAGAGTTCTGATAGTGGTTATGCTTTAGAGTCTCTGGGTCTCTGACACCCAAGGTCTAGAAATTGTAATAAGTGGCCTGGGAAGGGCTGAGAAATCTCAGTACTGAAGCCCACCAGGAAACTGCAAGAGGACCTGCTGCCAAGGTCACAGACTCCACAGTAGACAGAGTACTTATAGAACTAAGAGACTGTGTCAACTATGTAAGAGCTTGGCACTAGTGACTGCCTCCTGCTGTTCCTCTCACTGCTCTGTCTTGGATGCAAGTGCTATAAAAGCTGCTGAAGACCAGAACAGAACTTCCTGGCTACCCTCACAGAGCAAAAGACTCCCAGATGACTGATTGATAAACCCTCCTTCATATGACTTCTGTCCTCCTGCTAGTAAAATGCACAATTATGTAACACCATGGGAAACCATTGCAAAAAAAATACCCAAACTATGAGTTTATTTACAATCTTTCACATAACTTTATATCTGAAAAAGCCTATTGTCAAATTGTTCTATCCTACTCAAATCTAAACAAATAATGAAATCTAGGAAATCTGGGCTCTAGCCATCACCAAACAACAATATGCACCAGGTAGTCTCCTCTGAGTTTTGAATAGAAATCATATGTGTCTTATTTATGTAGTGATTTAAACTGATCCTTATATTTCCATGTTTTCTCTTCTAGCTTCAAAGGTATTAATATACTTTAAATTCACATGTTAAATCCCTTTGCATACTGGCAGGAGAAATGTTAGGATTAATGATCTAGTGTTTACTTTTGTAAGTTTACACTGAGCATTTTGTCTCCTGAAATGATAAACAAAATGAAACAGGTTACTATATACTTCTTATCATCATTTTATTCCCAAGAATAAATATAAAACACATGGCTAAATATATCCATATTTTACTTCTCTCCTTATACCTGAAAAGTATGTTTTATTATCTCCATCTTACATATCAAAGAAAAGTTTCATTTTGATTCTTTTTTTTAATTTTTTTATTAATTTTATTTATTTCTGTATGTGTATGAATGTACTGTCTGCATGCAAGTCTGTGCACCCATGTCGTGCAATGCCGCGGAGGTCAGAAGAGGGTGTTGGATTGCCCTGGAACTGGAGTTCTCCTGGAACTGGAGTTTCAGACGGTTCTCGGCCGCCATGTGGGTGCTGGGGATCGAACCCGGGTCCTCTGCAAGAGCGGTCGGCGCTCTTAACTGCTAGGCGATCTCTCCAGCCCCTCATTTTGATTCTTGATTCACAAAGAACTTTTATGGCAACTGACTTTATGATTAAAATTGCTACTTTCCATTGAAATGATGAAGTTGTGTAACCAATATTCTTACACAAAATTATGATTTTAATGCTGGAAGGGGAAAGAGACAGGTAAATATAAATAGGTACTATTTATAGATGGAATAATTTCATTAAGAGGGTTTTTTTTTTAACAAGTGCAGGAATTGAGAAAAAATGATTCAATGAAGATAGGATTTTAATTTGCTTGAAGAAAAAGTTGAAGTCCCCAGTAGTATATTTTGAACACAGTATGCATATTCAGGAAAGAATGAGAAGAATATTATCTAAACTCATATGGATATTTGAAACTACATTCCTGGAATGCATAGTTCATCCAGGAATGAGTATAAATGAGTATCTATGAGCCAGAAAAAAATCAGGAAAGGAGAGCTTAAATTCATGAAGGTGACTGAATTTTTTTTCTAAGAGATGTTTAGGAGATATGAAATATTTTTCTAATAGTATTTAGTGTGTGTGTGTGTGTGTGTGTGTGTGTGTGTCTATGTGTGTGTGTGTGTGTGTGTGTTTAAGTGAATTGCCTGCATGTATATAAGTGCACCTGTGTCATGCAACACACAGGGAGTCAGGAGAAGGTTTCTCATTACCCTGGAACTGGAGTTACAGACATTTGTTAGCCACCATGTGGCTGCTGGGAACAAAATGGAATCCATGTCTTCTGTAAGAAAAGTCAGTGTTCTTAACCACTGAGCCATCTCTCTAGACCCCTAATATCATTTGATTTTAAGGTCTGATTTTTTCACTTATGTGGTGCAGTTAAATATAGATAACAAATTATAGCATCTTGGTTTACAATTTAATATGGAAATTTTGAAGTTCAGAGGAGTTCCTTGCCACCCTTCGAACACGAAAACCATTCTGATATGTTAAATGAGAAGAAAGAGACATATTGTCCAAAATACTGCAAAACTTACCCCTCATTTTCACAGTCATGAGAAAAATGGGCAACCTCCACTTAATATCCAATAAAAATAAAGATAATATTAGTTTATCATTTGGTTCCAAGGCTTAGTGTCTAGGGGAAAGAACATAAGGCTTCTAGAAGCTAGTTGTAGTGGCCAAGGCATTGATCTATTAAGACATTACTTTCCCCATAATGTCAAGAAGTCTAAATCAAAGTGACACCCTGTGTTCATTCACTCTATTTTTCATGGAGTTTCTGCCATCCTTCTTTAGGAATCAAAACTAACAGCTCTCATTCATGATTTCTCTCCTCGAGGTAAAGCCAAAGTATTGTGAGATGTAATGACACACTTTGGTGACTGCCAGGCTGATAAAACAAGGGATGGCAGAAATAATGAAAGGTAAGAAAAACTGATATAAGATTTGTAACAAAAACATTGATATATCTGTTTACCATTTGATGATAGAGTTTAATATGTAATATGCACATGTACTTAAAGAACATTGGATTTTGTAATTATTCCATGAGGTAAAATGACCTTTATTAACTCATTTCACAATGTAATAGTAATACATTTTCTTTTAATTTTAAAAAGAATTAATGATAATTGTGATAATGGAGAAATGCCAGGTAATATCATCCTGTCTCTAAATGGATCATTAACCACATCATAACTTCCAATTAAGTTAGAATTTTGTGTTAATGTAAAAGTAAATTATTATTAATATTGATAACATTAATTTAGAGCCTTCTTTGTCTTGTTAAATTTCTCTCAAATATGTTTAGTTTTCATTAAAGTTTTTCAAGTGAATCAGGATTACTCTAATTTTTACTTTAAACCTTTGATTTTTGTACTGGGCATGGTAGCCCATGTATTTAATCCCAGCACTCTGGTAGCAAAGGCAGATAGATCTCTGTGCAATAGAGGGCAGCCCGATTTATATAGTGAGCTCCAGGCCAGATTTTGAGACTTTGTCTCAAAAACCCAGCACCCACCCCCTCCTGCACACACACAACATGGGTTTTCAAAAAGATTAGTTCTCATTTTCTAAAATTATTTATAATTACTTGAAAATGTAAGATGATTTGCAAAGTCTCAATGGCATGAGTAGATTATGTCATAGAAACGCCAAATTAGAAATGATTATATATAGATATATATATATATATATATATATATATATATATAAACAGTGAAAAGTTTTCTGTATATATTTAAAAAGATAACATAGAAAACATGTTTTAGGCATGTTCTCGCTTTCCTTCTTCCCCTCCCCTCCCCCAGCCAACTGCCACAAGGCTATGTCAGTTCTTCACTGAAGAGAACAGTAAAAAGTTGGCAACTGCTGATCTCTGACCTGCATCATAACCAAATGGTCATCAGCAGTTTCTTGTAGTATTGAGATTGCTCCAGCATACCCCAGTCAGTGACCCTCAGGGCATGGGGCCCTCTTGCTCCCAATGATCTTAATGCATCAGACGGACCATCTGTACTCCTACATTGTTCTCAAAATTCTGAACCCAGGACATGGCAAGAAAGAAAACAATTGAGAAACAAATGGCAATGTAACTGGAGCAATGGCTGCGATTATGACTCTCAGCACAAAGTCCCTTCTGGTGGCCCTTGACCTCCTCATTCTTTTCTCTTTTTTTAAGGACCTTGATGCTTCTATACTGATTCTAAATTTCTGAACCCAGGATGTGGCTAGTAAGAGTGATGACGCCAAGACAGCAAAGCCCTGCACACTGTTGCGGTGGAGCTGCACTGGCCTGGGCACCCACACACAAGGGTGGTCCCCATGGTTAGCAGACCATAATCACCAACCAGTGGCTGAAATCTTCAACAATATTAAGAAGGTGAGCAAGCTACAGAATCAAGAAACTAGACTAGAGGAACCAGGTGTAAAGCTGTCCTGTGACCTCTCATAATAGCTACTCATTGAATCACAGCCTGGAGGCCTGTGAGGTAATTGTTGCCTTCTGTGAGGAATCAGCCTGTTGCAGAAAGCTTTGGTCCAAAAGAGGGTCATTGTGCTGAGGACTAGAAACAGCCAAAGTGTAACCTGAACACAAGGGCTGCTAACAGGCAGCTTTAATGAAGAAAACAAAGTGTTTCCAACCGCTGAAAGAGAAATCTCTACTTGCCATTCCTAAGCAGTGTGTAAGAGAAACAGAAATGAAGATTGAAATTATAATTCCAAGAGACCTGGGTGTTAGGTTATGGCATGCTCCCCAAGACAAATAAAGAGACCACAAGATTTTAGGCACTCCAGAACAAAGCTGACTTCAGTGTAGCCCAAACTAAGCTCAAAGGAAAAGGAGAGCCAGCTTTGAATAGCATCTGGCCAAGGAATTTCAGGGAGGAGTTAAGACCTCAGGTAGGAGGTAGGGGAAGGGTGTTAAACAGAAGTCTCCATCTTTTCAACAAGGCAGTAGATTCCTGACTGTTCTGAGATGGCCCACTGTTCCATAACTAAACACAGGCTGGCAGAGGGCGTTTCTTGTCACTGGCCTTGATTGCCTCTGCTCAATGCTTTTGCATTTCAAATGGACTCTGGGTCTTTGCAGGATTCACACCCTGGCACAGGATATTCTGACCTCAAACTGTATACAAAGGAAAGGGAATGGGCCCTTACTTTGGCACCACAGAGTGTGAGTTATAGATCACTGACATTCTAATGAGATATGATTTCTCTCTCTGGCACCCAGCTCAGAGGAGTTATGTGAGATAAATGAAGTTTTCATTTGTAAATAGAAGACACAAGTCCAGGTGGGACAATGGTGGATAGCAAGATGAGGGTGGAGATGAGAGAGGAGGTATGGATAGGCTGGAAACTCATTGTATGGGAATGTTAAATAGATAAAGATTCACTTAAAAAATTAAGAGTGTGAATGTAGTTACCCTATAATGGGGACAGACAATTTTCCTACCAGACAACACAAACTCCCAAATAAAAACCTCAATGGCAGGAATGGACCCTCAGACAACACTGGCTTATGACCATTTCTCTGGATTAGCCTCCATAATGTAACTGTAAGCATGGTAAGGATAGAGTGCTGAAGACACTACATGTGTGAGTCATAGAAACAACATGCAAAAGAAATTAGTCTGGTCCTGACCTAGAAGCTTCATCTCTGCTACGTAACTAGCTTTCGTAGTACTGGCAGATGCTCTGCATAGTATCAGAGGAGAAAAGTGATCATCAAACTTACCCAGCTGTTATCCCCAAAAGTTACAATAGCAGCTGGCCTGAGAATATATGCCCAGTGCTGCAAAAAGTGGTAAAACACTATATGAGAGTAACCAAGACTTTATGTTGGAAATAAGGTCCACTTCACAAGATGGAGCCCACATATGGCACTAGTATTGGGGTTAAGAAACTTTGGTGGGGCTGGAGAGATGGCTCAACAGTTAAGAGCACCTAAGAGAATCAACTGCTATTGCAGAGGACCCAGGTTCAATTTTCAGCACCTACATGGCGGCTAAGAACCATTTTTAAGCTGGGCGTGGTGGTGCACACCCATAATGTTAGCACTCAGGAGGCAGAGGCAGGCGGATCTCTCTGAGTTCAAGACCTGCCTTGCCTACAAAGCGAGCTCCAGGCAAGCTGCGTCGGGCAATCAGGAATGACCGCTGGCTTCAATAAAAAAAAAAAAAAAAAAAGAAAAAGAACCTTTGGTTACATGGGTCATAGACCATGGGAGGGAAATCTATTATCCTGCTAATTGGGTATAGGACCAAACAGACTTCCAATAGCTTATTATTGCACTCAATTTTTAATGTATCTCTAACAAGGGAAGGTTCTGCTTGCAGCAGATGATAAATAACATGGTGACCCACAAGTGGTCAACATGAAGAAAATAAGAGACTTCTAATAACTTATTATTGCACTCAATTTTTAATGTATCTCTAACAAGGGAAGGTTCTGCTTGCAGCAGATGATAAATAACATGGTGACCCACAAGAGGTCAACATGAAGAAAATAAGAGACAGCCGAATGCCCAGACTGAAATGGGACACATATTGCACTTTTTCCCAAAGGCCCAGGGACATGGTAGAAGAGGGGTGGAGAGACTGTAAGAGCCAGAGGTGGTGCACACACAATGGATATGCTTTCTAGCTACAACAGGATGACACACAAAAGATCTGCACAAGTCCATTCCAAACAAAGTTCCAGCCTGGAGGGGAGAGTCAGGTGAGTTCTCCCAGACCAGCTGAGAAGCTACTGGCAATTCTTCACTACTGGAAGAAGGAGATTAAGAATTATTTAAGGTTGTGAAGCCAGGCAGGTTAGCCAGGCCCCAGGGGATGGCCCCACATTAGACAGCACATGGAGAACACAAGTCAGGCTTCATAAGCCTTAAAGTAATAGAGGATAGAAAGTGAAGGCATGAGGAAGACAGAGTATAGTCAAGAGATGATGGGGAAGGGGATCTGAATATCATGGAAATACACTGAATGGAATCCTGAAAGAATCAATAGAATAGTATTTCAGAAGAAGAGACAAAAAAGTAAAATTTAACACTGGAAGCAATGTTTGAACATAAAATGTTCAGTAAATTAACTTTAAAATTTGCTTCTGAAGGAGAGAGGTTCTCAGAGTCCAGAAGTTGTGCATAGGAGATCCTACACCCTGCCTCTCTTGTAGCCCTTTGAAGATGTAGAAACATAATTTGTGCCTTCTAAATTCACAACCTAGACAAATCATCTTCCTCTCCTGAGTCTGTTTTAGTGAATGTAGGAGAGAAGCCAGGAAGAATTTCTCTACACAAAATAGCAAATACACTTCTTTTTTTTTAAGCTTTATTTTTATTTTATTTTATTTATTTATTATGTGTATGAATGTACTGTCTGCATGTAGGTCTGTGCACCCTTGTCATGCAATGCTGCAGAGGTCTGAAGAGGGTGTCGGATTCCCCTGGAACTGGAGTCAAAGATGGTTCTCAGCCGCCATGTGGGTGCTGGGGATTGAACTCGGGCCCTCTGCAAGAGCAGTCGGCGCTCTCAACCACAAAGCCATCTCTCTAGTCCTACAAAAACACTTCTATACACACTAATACATAGTATTAATGTGAAGAATCTGACCACATATCACAAAACAAATCCATTTGGCTTATATTTGTGATCTTGGAAATCAAAAATCTGAATACGATAATATGAGTAATAAAATAGGCTATCAGAATTGTCATTAATGATCAAAGAAAACACAATATAGAACATAATCATATTGCTTAAATTTTCATATACAGTCTTCTGATTCAAATCTAAAACAGAAATCAAATATTTATGTGAAATTCTTTCAAAGTTCCAAGAAGTATCTCAATGACAGGAAAGTCAGTGTTCATTTCTAAAATAAATGTGTCACCAGGGATGGATGACCTAATTTAGATGAAGTGTGATTGAAATATTCATCTTAAATTCAAGTTTGACCTAAATCAAGTGTGAGAGCTCCACAGTTTACTTAACTTTACTTGGTACTTTTCCTCTTTATATGTTGTATTATTTCTTGATTTAACTGTCAAATTCCCAACCACTGGCTGGTAAAAAAAAAGAAGCTGTTTCAAGAACAAATCTACCAACTACAAAACCAAAGTGTACAAATCCAAATAAGGATAGATTTATTTTGTTTAAATTTTAGTTTTGTTCCCTGTAGTGCTGGCTAGGGAAACCAGGTCCTTGCATTGCAAGGGCTTGGAAGATTTCTACCACTGACACCACTGAGCTATATTCCCAGATTCCATTCAAGGACTGAGTTTAGTATTAGTGAGGCAGTTTGTAAATATTTTCCCTTTTATGTATCATGTAAATTGTTTCTCTCCTCTTATTGACAATATTTACTTGTTATGATAAACGGTGTTATTTGTTTTGACCTTATTTCATAGAATCCATGAACATTTACTTAGAAATTGATTATTGTAGAAAAAATACACATATATTTTCCTCTGATCATTTGTTTGTAAATTTTTGGCAACAAAGGTTCAATTTGTTCCCATAATATTTTTTGCAGACAAACATAAATCAATTGAGTTTTTCCAATCTTAAACCACTGCAATGATTCCTAATTTAATTCCTCTGTAACACCTGAACAATCTTTTTGACACTCTACCACATTCTGTGATCTTCAGAGCATAATATCCTGCCTTAGCCTTTGCTTAACTTGTTCTACATGGCACTGGCTTTTTCATAGTAGATCCAAGCAGCATTATTCAATTTGGCTTTAACAATTACTTGGCTTTGGATGACACAATTATAAACTAACTATGCTTGAGATGCATTGGCGGGTGTGCTGTCCACTATCTTATTTTAATCAGGTGATGCTGAAAGAATTCACACATTTTGTCACTTTTACTCCTATACTATTATCAAGCAGTATAAATATTACTTTACCACTTTCTCGAGTGGACTCACATATTGCTTGACAAAGCGATATTGTTTTGCCTAAATTCATTTTATTAATTAGTTAACATTAAAGTTATGATATGATTAATTTAGGGTTTCGTTAAATGAATATTCACCATCAATATGGTATTTTCTCAGGAAAATATAATTTTCTTGTGCTTTTGAATACTAGACAGAACATCAGTATTATAATTGGGGTTAATTTTGAATATTAAAATCATCAACTAAAGCACAGAAATAGAACAAAGATAACACTGAGTAAACTATTATGTAATTTATTCATATTGTGGTGGGCATTGTTTATATTATTAAAAACTTGTTTATAGTCTCAACACTGGACTAGAGTATAAAATGAGTATTGAAAATCTAACCTACAATTTTATATCAAAAATATATTATGATGAGTAGAAAGATTGAATCCTAGCCTCCTGGAATAGGTCAATTATATCCGAATGGCCATGTGGCAAATATATCTATTTATTTTTTTATTTTTTTTATATTTCTGTATGTGTATGAATGTACTGTCTGCATGCAAGTCTGTGCACCTGTGTCGTGCAATGCTGCGGAGGTCAGAAGAGGGTGTCAGATTCCCCTGGAACTGGAGTTCTCCTGGAATTGGACTTTCAGACGGTTCTCGGCCGCCATGTGGGTGCTGGGGATCGAACCTGGGTCCTCTGTAAGAGCGGTCGGCGCTCTTAACTGCTAGGCTATCTCTCCAGCCCCACAAATATATCTATTTATAAGATTTTTAAGTTCATAGTTCACATATCCTTGAGCTTTGAATCTCTTTACCATGGAGAGGATTATATTATGTAATAAGGATGATCAAACTGTCATAGGTCTCAGTGTCTCC
Organism: Rhizomys pruinosus; assembly: GCA_009823505.1. Lineage (NCBI taxonomy): Eukaryota > Metazoa > Chordata > Mammalia > Rodentia > Spalacidae > Rhizomys > Rhizomys pruinosus. The sequence goes on along the minus strand of VZQC01001111.1, from coordinate 891,288 downwards.
TGTGAAGTCTATAGTCCGTTTTGCTTCCAGGGTGGTGGATTAGCCTTGATACATCGTTAAAGTTTCATTAAGGGGACAAATATATTATAAAGACTACAGAGGAAAGAGATTGACAATTTTCATGTATGATAAACAGAACCTCTAGAAAGTGATCTAGGGATGTAAATACATGATAGTACATTGAAGGCTAGAGAAATGATTCAGAAATTAAGAGTACTTGGTACTCTTACAGTGGAACTGGAGTTAGGTTCCTAACACCCACACAGCAGCTAAAATACATCCTTAACTCCAATTCTAGAGCATCCAATGCCCACTTCAGTCATCTTCAGGCATTACACACATGTGGTGCTTTTTTTTTTTTTTTTTTTTTTCAGTCTTTTAGAGACAGGGTTCTCCTGTAGCCTCAGTCATCCTGGAACTCGTTAGGTAGACCAGACTGACCTTGAACTCACAGAGATCTGCCCGCTACTTCCTCCTGAGTTCTAGGATTAAAGTGCAGCACCATGTCCAGCTCAATGGTGGTGCTTTTAATATAGTTGCAACACACACATAAAATATAAATAACTATAAAAGTTTAAAGATGGGTTTATAACTATTTTTACTGTCCTAAGAAATAAGTAATATTAACGGGAATGACTTATTAATCACCAAACACCTAGTTGCTTGGCACAGACAATGTTTATTGTGATGTGAAGTGCTGAAAGAAGGCATGGTAAGAATAGGCAGGAAATGTTTGTCAAATACACTGCAGTTTGATAACTCCACCAGAAAAGTCCCGGAAAGGAGGACAGAGCATCTGATGGCAGCTGGAAGTGAGTCTGGGGCAGTAGAACAGAGAACTTTGGGCAAATGTCATTGTAGAGGAACTCCATCCTTGGAACAAACAAGTAGACTTGTGGCTGCTTGAGGAGGGAACACAAATCTTTTGAGCACTGCAGAATATTCCAAAGATTCAGTAGCTGATTGCCATTTGCTCACCACACAGTTCTCCCTCATTATGTATTGTTAAATGCATACTAATCTGTCACATTTTCACACATTCTTCAGGTTTCTTTAACTTGCTTTTTGAAACACATTTCTAGAACTAAAGCTGACTGCCTTTCTTTTGAGTAGCTGGGACTTCCCAGCCGACCTGACATGTTCTGTTTCTTCTCCCAATCTACTCCAGTGTAGATGTATGGAGTGTTTTTTTCCTCAAGTTTTACTTTCTGCATTCACTGAAAGGAAGTATATGTGATATTTTCTTTAAGTATTTCTTGTCTTTTGAATATGTTTCTGTTTATCTTCATAAACATGAAAATATGATAAATCCACCCTCAATGAATAAGAGAAGTTTTAGGATATTTTAGTAATCTGAAAGTAATAATCAATAATTTTTATTCATTGACCAAATGTAAGTAGTTTTTAAGAGATAATTTATTTATTAATTTTATTTTATATGTGTGTTTTGCCTACATGTGTCAGTAGACCATATGCAGGAAATGACTGCAGAGAAGAGAAGATGGTGTCAGTCCCCTGAAACTGGAGTTACAAATTCTTAGCCATCATATAGGTGCTGGGACTGAACCTGTGTCTCCTGGAGGAATAAATGTTCTTAACAATTGAGCCATCTCTCCAGCCTTAAATCTTCTCTTAAGATTTATGTATGTATGTATGTATGTATGTATGTATGTATGCATGTATGTATGTATGTATGTATATGAACATGTGCATATGGGTGCCCACAGAGATTAGAAAGTCCTGATGGATCCCCTGGAACTAGAATTATAGGTGATTATGAACCACCAGATGTGGGTGCTGGGACCAATTTTTAGTTCTTTACAAGAGCAACAGTCTTAACTATTTATCTGTGTCTCTATACTGTTCTTTTAAAATTATAAATCCTGTTTCTATTTTTTCTTTTTGGTCTTTTTGAGACAGGGTCTCCCTGTAGCCCCAGCTGTCTGGATCTCACTCTGTAGACCAGGCTGGCCTTTAACTCACAAAGATGTGCCTGCCTCTGTCTCCAGAGTGCTAGGATTAAAGGCATGTGCCACCATGCCCATCCTTAGTTGAGATTCCTTCTACCAGATATGTCGAGTTAACAACTGAACCTGTTCAGCACATTCTCTGATGTAAACTAAAGTTTTAATTATTGTAGTTCCTTGTGTGTAATATTTTCTCAGATAAATACTGAGAAGATGGCAACCCCATTCTCAGAGCTATTAATCTTTTATATTGTTACCAACAAATATTTCCTTAATAAATTCATTTCTGAAATTTTGGAGTTTAATTAATCTTTTCTCCAATATTAATGAAATTTTCAAAATGAGTTATGAACAATTCCCCCTTTCTAATACTAATAATGCTTTGACAAGTTTCCTTCTAAAGCTGTCTGTATTCCCATTAACATTTGGATAAGACTCTATTTTTTTTTCAAACCCTGTCTGTTTCACATTTATATGGCATTGTCTTTTAGCTTTATACATTTTTTGGCCTAAGTATGTTTCCTTCCAAAATGCCAAAATCAAATTATCAGTACCTTATTTCTTCACAGCTTCCTGAAATATGAACAAATTTTTGCTGCTTAAAGATTACAGATACTTCAGTATTTTCATTACATCAGCATAAATATACCTATGCTCTTAATGGGTTTATTTTTTTGCATGCTTTTATTGATGTTTTGTATTTTTCAGACATCATTTTTCAGTTCAGTTTAGGGATATTCCTTTTCCCTTCCCCCACCCCACTCCAGATCACACTCTGCTATAACTCTCCTGCATCTTTCTCGCAGTCTCTTTTTTTATGCTTAAAAATTCACATTTTCCTCCATTAATTTTATATTACTCTAAAATATGGTTACATACTTTCCACCCATATACAATAATTACAGAGTCTGAAAATAAGTGGTAGGTTAAGAGATTTACATTATAACAATACAGTTAGAAATATAACAGTAATGTTATTCAGCTTGCCTTTCAACTGGGGATTTGGTGTTAGCATCCACAAATGAAGGAAAACATTACCTGTTTGTTTTTCTGGGACTGCATTACTTCACTTAGCTTAATGGCTTTGAGCTCCATCCACTTACCTGCAAAGTTCATAATGTCATCTTTCTTTCCCTCTGAATATTACTCCATTGTTGTAGATGTACAACATTTTTGTCATCCACTCATCTGTTGAGGGGCATTTGGATTGGTTCCAGCTCATCACTATTGTGAAGAGAGCTGCAACAAACATGAATGTGCATGTATCTTTGTGGTAAGATAAGTGTTTTGGTCATATACCCAGTAGTGGTATGACTGGGTCAGGTGTTAGGCTCACTTTGAGTCTTTTAAGGGTTCTCTACACTGCTTTCCATAGTGGTTGTACAAGTTTATATTCCCACCAGCAGTGGATGAGTGTTCCCCTTTCCACACAACCTCTCCAGCATCTGTCATCTTTTGTTTACTTGATCGTAGCTAGCCGTATCAGAGTGAGGTATCTGAGAGTGGATTTGGAATATTACAGCTATAATACAAAGCTAAATGAAATATTCACCAAGCACTGGTGAATAGGAATGTTAATAACTGTATCTTAGTATTGATGCTTATTGTTATCAAGTACTACTGATATCATTGATTTATTATATAATCAATAATTAAATCAAAAGAGTCATAGGGTTTATTAGTCTTGTGGTTAGCAAAGACATATTGACAGTTGCAGTTATTGTAGTAAGTAAAGGAAGGATCTAAGCATTTAGTGTCTACATTGCCTTTAGGGGTGTTTAATATGAAATTAATTCAATATGTAATTCTTTGAAACCAGAAATGATTAAAGAAATCAGAACTGCTTGAACTGGGGTATAATATTGTTGAGCAGACATAGTAACATTCTGGAAATAGAGAAGAAATACAAAGTTTTTATTATGATTCGAACATGCAGTTATTTATAATGAAACATACAGTTAATTATAATGTATAATAATACATTATAAATATTATTACAAGACACAAAATAGAAAAGTAAATAAAATGTATCTGAAAGAATGACCACTCAAACAAAACCTTAATTTTAACTTTCTACGATGTGGTCAGTCAGTGGAAGACTGTTATCACATAGCTCTGTCTTAAGTTCTAAGTAAAAGAAGTTAACTCACCTCCAGAAAAAAAAGTCTTCACTAATAAAATATTTTTTTTATTGATGCTTTGTGTATTTCATACATCATTTTTCAATTCAGTTCGGGCATATATCCCCTTCCCTTGCCCCCACCCCACCCCTACCCATCCCAGATCATGCATTCTGCCATAACTTTTCTGCATCTTTCTCTGTTTTTTTTGTTTTGTTTTCATTTTTTTTAACAATAGGTGATAATCTGTGAGTACAAGCATCCTTCATGTAAAACCAATTTGCGAGCAGTTGTGCCCAAACCCACACAGCTCATGGGTCCCACCATCCAGCGGGGGGGG
>VZQC01001111.1:779102-884609 GCA_009823505.1 Rhizomys pruinosus | reverse complement strand
CTGGTTAATCAACAAAGCTCAACGCAAGAAGAGATAGCCAGCTTAAACAGACCCATTAATACCATGAGAACTTGAAGATGTAATAAGAAACCTACCCAACTAAAAAAAGCCCAAGGCCCAGACGGTTTCATGGTCAGAGATTCTATTTAAAAACATCAAAAAAGACCTACAACCATTATTCACTGTTTAGAAGATTATACATAGAGGGAACTTCTCCCAAAATCTTCTATGAATCAGCATCACTCTATTACCAACCAGGCAAAAATAACAAAAAAAGAATTTATAGACCATTTCCCTAATGAAACACAGATACAAAAATTTCTAAAACAGGAACTGGCAAATCAACATACCAACCCACACTTCAAGAAGATTCATTCCATCATGACAAGTTGGATTCATACCAAGATGCAGGGTGGTGTTCACAACATACCAAAATCAATAAACACTCAACATATAATGGAATATGGAAAGACAAAAAACCACACATCTCAATCTCAATTGATGCATGAAAAAGCTTTGACAAATCCACATCTCTTGCATGCTTAACGTCCTAGAGAGCGGAATTGGATTTGGATGGCATCATTCCTCTTAATGTAATCAAGCCATATACAGGAAAACCACCAGCCACATATTCATCCTAAATTGGGGAAATGACAGATACATTCTCTTTAAAGGCAGGAACTCAGAAATGCTACCCCTGTCACCACTCTTCTTCAATATTTTTTTTTTTAGTGCTGAAACATTGCTAGAGCAATAAGGCCAAGAAAAGGAATTAAAGGCGAGTACTAATTGGAAAGAGGAAGTTCAACTATCCTATTTGTCTGATTGATATGATTGTTTACTAGGGAAGCTAAAAAATCCACCAGAAAAACTCCTAGAAATGAATACAGCTTCAGCAATCAATGGTCAGGATAACAAAATTAAACCTTAAATTAATCAATGGCCTTTCTTTACACCACCAAGACAAGCAACTGAAGAAAGAATTCAAGAGAGACTTCGCCCACTCACAATAGCCTCAAAATCAATAATATACCTATGAACTTATACCTAACCAAAGATTAACCAAATATTCTCTACAATAAAATTTTAAACCTTTAAGAGAAAGAAATTGAGAAGACAACAGAAGGATGGAAAGTACCTCCCATGCTCATAGATGGGAAAATTAACATTTGTAAAATATGTCCATTCTTTATGAAAACTTGTATAGATTTAATGAACAACCCCAATTAAAATCCCCAAGAGTTTCTTCACAGCTTTGTGGAAAAAAAGCTAAAATCAAAGAAAAACAAAAAAAAAAAGCCACGAATAAAAGCCAAAAAAAAAAACCTGCAGCAAAAAGAACTACACAGAGGGGATCTCTTACAGACCAGACAATACAAACTATTTACAGGGGGGCATTATAGTTCATAAAAACAGCCTGCGGTACTGGCACAAAAAGACCTCTTGACCAATGGAACAAAAGCGATGATCCAACCTTGGTCACATACAATTTCAGCTATCTCTATTTGCAGGGGGCCAAGGAACCAATGGAGAAAAGACTAGCCCATCTTCCAGCAAGTGGTTGTTGCAAAACTGGATCAACCACTTGTAGAAAGAATATAACTTAACCCCTACCTCTCACCGTGAACAAAGCCAACTCCAGGTGGATCAAAGACCTCAACATGAAACCCCAAACTGTGAAGAGCGATAGAAAGAAAATTGGCAGCTGAACTAAACAGCCATAGGCATAGAAACAGACTTTCCTAAATCAACAGCCACTGTGCAGAATTAAGGTCGACAATTACAAATGGGACATCATTAAACCAAAAGCTTCTGGTACAGCAAAGAAACAAGTGAAGTGAAGAGAAATCCCACAGCAGTGGAGGAAACCTTCACCACAAAACATCTTGAAAAGCATGATTCCAGATATATAAACTACTCAAAAACACAAAGAAGAAAGAAACAAAAGACCCACTCAATAGATGGAGCAAAGAGTCTGAACAGAGACTTGATTTCAGATATTCATCCATTTCTTCTAGATTTTCAAACTTGGTAGAATATAGGTTCTTGTAATATTCCCATATAATTTTCTTGATCTTTTCCTTGTCCGTTGTGATATTTCCCTTTTCATCACAGATTGTATTGATTTGGAGTTGTTCCTTCTTTCTTTTTGTTAACTGGGCTAGAGGTCTGTCTATCTTGTTTATTCTTTCAAAGAACCAACTTTTGGCTTCATTGATTTTTTGTATTGTTTTCTTTGTTTCTATTTCATTGATTTCTGCTCTGATTTTTGTTATTTCTTCCTGTCTGTTGCGTTTAGGGTTCATCTGTTGTTGCCTCTCAAGTGCTTTTAGCTGTAGTGTTAGATCATTCACTTGTGCTCTTTCTGTTTTTCTAATGTAGGCACCCAGGGCTATAAACTTCCCTCTTAGGACTGCTTTTAAGGTATCCCATAGGTTTTGTTGTGTTGTATTGTCATTGTCATTCAGTTCCAGGAATGCTTTTATTTCTTTCTTTATCTCTTCCTTGACCTATTCATTATTCAAGAGTGTGTTGCTTAGTCTCCATGTGTTCTTATACACAGTAGGGCTTATCCTAGTGTTGATATTGAGCTTTATTTCACTGTGGTCTGATAGAATGCATGAAATTATTTCAATCATTTTGTATTTGCGTAGGCTTCTTTTGTGTCCCAGTATGTGGTCGATTTTGGAGAATGTTCCATGGGGTGCTGAGTAGAAAGTGTATTCCCTGGTATTAGGGTGGAATTTTCATTAGAGGTCTATGAGGTCCATTTGGTGTATCATATCATCCCAATCAGATGTCTCTCTTTTTATTCTTTGTCCTGTTGACCTATACAAAAGACTCAGTAGGGTATTGAAATCCCTTACTATGAGTGCACTGGGGTTACTGTGTGACTTGTGGTCCTGGAGAATTGTCTTTATAAAGTTTGTTACACCAGAGTTTGGGGCATATATATTCATAATTGTGAAATCTTCTTGGTGAATTTTTCCTTCAATAAAAATGTAATAGCCTTCTTTGTCTCTTGTGATTTCTTTTACTTTGACGTCTATTTTTGCGATATTAAATTAGCAACACCTGATTTCTTTTTGGTACCATTTGCTTGGAATATTTTTTTCCATCCTTTCACTTTAAGGTGGTGCCTTTCCTTGAAGGTAAGATGTGTTTCTTGTAGAGAGCATATGGATGGATTCTGTTTCCTAATCCAATCTTCCAGTCTATGGCTTTTGAATGGGGAATTTAGTTCATTAATATTTAAGGTTATGACTGACAGGTTTGTGTTGCTTCCTTTTGCCTTATTATCCATTTGCAGTTTGGGTTTAGGTTTCTACTTCTGCAGTTATGATTTCTCTTTCTAGGTGAGTGGGGATGGTTGCTCCTTTCTTCTGTCCTTTGAATTGCTTTAAGTATTCTCTGAATGGTTGGTTTTCCAGGCATGGATTCTTTCAACTTGTTATGTCATGGAAGGATTTTCCTCTCTCTTTCAACTATAATTGACATTTTTGCTTGTTATAATAATCTGGATTGGCATCTATTGCACTTTAACACTGGGAATGCTTTGCTCCACATTCTTCTTGCTTTCATAGTTTGCCTTGAGAAGTTAGTTGTAATTCTGATAGGTTTCCCCTTATAGGTCACTTGTTTTTCTCTTGTGGCTTTAAGGATTTTGACTTTGTTTTGGGTGTCTAGCCATTTTAACTATGATGTGGCGTGGAGAATTTCTTTTCTGATCTTGACTGTTTGTAGTTCTATGTGCTTCTTGTACTTGTATTGGTTTGTCCTTTTTTAGTTTGGGGAATTTTCATCTATTATTCTGTTGAAGATCTGATCAATACCATTCTCTTGGGATTCTTCTCTTTCCTCTATTCCTATGATGTGGAGTTTTGATCTTTTCATAGTGTCCCACAGTTCCTGGTTGTTCCACTTTGGTGTATTTTTAAATTTTTCATAATCTTTACTTGTGGTTTTCAGTTGTTCTGTGTTATCTTCCAGGTCTGATATTGTTTTTTCTGCTTCCTCCATTCTGCTTCTGAGGCTTTTTCCATTCCTTTCCTCTTAATTAGATGAGTGTTTGATTTCCTTTTTCATTTTCTCTTCTGATTTCTTTAGTATTTCTACTCTTTTTGGAGCTTCTCAATCTGTTCGTGTAGTTCTTTGCTTCACTGCTTGGTTTCATTATCTTTTTTCAGCATGGGATCTTTTCAGTGTTTCTACTTCCTTCTCGAGTTGTCATTCTCTCTCTAGGTCCTTCTTGAGTTCTTCATTCTCTTTTCTTAGTTCTTTGATTTGCTCTTTATAATCTTGTATTTGTTTAAATATGTTCCCAATTGTGTTTCTGATATCTGTGTCCTGGGCCATCCCCAGATGGATCCCAGTGTAGGAATCTTCCATAGGGTTGGTAGAGCTTGGTGTGGGATTATCCTGCCCCTTTCCCATGTTGCCTCTTCTTCGTGTTCCTGGCATATGAGCTACTCTTTAGCCCACTCCGCAGTACCTGCCCTTCCACTGGTCTCAGGAGATCTCAGATCTCAAGACTCACACAACCCTACCTTTAATTCCAGCTAGGAGGATAACTCTGCCCCCAAAGCCACAAAAGCCAATTAAACCAAAAACAATTGGATTAACAGATTAACTAGGCTAAGTCAATTAAGAATCAACCTTGCTGAAGCACCCAGTTCCTACCTGCCTTCCTGCACTTCCGCTGGTCTCAGGAGATCTCAGATCCTTGATTCGTTACTTTATACTTAGCATTTCTTTATTGAGCCAGACAGTTGTGACTTGATATATTTGAGAACCTTCAAATGCTGATGAATATACATATGACTTGTAATTAATTTTACAGAAATAAAGCTGATGATACACATAGCCTTGACCCAGGTTTAACTCCCTAAGCCACATGCACTGTGTTTTCTGCTCCTTTGTTGGGCTGTTTCCACAGCAGTGGCATTTTAGAGCTCTTTATTGTGAATCAGTTACCTATTATTTGGTGCTCAAGATGAGCATTGGATTATGTATGACTCAGAAATACTGACAGTGGTCTACAATGCTGTCCACCTCTCAGCTGTCTTTTTAGGTATAATGATGTCCTAATGTCAGAGTACTAATAAAGAGTCAAGAAGTCTCATTGTCCTTGCAGCCCATTATCTTGTTACCTGATACTACTTGACACGAAGGTCAAAACACTGGTAAACAAGAACAGAAATTAGGACTAGATTAAGTATAAGTAGTTTTGTGTTTCTGGAATGGAAGGCTTAGGACATTCTCAGAAACACAGAAAGAGAAGAAGCTGCACCACATTTTCTACACACATGATGTTTAACCATCACTAATCTTCTATTATATTGAGATGGGATGTCAGTGACCACATTCTACTATCTAACTTTTATTTAAACTTTCGTGTCCATCATTGCTCATGAGAACAACCTATGTAAAGTCACAAGTAAATGAAAATGAAAAGTCACTAAGAAAGATACACAGGGGTGGGTGGTGGGGAGAAGGTAGGGGGAAGGTATACAATGATTCTTTGTAGCAAGTTGTAACAAATTCTTTGACAGTTTCTGACATCTATACAAATAATTTTAATATTTTAACTTATTATTACCTTGTTTTATCTACTCTCCTCTCCCACTGAAACTCTAATTCCCAACAAGTAACTTTATGCCTTTCAGGGCTTTTTGCTTGCTGTGTGACAAACAGACTTTAACTAGAAATGGCTGCATGAGCATGGATAGGAACACAGCTCAGCCACCATTAACTGTCATACCCCATAATTTACTGCCTGTGGATTCAATTTCTATTAAATATAATTTAAGATAAAAGTCATGAATGCTAGTGCATTAGTGACCAGAAACGGAAAAGGCACACGTCAGTTGAAACAGGTAAACAATCTTGCTCAAAAATAGTTCTATTGTATAAGAAAATGGAAGCAATAGTTGTATCTTGTTTGTGAGCATAAATTTTCATTAAAAACATATTTCTTTCTAATACTGAAATTATATACATTTAAAATATGTATACCAGAAAATGTGTTTCTTCTCCTTAAGAGATGATTTGTCAGGTCATTATATTTCAAATTTTCTTTATCATTCCAATAAATTTGATATTGCAATAACTATTTTATTCTATTATTTACTAGATTAGGTGTATTCACTCACATATGTCAGTTGCACATTCCATTTGGACAAAAAATTGACTGAATTTTTAATATGCTAAATATCATCTGAATTCTATTAATAGAAACAGTGTCTTGCTGAATTTAATTATAAGAAAATTTACATGTGTAATGGTGCTAAAACTTTAAGTAATAAAGTAGAAAGTAGATACTGAATTTGCTTAACTAATTATTAAAATTTTGTATGAAGTTTTACTACAAAGTCTACAGCATGCAGAAATATACAAAGAATGGATAAAAATAATTAAAATTCAGGTTGAAATGTTAAAGCCTCTCCTGAATTCACACATTAATTAAGCTAGGTTACCCAATCTTAGAAAAGAAAAATAGAAGCAAGCATGTTTTCTCCCTCATATGCAAAATCTACCCTATAATGTGTATATGTATAGATGGAAACAAACACATATGTGATTTATATTTAGAAATACGTATGTGATAATATTTAGAAAGGAAAACAAGAAAGAGTAATTTTTAAAAGGTATACTAACAAGTTCATATATGATATGCTTCATGTGAGTTCTTTAAAACCTATTAACTCATTTTTCCAAACTAAAAGCAGAATGATAAGCATGAGCATTGTCTTTAGGTGGATGATGAACTTCTGTTGTTGTCTACAATTCTATAGTTATGTTTTCTAAAAATGATCATCACTACTCCAAGTTATTTTCTAATTAAAGCAAATGCGTGCTCAGCAGTCTTTGCTTTAATCTAGTCTCCACAAACCCGTGTGGTAGCTAATATGGCCTGATGTATTAGCTATACCTCACTCATTCCTGTTTTCATTGTGATGGTCAGAATTAATACATTTACTATGGGGAGAGTATTCTAAATACTTATCAAATTATACTTACTCTAGCAACATAAGGAATTTAATATATGTATTAATGACGGGCTTATAATTATTAAGATTTCCTTGAAAGGAGATTGGATTTCTTCTTATTTCTTATCATTACTTGGGATTGAACAGAGGGCATGAACCATTCTAGGTAAGAGTTCTTCTTCTAGAGTACAGGCCCCAACAGGCCCATTGCTTGTATGTATTTCCTATATTTTGGAGGAGTAGATTCTGCTCCACATTAAAATCATGTGCATATGAAAGGGAAGACTCAGTTCCAAACACCATTGTACACATATTGATTACTGTTAGAATCAAAATTATAGTTTTGCAGGCCAATGCAAGCCTGTTAAAGGCATCTTAAATGTTATAATCCCCTTTCTATGATGCTGCTAAATCTTCCTTTGTGGAACAGAAAACTGGCCTAAATAAAAATTTTTGAAGCTAAACTTGGAGTTGTCAACATTTTACAGGTAAATACAAATATTATACATGTGTCTTCTCTTTTTTATTTGACACATTACTTGAATCTAATCTCTAAATAAAGCCATCAGATCAAAATCAATTACCTGTTCAGTAAGTTCTTAAATGTTTCCTTCATAAGTATTTTGTGTTAAAGCTTCTGTTACATCGTAGATACATGTTAGTCCTAGTGAGTAATATCTGTTCTTATAGCAAAGCCCTACCAGGATATCTTTGTACAGTAATGTTTATAAAACTTTGAAAGTAACATTTAACTACTTCATGTTGTATATTACATCAAAAGCATATTGATTGAGCTCGAGGGACAATATTCTCTGTTCTGTGTGATGAATGCAAAGATAGCTGATGGATACATAAAGAATTTATCAATATTCCCTCATATTCTGTGTATAACTTTGAAAACTGCTGTTCATTCAGATGAATAACAAATCTAATATATTTTTCTAAATATTTGTTTATATAAGAATATTAGCATATTCCTTTCATTTTTGTACCAAATAACAGCACAATGATAGAGGGAACATCACTACAAAAGAAAATATAAATATTGGATAATAGTAAGATTAATTCCATAAATCCATAACTAAATATGAATATCAAGGAGTGCCAAATTAATGTTCAGTGTAAACATCTTTAGTGATCTGAGTTAAAAAAGCTCAGTGTTATTTCATGGTTTGACAGATAATACATTATTTCCCTGATGGTTTCTCTGCAGATAGTACCATTACTATATAAACTTAATGAAAGTGATTCAGTCAAAACTTCCTTATTATTTATTATGTTTGCACCACTGTGTTTGCTACTTGGGAATCTGCAGGTAAGCCAATCCCAGTCCCTCTATTCAGTGAGCATACTACACTATAAGAAGACGTATTGTGGAGCTGGAGAGATGGCCTAGCGGTTAAGAGCGCCGACTGCTCTTGCAGAGGACCCGGGTTCGATCCCCAGCACCCACATGGCGGCCGAGAACCGTCTGAAACTCCAATTCCAGGAGAACTCCAGTTCCAGGGGAATCCGACGCCCACTTCTGACCTCCGCGGCATTGCACGACACGGGTGCACAGACTTGCATGCAGACAGTTCATTCATACACATACAGAAATAAATAAAATTAATAAAAAAAATTAAAAAAAAAGAAGACGTATTGTGAGGCAAATAACTTTCCAAAACATTAGTAATGTGAAAAATAAATAATGTTTGAAACAAAGCAGTGGTTGAAATATTATATTTGAATATTTCTTTTTCTCAATTGAATTCTTGACATTAAAAAATTAATAAGGTTTCTAATTAGAAAAATATAAAAATATCATGCTATTGCAAATTGTTTTTAAACTGATATTCATAAAACACCATGAGCCTAACATTATGGATCATGTATCCATATCCCATGAAAACAACACTAAAAATTAATTTGACTAATGCCAATAAAAGGAAATTACCATAGTTACTTTAAGTAACTCAAATAAGCAAAGTGTGAAATCTTAACTTTTGCATTTAACCAGGATATTTTATTTAAGAGAACATTCAATACAGAAAACCATACAGACAGTTCTGAATATGTTAGTATGCATTTAATTTGAAAAGTAAATTAGTTTTGCTGAAAATTACACATTTTCTTTAATTTCCATTTTCCTAGAATAATAGACTGATTTGAAAATATTTATCTTTGACTTGAACTTATAAAGATAATATAAGAAAGTGAATACCCCTCACGTGACTTCAGGATATAAGGAGAGCTTTGTGAAGGTAGGCAAAATAAGAGAAGCTCATATGCCCTCAATGATGTAATGATCTTCGTTATGAACTAGCACACTTATATCTTTAATCTAATTTCTTTCCTTGCAAAAAGTCTGAAGAACCACAAAAATATGTCAGTTACATACTTTGGAATAATGAAAATTTAAAACATTTAAATGCTTACAATATAAATTCAGCTTGTAGGATTTATCTCAATTAAGATACTAAGAAATACATGCAAAACACTTTTCCTCCTCCTCCTCCTCACCCTCATCCTCCTCTTCTTCTTCTCCTCCTTTTCCTCCTTTTCTTCTTCTTCCTGTTCTTTATCTTCTTTATTAAAAAAGAAAAAGAGTTGCTATATTACTCAAGCCAGCTTCATATATCCTATCATCTCAGCCTCCTGGATGATGATTGTGGGTTCCAGATGTGTTAAACCCTGCTCAAATTTGTACAGAATGCTTAAAAATATCTAACACTCTTTGTGCATTTCCAAAAGTGACACAAGTAATAAAGCTATTACTACAATAAAATAACACCAAAGGAGAGGCTCTTTTATCAATATTTTGCAATATTTCAGCCTATAAAATTATAAGTAGATATAACAGCTGTTATTTGTGATATTTATATTATTACTTAGAGGAGGAGATTTTTTTTTCATTTTTTAAGAATTCTATTCATACAAACATAGAATAAAATATGTTCATACTTACCTACATTTTTCCATCAAACTCTTCCCATATCCTCCAACATGGCCTCTCCAAACTTCATGTGTTTTAAAACAATTTTTAATATTTTAATTGTAGTTTGGTACATTTCATACACCATTTATCAATTCAATTTAGACTCATTCCCCTTTCTATGCCCCCACCCGACTTGAATTCATGCATTCTGCCATACCTGTCTTGTATCTTTTTTGGAGTCTTTTTTAAATTTTTTCTATACTGAGTATTAATGTTTTGGGAAGAAGTTTACTACTTAAGTCAGTTCTTTGTCCCAGTCCTTTTGTTGCAGTTGTTCCCTCCAATTTGTATTGCTTCAAAATAGCATATATATATATATATATATATATATATATATATATATATATATGTATATATATATGTATGTATGTATATATATCACATATACTAAAATTATGTCATCTGAAAATAAATTGTATGTTAAATCCAAATCATATTTCAGAATTCACATTTTCCCTTTTAAATTTGTATTACTGTGAAATATGCATACATATCCTCCACCCATATACCAAAATTACAAAGCCTGAAAATTAGTGGTAGGTTAATTCTGGAGTCTGTTAAGGGATTCATATTATGACAGCACAGTTGCTTTCAGATAAAAAGAAATATACCATTAATATTACTCAGTTTGCCTTACAACTAGGTATTTGGTGCTAACATCTACAAATGAGGGATACCATTTGTTGTTTTCCTGGGACTGTGTCACTTAGCATACTATCTTCTAGTTCCACCCATTTACTTGCAAAGTTCATGATATCATCTTTCTTTACCTCTGCATAGCACTCTATTGTGTAGATCTACCACATTTTCTTTATCCCCTCCTTGTTTGAGGGACACTTGTGTTACTTCCAGGTCTTTGGTATTGTGAAAAAAGCTGAAATAAAAATGGATGTGCATGTATCTCTGTGGTAGGATGAGTCTTGTTGGTATATATACAGGATTGGTATGACTGGGTCAGGTGGTAACCTCACTTTGAATCTTTTTAGGGTCCTCTATACTGCTTTCCATAGTGGTTGTACAAGTTTACATTCCCACCAGCAGTGGATGAGTATTTCCCTTTTCCAACAAACTCAACTGCATTTATTATCTTTTGTTTTCTTGATCATATCCAGTCTTCTTCTGCAGAGGTTTGTTGTAATGGGCAGAATTTAATTGTATCAGTCAGTTATTTGACCCAGTCCTATGTTGTTGCTCCCTGCCCTTTGTATTACTCCAAATTATGCCTATGTAAACAACATATTTGTATCAAGATTATGACCTCCAGGAATAAACTGTGTGTTAATTCCAAAAATATGTTTTGGGGTTTACATTTTCCCTTAATTTTATATTACTCAAGAATATTAATACATATCTCCCACCCATACACAGTAATTACTATGTCTGAATATAGGTGGTAGGTCAATTCTAGAGCTCGTTAAGAAATTCACATTAGAGTAGCTGGTTGTCTTGGATCCCTGGTGGATGCTGCGGCGTGAGAGAGCTTCCAGTTATTGTTTCAGTGATTGGTGGATTGGAGCATGGTATTGTTTTATACATTGTTTGGCTCAGCCAGGTTTTTTAGAGACCTGTTTGGAGGTTAGGGCTGATAAGCCGAATCCTGATGCCATGGCTGATGAATCAGGGCGCCTCTTTTCCTTTGGAGTTACAGCAGATATTCAGTATGCTGACTTAGAAGATGGATACAATCATCAAAGAAGCAGGCAGAGGTACTACAGACATAGTCTTCTGCACTTACAGGGTGACATTGAAGCCTTGAATAAAGAAAGCATCATGCCTTGCTGCATCCTGCAGCTTGGAGATATCATCCTTCCCTTTTCTTTTTTATTTTATTTTTTTTAATTAATTAATTAATTTATTTTTTAAGGGATTCTACAATACAATGACACAGTTGTTTGCAGATAGCATTGATGTCACTCATTATGTCATACAATCAGGTAATTGGTGCATTTTGCAAGTGTCTATGTCCAAATTTTGAACAACCCAAGGTTCCCATAGACCAGTTGGAGAAGCTTGTATGCACAGACATCCTTCCCTTTTCTGGCCTCTTAAGCCGCACTTTAACCTTCTTTGCCCCTCCCTCCCCCCATAATCCAAACCATCTCTCCATGTCAAGATCCTTGATCTTATGTAGAGTCCATTTTGTTGTATGAG
This sequence comes from Rhizomys pruinosus, assembly GCA_009823505.1. Lineage (NCBI taxonomy): Eukaryota > Metazoa > Chordata > Mammalia > Rodentia > Spalacidae > Rhizomys > Rhizomys pruinosus. The sequence continues at coordinate 872,492 of VZQC01001111.1, read as the reverse complement.
GCAACATAGGTTCTGGGGATCATGACTGTCTTTGAGGACCATCACCCAGGGATGACTAATGCGTTCCTGCATGCATGATCCCACCGGGAGGGGGAGAGACAGATCCACAAGTACAAATGTGTGAAACTCCCTGCTACACACTGAAAGACAGGAATGTGGTAGAAAACTAATTTTGTTTGAAGAGATTACGGATGCCTAAACACTGTGGAAAGCCACATAGCTGGCCCTTAGTATCATCAATCCCAAAGCCAGGCTGCAAGGCAAAGAAAATTAATAGCTGGCTCACACATTATTTCATTAGTAAGGACCTAAGAAATACACACCAAAAGTTAGTGTCTTACATGCTTTGCAGAAGGTGAAAAAGGTACTGTGGATACTCACAGGAGTCCTGATACAGGAGATATAAATACTGTATGTTTGGACCACATGACTGTCATTTACACAGAATCAAGCATGATATGGAGGATCAATAGGACCTATATAGAATCTGCAGTGAATCTGTTTCTTCGTGATATAATAGTGAGCTTAAAGGAAGAATAAAACCCATAAAGAACTGTGTAAGGCACATGGGCACTGGAAAACTGAAATCCTTTACATGTATTTTATTGACTCTCAGACTATACTGTGTTTGCTTTAATACCAATTTTGCTTTTTCCTTGACAGTTTCTGACCTGAGTGGCTACTGCCTTCAAAAACAAAATTCATGTTCCCTCTAATATTTACAGAATACTGTTGCATTAAGGATTATAAAAATAAAATAAAAAAGAAATTCACATTAGAATTTGTGGAAACTTTAATGTATTATTCTGTTGGACTGTGCTCTTGCATTGTGAATCCCAAATAGGTTCTAGAGCTGACCTAACATTTATTTTCAGACCTCGGGTTTTTGACATATGATGGAGGGTATGTGTGCATCTTTTAGAGTAATGTGGGATTAAAATGGAAAGACGCAAATCAAGAAATATGATATGGAAATAACATACAGTTTTTTCTCCAAAGGATACAATTTTAATATAGGTGTAATGTAACAGGCTAGTACAACTTAGCCTTTCTGGGTGCTTAACAACCATACTTAATGCCCATACCAATTTGGCTGAGGGACCTAGGGGATAACTTTGTTCCTTGCCCTCAGAGGTCAACCAAGTCTTAGAGGATTATTCATGGGGGCATCTCTTGAAATATCCTGCAGATGTTGGCCACCATTCTTCCTGTTCAGGGAGGTCTTGGAGAGCCACTAATGGGACTTCAGTCAGTGTGCAGTCTATAAAGAGGAAAGTATGCTCATGTTTCAGAAAAGGAAGTCTGGCCTACCAAGACCTGATTTTGTCCTTGATTCGATAGAACTGGTAAATGAAAAGCTGAAAGGAGCAAGGTGCTCCCCCCTCCCCCCCCCCAAAAAAAAACCTCTGAGAGACTCCTGAAGACCTGATCCTCAACTGATCTTGAGAAAACAAAAACCTTGGTTAATCTGTGCAAACTGTTTGGCTTTAAACATCCAAAAGGAAAGTACAACCAGAAATAAATAATCAATAAGACCAGAGAAACTGTTCTGTAGATATAAAACTTGAGATCTTAGTATAAAGACAAAAAGAAAAAGAGAGAGTATTGTTGTTTGACTTGTCTTCAATTCTTACTGGCAAGTGCATCTACTCTATGGCTGCTACCACTTTTGGCACTCTTCAAAGACATGAGACACAGCTTTCTGACCTTCCAATAGGGACAGAAGATTCATGTGTCTCCAAGAATCCTCCAAACCTTAAATGCCAGATGGGGACTACTGAGATACCTAGCTTGTAGTCTAAACAGCTAAGGGGATTTCAGCCTTGTCAGAATATAAACTGCCATTGTTGAACTACCTGAGCTGTATCATGGAGGCCAGTACAGGGTGATCGAGACAGGACACATGCTTACTGGACTTCATTTGGGGGACCATGGGAGGGAAAGACCCCAATGTGGAGCAAAAGTGGAGGATTGATGGTTGTTTGGAATTGTCAAGGAGGAACATTTGAGCACTTCCTTAAGGAAAATATGACACACTTTAGGGAAAAAAAATCCTCCCATTTAAGTGATATGTGTATGTATGTATGTATGTATGTGTATATGTATATATTTATGTATCTATAACTATATATAACTATATATGTATGTATATAGTAGCAATACAAGTTGACATCTTTTAGGGAAAAAAAGTCCTCCAATTCAAGTGATATGTGTATGTATGCATGTATGTATGTATATATTTATGTATATATATATATATATATAATTATGTATATATACTGCAGCAGTACAAGTTGGAGAGAACAACAACAAAAGAAGTGAAAAACAACTCTGGAAAGACTCAGAAAGAGATGCAGGACATGTACGGAAGAGTGCAGGAACTCAGGTGGGGTGGGGGGCATGGAAAGTGAAGTGAATCTAGATTCTATTGAGAAATAATGTATGACTTACAGAAAAAGTTTAATAACAATAAAAATATTGAAAAAAATACATGGCCACAGGTGAAGGTTTGTTGTACAAAACAAATACAAAAAAAATAGAAGAAATTCACATTACATCAGCATGGTTGCTTTCAGATACAAAGAAATATACTAGATCTTAATACTCTGTCAGATGCATCACAGATGAAGGTTTCCTCCCACTCTGTTGGTTTTCTCTTCACTTCATTGATTGTTTCTTTAGCTATGCAGATCTTTTGATAACTCAAAAGTTCAGTTAGTATTGCCCATATGTCTATGGGAGCTGACCATCAACTGGAGAATGAGAAACCTAATGCTACTGGTAGCGTTAGTGTCAACTTGACATACCTGAGTTGAGGGAGCCTCACTTGTGGAATTTCCTCTATTAAACTTGCCTGTGGCCAAGTCTGTGGAGAATTTTTCTTGATTGATGAGTAGTGTGGTTGGCTCCAGCCCACTGTGAGTTATGCTGTATTATACAAGAAAGCAGGCTGAGCATGGGTCAGGGAAGAAACCCAAAAAGCAGTGTTCCTGTTCTATGGCCTGTGCTCCAGCTCCTGGCTCCAGGTCCTTGTCCTGAGTTCCTACCTTGGGGAAATCTAAGGAAAATAAACCTTTTCCTCTTCAAGTTGCTATTGGTCAGAATGCTTTCTTTCAGCAAGTGAAAAGATGCTAGCACACCTACAATGGCTATATCTTCTAGAAAATAATTATACTCCATCTCCTGCCAATAGCTTCTCAGCAAGTGTAGGGTATGGAGACTGTCTATTACATATTTGCTAGGGTTTTGGCTAACTTGATCTTGTGCAGGTCTTTAGCATGTAGCCACACCTGCTGAGAGTTCATGAGTAAAATAGCATTGTCATGTCCAGAAGATAGCATTACACAGCATAGCTCCCCATCCTCCAGTCTTTATAGAATTATTATTATTATTATTGAAGAGTGATATTTCAATGACAATGACAGTAGTCATTAGAATGCTATTGTGTTCATTAATAAATAATCATCAACCTGAGCCCCAAGGTCTTCCTGACACAACTTTATTCTTTCCTTGAGCACTCTTTGATTTACCATGTCTTACACATTCAAGTTCTAAGCCCTGTGTCCATTCTAAATGATAAGTATTCATTGTGTACTGAAGTATTTAAAATGTTTCTTAAACTTTCTTAATAGATTTATAGTATACTATTATGATAATAAAGAAAATACGCTATAATCTGAATATGTATTTTTTATAAGTTATAATAGGCATAATAAAAACACAAAGAAATGAATGAAATTTTAGTTTATTCTGTGCCACTGAATGTAAAGTCAGCCATTGATATAACCAAAGGCCATTTAATCCAGTCATCTTCCCTAATTGCTTCTAATTACACTTTATGCTTCTGTTTAACCTTTGCCCCACAGTACTTAATAAGAATACCCAGTAGGATGAGGCTATCTAGAAGCATAATGTATAATAAAAGGACAGTTATGAAGCTTTGGAGATTTCAAGTCATATTGGTTCACAGATGCAAAAGGAAAAGTTGTACAACATACAATGCGGGACTATACCATGAGAACAAGAGGGAACTGAACTTTCTTTGTGGTAATAATGTTCACATAATGACCCAATTCCCATTGAATTTCAGTATATTTTTCTGTTGATAGGATTGGACATTTTATCATCAAATACATATAGCATTGCCTATCAGGCAGGAAATATTTTCTTTTTTATTATTTATTAATTTTTTAAATAACTCTTGTGCATTTCATACACTATTTCACACTTGGACCCATCCCCCTTTCCTGCTCTCCATCCTTCCAAATCGCCTGCTTTCTGCCATATATGTCTTGAATCTTTTTCTCAGATTTTTATAAAATTTTTTGATGCAGAAGTTTACTGTTTTGGGCAGAAGTTTACTGTTTCAGTCAGTTCCTTTACCCAGTTTCTTTTGTTTTTCCTTTCAACTTATAGCACTCCAAAATATGCATATATATATATATATATATATATATATGCCCCACATATATCAAAATTATGACGTCTGAACACAAACTGTAGGTTAATTCCAAAACATGTTTAGGGATTCACATTTTGGTATGCAGAAAATGCAGCAAGATTACATTCTTACATTATATAACAGGTTAATGAGTAACATCAGCTATTATATTTTTCTAAAAAACAAAGAAATAGAAAATAATTGCTCAGTTTGCCTTATAAAGAAAGATTTGGTGTTACCACCCACAAATGAGTTCTCCATATTGCTTTCCATAGGGGTTGCACAAGTTTATATTCCCACTAGCAGTGGATGACTGTTCCCCTTTCTCCACAACCTCTCTGACACTTGCTATCTTTTGTTTTCTTGATCATAGCCAGCATTACTGGAGTAAGATGAAATATTAAGGTGGTTTTAATTTGCATTTCCTAAATTATCAGTGGTGTTAAACGCTTTTTAAGAACTTTCTGAGGCATCTTTACTTCTCTGTTTAGCTCTTTACTCTTTCTTTTGAATGGGTCATATGTATTTTTGGTCCTTTGTTCTTTGAGTAGTTTATATACTTTGGATGTTAATGCTCTGTCAGATGTATCACTGGTGAAAGTTTCCTTCTACTCTGTGGGTTTTGTCTTCACTCTTTTGTTTTTTTCTTTTGTTATTCAGAAGCTTTTCAGTTCAATAAGGTCCCACTTGTCAACTATTGACCTTATTTTCTGCACAGCTGCTCTCTGATTTAGAAAATCTTTTCCTACACCTATGTTTTGTAGGTTAATGACATTTCTTCTATCATTTTCAGAGTTTCAGGTTTCACATTGAGGTCTTGAACCATTTGGAGTTGATTTTTTGTACAGGGTGAGAAGTAGGGATTTACTTTTATTCTTCTAAAAGTGGCAATCCAGTTTTGCTAACCCCATTTGCTGAAGATTCAGTCTTTTCTCCATTGGGTCTTTTTGCCCCTTTGTCAGATGTGGCTGAAATAGCATGTGCTCAAGTCTATATCTTCATTTTTTTTCCCCATTTGGGTTTGTTTTTGTGCCAATAATAAGCTGTTTTTATGACTATGGCCCTGTAATAGTTTGAAGTCTGGAATAGTTATTTCCCCTGTATTGTTCTTTTTGCTCAAGATTGCTTTGGCTACCGCAGGGTCTTTAGTTTTTCCATATGAATTTTAGGGTATTTTTATCTGGTGCTGTGAAGAAGCTCATGGGGGCAGTTATGGGGATTGTATTGAATCCGTATATTACTTTGTGTAGGATGGTCATTCTTACTATACTAATTCTCCCAATCCATGAGCATGGGAGGTCTTTCCATATTCTGGTGCCTTCTTGAATCTCCTTCTTCAGGGATTTATACATTTAACTGTCAAGATTTTTAGTGTCTTGGGTCAAATTTGTTCCTAGATATTTTATTTTTTGAGGCTATCGTGAATGGGAAAGTCTCTTTTTATTCCTTCTCCAATTGCTTATTGTTGGCATAAAGAAAGGCTACTGGTTTTTCTAGGATAATTTTGTATCCCTCTACTTTACTGAAATTGTTAATCTTTTCTAGGAGCTTTCTGGTGGAATTTATGTTGTCCCTTTAGGTAAACTATAATGACATTTGCAAAAAGGGATAGTTTGACCTCCTCTTTTCTAATTAGTACACCTTTAATTTCCTTTTCTTGCCTTATTGCTCTAGTTAGTGTTTGAAGCAATATATTGAAATGGAGACAGGGGACAGCCTTGATGATTTCCTTACTTATATGGAATGATTTCCCCATTTAGAATAATGTCGGCAATTGGTTTGTTGTATATGACTTTGATAATGTTGAGAGATATTCCCTCCAGTCTAATTCCCTCTAGGACTTTAAACATGAAGGAATGTCGAACTTTGTGCAGGGCTTTTCTGCATCAATTGAGAGAACCATGTGGTTTTTGTCTTTTAGTCCATTTATGTGCTTTATAACATTTATTTATTTATTTATTTATTTATTTATTTATTTATTTATTTATTTATGTTGAATCATCCCTCCATCTCTGGTATGAATCCAACTTGGTCATGATGATGATCTTTTTGATGTGTGCCAGTATGGGTTGGCAAGTATTTTGTTGAGAATTTTTGCTTCTATGTTCATTAATGAAATGGGTCTACAGTTTTCTTTTTTGCTTGTATCTTTGCCTAGTTTTAGTATTAGAGTAATGCTGGCTTCATTGAGGAGATTTCTACATGGTTAATTGATCCTTTGATAAGATTGTTGTGACCCTCTTCATCTCTTCTGATTAGTTTTGCCTCAAATTCTATTTTGTCTGATATTAGAATAGCAACTCCTGCTTGCTTTGTGGTACCATTTGCTTGGAATAGTTTTCCACCCATTCACCTTTAGATGGTGTCTGTCCTTGAACGTTAGATGTATTTCTTGTAGTCAACAAAAAGAAGGATTCGATTTCTTAATCCATTCTCCCAGTCTATGTCTCTTGATTGGGGAGTTCAGACCATTAATATTTAAGGTTATTTATAGATGTATATTGCTTCCCTTCAATATACTTTCTGCTTGCATTTTTTATCTAGGTTTGTATTTCCACACATACCTTCATTAGATACTCTCTCTCTCTCTTGCCTCTTGGGGATAGTTACTTCTTTCCTCTGTCATCTGAAATGCTTCCAGTCTTTTCTGAAGGGTTGGTTTCTAGACATGTATTCTTAAATTTTGTATATGTCATGAAAAATTTTTCTTTCTCCTTCGACTGTAATTGACATTTTTGCTGGCTAGAGTAACCTGGGCAGGCAACTATAGTCATTTAGTACTGGGAATACTTTGGATCAAGTCTTCTCTCGCTTTCATTGTTTGCATAGAGAAGTCAGCTATAATTCTGATGGGTTTCCTTTTATATGTGACTTGTTGTATTTGTCTTGTGGCTTTCGGTATTCTGTTTTTTATTTGTGTGTGTGTGTGTGTGTGTGTGTGTGTGTGTGTGTTTGTTTTGCTATTTTGTTTTGTTTTGTTTTTGAGCATCTAGGGTTTGGCTATGATATGGCACAAGGATTTCTTTTCTGATCTCGTCTAATTGGTGTTCTATGTGCTTATTTTATTTGTATGGCTATGTCTTTTTTCAATTTGGGGAAATTTTCTTCTATAATTATGTTTAAAATCTGGTCAATACCATTGTCCTGGGATTCTTCTCCTTCCTCTATACCTATGATGTGGAGGTTTGGGCTTTTCATAGTGTCCCACATTTCCTGGTTATTCTACTCTTGTGTTTTCTTAAATCTTTGCTTGAGCACACCAGTTCTTCCTTGCTATCTTCCAGTCTTGATATTCTATTTTATTGCTTCATCCATTCTGTTACTGAGGCTTTCTCCTGTCCTTTCCTGTTGACTAGATGAGTGTTAGATTTCTCTTTTCATTTCAGCCTGGGATTTCTTCAGTATTTGCACTTCCTTCCTGTGTTTGACATTCTCTCCCTCTAGTTTCTTTTTTTATTAATTTGTCTGAGGTTTCGTTATAATCCTTGATTCCTTTGAGTTCTTTGAGTATGTAAATGATAGCTCGTTTAAGGTCTGTGTCCTGGGTTATCTCCAGGAAGCTCTCATTGTAGGAGTCTTCTATAGAACTGATAGAATTTGGTCCAGATTTTTAATTTGATTTTTCCATGTTATTGTATTTTCTTTATGCTTTTTGGCATGTGGGTTTGTTTTGTTGTTTTTATTCTATTATGAAGTTCAAGTGTTTCTTCTTTGTATTGAAGCTTGACTTTAATTGTTTTCTTCTGGTGCCTTCTTTATCCTCTTGTTAGTTAAGAGTGGCTGGCTGCTCTAGGCTTCAGGTTTTTACCCTTGATTTTTTATTGTAAGGATCAGGTAGCTCTCCCCTTCTGGTTTGGCACTTCTCCAGATATTTGCCTGCCCTGCCAGGGTAGGAGGGCCACTACTGCTGCTGATCACGGGGTGAGTGTTGTGCCTTCTGGTTTGGGCCAGCATACCTGCCTGGCCAGGGTGGGTGTGGGGACACCACTGGTGTAGCTGCAGTGCTGCAGTCTGGGCGCCTTACCTGCCTGCACTGCCTGGCTTGGGGTGGGGCTGCTGCTGCCACCTCTGCTCCCATACCACCTAAAGTTTTTTTTTTTTTTTTTTTTGGTCTAAAGCTAATGTTTTTTTTATTTTTTTAATGTGCATGAGCATATTGGCTGCATGTATGTAAGTGCACCCATGTGTATCATACCTGTGGTTGCCAGAAGAGGGCAATAGAGCCCCTGGGATTTGAGTTAAGAATAGCGATTAGCCAACATGTGGGTGTTGGGAAACAAACCCAGGCCTTCTGCAAAAGCAGCCAGTGCTTTCAACTGCTGAACCATCTCTCCAGGCCCCACAATCCACTCATGAGGAGGAGCAACATCTCAATCTTGTTGCATTGGTAATTGAATTTCAGTAATTCAAGTCAGAGCATATAAACAGACGGTCTCTTATCATACATATCATATTTGAAAAGAATGCAATATAATTATTTTCAAGGTGCATTTCACTAACTTTTTAGAATTTTGTATGCTACTGACATGTTAGAATGTATTATAACCTTTGAAAATTAGCCAAAATTATGTTAAACTATTCTATTTTACATAGACTCAAGCAAAGTACAAAATGGACGAGACATTTAAAGTTACTTTTCAGGTACAAAGACAAGGACCATCTTTTGATGGTCACAGAAGTGGCCCTCCTGCCCTGGCAGGGCAGGCAAATATCTGGAGATATCATATCGTTGACATACTCAAAAAACTCAAAGGAATCAATGAATATGCAAGTAATATTGTAGACATAGGTATAAATTAGATTTTTATCAATATCGGAGGAATATTAAAGAAAATAACAAATATATTTAGTGAACAGACTCACCAATTTTGATCATTCCTTATACCATAATAATATCAAAAAGCGCCGGGCGTGGTGGTGCACGCCTTTAATCCTAGCGCTTGGGAGGCAGAGGCAGGTGGATCTTTGTTAGTTCAAGGCCAGCCTGGTGTACAGAGAGTTCCAGGACAGCTGGAGCTACAGGGAGACCCTGTCTCGAAAAGACACACAAAAATAAAAAATCTATCAACAGGATGGATTCTGAAAGAAATGTTTTTTAAATCAATATAAGCTCAACTTGTCAAATTTATCTTTATCAAAATAAGGTTAATGTCTTCTGGTTTTTATAAAAAAAATGTTCTTTTTCAAACAACACAACTCTAGAAAATACATGTATTTACATAATTACTAATCCAGCTAATGTGTACAGTAAACACACATTCCTCTAGAAGTTTCCAGATTCTTTGGAAAGAATATATCTCATTCTAACACAAGCATTATGTTGGAACAAAATACTTGGTAATCAAGACATACTCTAAATCTTTGGGTAAAAGCTGTCAAAGAATATACAAGTGGCATTTTAAAAGTCAAGTTGGAAAAATGTGATCCTTGGTGATTGTATTAGTCACCTTTCTGTTGTTGTGATAAAACCACTATGACCAAGGGAACTTATAAAAGGAAGAATTTATTTGAGCTTATGATTGATGGTTACAGGGAATTAGAGTCCACTGTGGCTGGAGGCATGGTGGCATGAGGTGGAGCAGAAAGCTGAGGTTCACATCTTCCAATGAGCACAGGAAGCTGAGAGAGAGCAACTGGAGACTAGCAAGGCTTGTTAAACTCTCCAATGATGTAATTCCTCCAGCATGGCAACACCTTCTAAGACCTCTTAAAACAGCACCCCCAACTGGGGACAAAATATCTGAATACTTGAAGCTTATGGGGGACATTTTCATTCAAACCGCCACAGTGATATTCAATGAACAACATAAATGATTATTATCCAGAGAAAAATTTATTTGCTTGCTTTGAAAAGAAATTAATTTTAATGAATTTATATTCAATTTATTGACATTGATATAAAATTTAGTCAGAATTTTTAGAATAAAATTGCATGTATTTTCTATTGATAAGCATTTAAAATATGAGTAAGAATTAATTTTTTAAATACGATCAAGGCACACCATTTAATGTACCATTTAATGTAATTTTATAGCTGAATTCATCTGCTGCTTTATTTTCTTCTGATAAATTACTTCCTGGCCTATACCAGATGAGGATGATCATAATTTTGATTATGTGGTCTGATGTGGAATTAAATTTCTTTTTTCTTTATTTTGTTTTATGTAGCTTTGGTTTTTCATTCTTAGTGTTGACCTAACTATCATCTTCTCTACAAAACTGAAAAACCAAAAAATTAAAAATTTGCATTGTTACAGGATTTGTGAATTTTCTTATGTTGTGTGCAAAATGTAAATGTTTTAAAGGGTGTGGAAGATCATTCAGAGTTTTCTTCCTGAAATTTAGTTTTGTCTGTGCATTTTCAAAGGAGATTATTAACATAGTATTGCACTGGGATTGCTTCCAAAGCAACTCTTCTTTGTCGTAGTGTTTACTAGGGAACAGTAATACTTGGACCTGTCCTTTTCCAGGGCCATTGCAAAATTCCCTTATCAAATCCATATGGGAAACTATCCATAGTTTGATCTTCACTTACTTGCTGTCACTGTTATGTTACTTTTCTAGTGGTATTTCAGAAAACACCTATCTATCCTGCAGAAGAGAAGGTAAAGGAATTATTTGAAAATCATTTTTCTCAGTAAAGGTCTACATTTAAATTACAAGATAAAGTATTGACTTAATTATATCAGAAATTAGATGACACTTAGGGGAAATGAAATGATGACATCGAGGTTTTAAGAATCTAGTATGAATGTTATCTACTGTTGGCCAACTCCAGAAGATATCATCATAAGACCAGTCTTTTGCTTTGGAAATTTTATACAATCAAAACTTAAAAGTGGCAGTGCAGATTGGTGAGTTTCTATGATTGATTGTATTTTGTGATATTGCATAATCTTATTCTAAATATCCAGCATGCCTTCATTCATTTGCATTTCATATCGGCATACACACATACACAGACATTCGCACATACAAATGTACACATTACAAATATATACATATACATATTCACACACATACACATATACAGAGTCACAAATACAAAAACACACTGTAACATACATACTCACGCATTAACACATACATACAGGCACACAGCTCTACTGCTCTGCCAGATTCAGTCACAGCCATAATTTATCCCATGTCTACACTTGAATTTTATTGCTAATCATCAGTTTCCATGAGTCGAGATCAATTTCTCCTCTTAGTGACTTTTAGAGTGGAGAGAAGAATTTAGTACAATCAATTTTATCTATGACTCTCAGAATTCTGTGACTTTGGTAAGGTCAAAAAAGGCTAATGTTCCTTTATTGAAATGAGTAAATCCAATATCCTCAAACTTTTCTCTCAAATAACATCATTGATTTTGAAACACTGTGTGCTCTGTTCCCTCAAGGGTAATTATGACTTTAAGTGGCTGTATGCCAACCAGTATTTTACATGTTCCAGACATGTCCAGAATTACACAAAATGTCTTTGGTTTAAAAGCAATTGCTCCAATGGAGGAGCAGCCGTATTTTCAGCTTAGGGCTTCATGGCCTAGAGTAATGACCACATAACTTCCTGCTGTGAAAGACTTTGCCTTTTACTCCCTTTTAGTTGAATTAGCAGATTTATTCATCTAGTATGTCCAGTTACTATTGTCCTTTCTCAAAGAAATTACCCCATGCTTTTTTTGTCCTTTTATTTTGGGCTTCTAAAAACAAAATGCTTAACATTGATTGAGAACAAGCATAAACAACAATAAATATATAACAAAAGACAATGAGGAATAATTTAAAGAAATATTTAAAATATGATACAATGTAAAGAATATTTGTGTTCATCCAGAAGCACAATGCTAGATAAAGCTATACATAATCTATGAAACTTCCTAGTTTGTTTGTTAGGTAATTCAAGGGATGATTAAAGCAGTATTTTTAAGTGAGATAAAACATTTTACAAAGATATTTTAAATATTAAGACCAAAAGTTGCCTACCTTATTGCTTCCTTCTCACCAGTCAGGACGGACTGCCAATTTATCTTGTCATTTTTTTTTATTTAATTGTGTTTATTAATTCTATTTTATGTGAATGAGTATATTGCCTGAATGTGTGTATCAGCATTCATGTTGTACCTAGTCCATGGAGGTCAGAAGAGGGTGTTGGATCCCCCGGAACTGGAGCTACAGATGGTTTTAGCTACCATGTGGGTCCTAGAAATAAAACCCAGGTTCTCTGCAAAAGAAACCAGTGCCCTTAACTACTAAGCAATCTCTCCAGCCCCATATTTTGCCATTGTGAATAAACCTGCAATTTTTAAAGTTGGTTACAGAATGATTCATTGCACAAAATAATTAAAAATAGCATATATTGCTATGTATTTGAGTAAATGAAGTTAGCAATAATTTAAATTCAATTTCAAATTTAAATTCAAATTTCAAATAATTTAAAAGCAATTTCAAATTACAACAAAAATGTATTAATGATACAGCAGAGGATGGATAAATATTTAGTGTCCTGGTGACATTATATTTTGTCAACATTCCTTCATATTCCAGGTTTAGGACCATAGATTCATGTAATATTAAGAAATAAAAAAAATAAATTATGAGAAGAGGAATTGTTAAAAAGAGATTCTCAAATTTTTGTTTTCACTTTCTAATTTTTTTATTTAAGTCCATCCACAGTTAGGAGGAATCTTAATTTTAAGTACCCTCAAGTTTTCTTGACAGGGTTTTGATATCTTGTTTAAGAACTATCTTGATAAAAATCATTAAACATAATTTCATTGATTCAAAAATTTCATACCATGAGTTATGAGCACATTCATTTCCCCTTCCGTTTGTTCATTTCCAGCTTACTACCACTCCCTAACTGGTTGCCCTTCAATAATATTTCTCTTTTCTCTTTCATTCCTAAAGCCTACTGAGTCCTAACTATGTTTCCAAAATGCTCTTATACGTGTGTCTATCTTTTAGAGTTAGTTCAAAATTCCAGACATCACACCCATGAGGAAAATTGACTCTCCACCTCCCAGCACAGACCAGTTGCTAATCGATTGTCAGCTAAGTCTGGGTTTTTTTTTTATTCAGTCCCCTACCATGGTAATTTTTTTGTATGGCTTGGATTTGCACAGGTATTGTGCATGTTGTCATAGCAATATGGGTTCTTATGAACAAATACTCTTTGGTGTCCAGACAGCACAGTTTCTTTAGAGTGATCCACCACCTCTGGCTCTTACAACCTTTCTGCCCCACTTCCACAATAATCCTTGAATCTTGGATGAACATGGCCCGTATAAGTATCTTTTTAAGTTTGAACACTTCATAGTCTCCTATTCTTTGCATATTGACCACATGTGGGTCTTTGTGTTAATTGTCATTCTGCAAGGAGAAACTTCTCTGGTGACGTCTGAGAGATGCACAGTGTAACTATAACTCACTAAAAGTCAGTTTAACACTATGCCAACTTCACAAAATTATAATAGTAGCTTCTCCTCTATGGACTGCAATCTGTCTAACAACAGGTTCTTGGCCCTGAAAACAGTGTCATATATGGCCTTCATTTTGTGAATGCAGCCTTAAATTTATAACATTTACGCCACTCTTACACCAGTGGGCATGATTGCCAAGCCAGTTGCTTTGATAGCTCACAGGGTTCAGCGATGGTTAATGTTGATGATTACCTAACATGAACAATGACTTCTAATGCTGTGAAAGCTAGAGAGGACAGATGAATTTTCATGGTCAGAAGAAGCTTGATTTCTCCTTATGAGCGCTGAGATTGAAGACCTGCACTATATTATTCTGGTGCTGAAATGTGAAGGGATCGCAGAGAGCAGCTGGGGTTTGGCACTGTGAGAGGCCAGGAAAGCCTCATTTACAGTGAAGACCTCAGGATTGCAGGGACGTCGAAGAAACACTGAGGCTTTGCATGAGGAGAGGTCAGAAGCACCTATTAGTGAAAGTGCAGGCTCCGTTTCAATGGACACCCCAGTTTTGTGGAGATGCCAAGACCATACGATGGCCACCAAGGACAATAGCAGGTGTGGAATAGGGATGATCTGGGCCTTTAGATAGGAGCTGTGTGCCCTATGGAGTCAGGATAGCAGAGCCTTTGGAGCACAAAAGATTGCAAGTGAATCCCAGAATCCAGACTTGAACTACTTTGCTGGACTTGGGCTTTGCTTAGGTGTGCCCAATTCTTTCCTTTGAGATAAGACAGTACTTGTTTTCGATTTTGCAGTAGCCCATAGTTAAAAGACTTATAAAAGCAACTGTGAGCTTTTAAGTGTTTGGATTTTTTAGGGAGTGTGTGTATTTTAAGGTTGTACTGTCTTATGCTGTTATATTAAGCTTAAAATCATATCTTGGGAACAAGAAATGGAAAGGTTGTGGCTTAATAATGATATGTTTTGTGTGTCAAGTTGGATCAATTGGGCTAAATAGCATTATTGACAACAGAACACACCTGGGTTGAAGGAGCCTCAATTGGGGAATTGCTTCCATTGGACTGGCCCGGGGCCATGTTTGTGGGGTATTTTCTTGATTGTTGAGTAATGTGGGAGGACCCCGTTCCCTCTGGGTGGTGCCGCCCCTAGGCAGATTTTGTACTCTATGAAAAAGCAGGTTGAGCATGGGCCAGAGGAGCAAGCCAATAACAAGCATTCCTCCATAGCCTGTGCTTCAGCTCCTGCCTCCAGGTTCTGCCCTGAGTTCCTATTTTGAGCAGTTAACATTTTATTTAGTAGGCTTTGAGTAGAGCATAATTATCTTGCCAGAATTTGCTTGTATCAAATCCAATCTCTTGTAATCTTTAGGAGAAAAGAAGTTGGAATTTCAATAGAACTAGAGAATTTCTCCATGTAGACTACAATCTTCAAACTCTAGCTTCAAAATTAGGCTTTTCTGGGTTTCCAGACTTCCTGTGGATAGTGCAGAATTGAGCCTAAACATATGCACACACACCTGCATTGTGAATATATGCATATATGTGTGTGTATATTTATGTGCATTAATATCTACCTAGACTACTCTCTATTTGACCTTCATCTACATTATTTTCCATTTTATTGTCATTGTAGATGATGATGATGCCCTTGCTGATTTTTTCAAGTCCTTTCTTCAATCTACCCTCCTCTATCTATCAATTAACAGAGTTCATAACATTGCAGAGTGATACATCTAATTGAATGATCTCCTTGCCTTCCAGTTATATCTGAAGTCAAACCTAGATAATCAGGAATAAAAAGTAAGTTCAGCCAAGTATTCAAATGTCAGACTGCACCAAGTTCATTGATATGTGACTGAGAAGACAAAAAATGAACAGAGAGCTATGAAACACTTGGATGAAGCAAATATAGTTCCCTAAAAGGAGAATACAGTGATGCATTAAATTTACACCCCCCCGCCCCCACACACACCCAACACACACAAATGCACTGTGGGCTTTAGGACATTAGAGCATTGTTTTGTTTAGAACTTGGTGATTATTCTTATTTTCTTCTTCAATTAATTGTTCATGAAGAATGAAAAAACTATTTAAAAATAAATATGGGAAAACAATATATTATGAGCATCGGGTAACTTATCTGCCAACTACACATTGTAGACTCAGCTGGCTTAGAACTCATTATGGAGACCAAACAGACTTCCACTAAGAGATACCCATGTCTCTGTTCCAATGCTGGGATTAAAGATTTGTGCTTCCATACCTGGCTTAATGAAGCTTTTTTATTTATTTTTATTTATTTATTTATTTATTTATTTATTTATTTTTTATTTAATTTGTCTTTTTGAGACAAGGTCTCCCTGGAGCCTCAGGCTGTCCTGGAACTCACTCTGTAGACCAGGCTGGCCTTGAACTCACAAAGATCTTCCTGCCTCTGCCTCCCGAGTGCTAGGATTAAAGGTGTGCACCACCACACCTGGCTAATGAAGCTTTTTTAAAAGAATGTAACAGTGGCTTTTGAAAACCAAAATGGAATAATATCTATTTTAGACTACCCAAAAGTTGAGAGATGTGGGGCTGGGGAGATGCTAGTGGTTAACAGCACCAACTGCTCTTGCAGAGGACCTGGATTTGATCCCCAGCACCCACATGGTGGCTGAGAATTATCTTTCACTCCTGTTCCAGGGGAATCTGAGACCCTCTTCTGACCTCGGTGGCATTGCACTACATGGGTGCACAAACCTACATGCAGACAGTACGTTCATACACATACAAAAATAAATACAAATTTAAAAACATTAAAAAAAAGTTGAGAGATGTTAGAAACAGAAATCTGTGTGAAAGAGATTTGCATAAATTGGTCGTAAATTAAGATTGCAGGAAAAAGACCTTCATTAGATCAACTGAATCAAAATACCAGCATAGATATGAGAGGGTTCTAAGTGGTTATACTGAACCCAGGAACTATTGGGAGTTGATAGCTACTGTCAGAGGGAGAGTACCATGCCTTTAGGGATGTGGCCTCTGGTAGGTGGCCTGTTCCCCAGTTGATGTCCCCTACCTTTGCACATATATGATACATGAATTAGATTAAGGGGGCTCTCAATAACAATGAAAAACAACTACAATGTAAGAAGAACTTCACATTCAAAATAGCCTCAATAAATTAAAATATTTCAGAACAAACCTGACCCTAAAGACACTAAAAACCTCTATAGCAAAAAATTTAAATCCTTGAAGAAGGAGATCAAAGAAGACACCAGAAATGGAAAGACCACCCCCCCATGCTCATGGACTGGAAGATTTAATACAGTATAAATGACCATCCTACCCAAAGTTATATACACATTCAATGCAATCTCAATTAAATCCCACATGAGCTTCTTGACAGACTTAGAAAAGAATTTCCTAAAATTCATAAGGAAAAACAAAAGAACCCAGATAGCCAAACCAACTCTGAGCAATGCAAATCAGAGTTCAAAGTACATTACAGGGCAGTAGTCCTAAAAACTGCCTGGAATTTATACAAAAACAGACCCATAGATCAATGGAACAAAATTCAAGATCCAAACTTGAGCACATGCAATTTTAGCCACGTCATACTTGACAAAGTGACCAAGAAGACTCAATAGAGGAAAGACAGGATCTTCAGCAAATGATCTTGATAAAACTGGATCAGCACTTGTAGAAGAATAAAACTAAACCCCTACCTTTCAACCTGTACAAAAACCAACCCCAAATGGATCAAAGACCTCAATGTGAAGCCCCGAGCCCTGCAAATGATAGAAGAAAATGTTAGTGGTAACGTACAAGACATAGGTATAGGAAAAGGCTTTCTAAATCAGACAGCAGCTGCACAGGAAATAAGGTCAATTGACAAGTGGAAACTTATTGAACTCAAAAGCTTCTGTATAGTGAAAGAAACAAAGAATTGAAGAGAAAACCCACAGAGTGGGAGGAAACCTTCACCAGTGACATATCTGACAGAGCATTAACATCCAGGGTATATACATTATTCAAAAAACAAAGGAACAAGAAAACAATGGCCCACTGAAAGATGGAGAACACAGTTGAACAGAGGCTTCACAAATGAAGAAGTAAAGATGGCTGAGAAACATCTAAAAGAATTTTCAGTGTCACTAATAATCAAACACATGCAAATTAAAACAACTTTAAGATGTCAGCTTACCCCTCTAAGACTATGATCAGTCAGCTATGATCAAGAAAACAAAATAATCTATTTAGAGAGAATATTTTAAAAATATCATGTCAGGTTTGGAGAGATAGCCTAGTGGATAGGAGCACTGACTGCTTTTGCAGAGGACCTGGGTTCGATCCCCAGCACCCACATGGCAGCTAAGAACCTCTGTAACTCCAATTCCAGGAGAACTCCAGTTCCAGGGGAATCTGAGACCCTCTTCTGACATCCACGGCATTGCACAACATGGGTGCACAAACCTACATGCAGACAGTACACTCATACACATACAAAAATAAATAAAAATTTAAAAAATCATGTCAAAAAGGTAACAAGATTTTTCAGATTATCCAGGAAAGTCAGAATGACATTATGTAAAATATTTACAGAAAAAAAATGTATAGTATGATATGTGGATAATGGGGCTTGAGAGAAAACTCACTGGGTAAGAGCACTGACTACTCTTACAGAGGATTCAGGTTTGATTTCCAGCACCCACATGGCAGCTAACAGCTATTTGTAACTCCAGTTACAGAGGATCTGATGCCCTCTTCTGATCTCCTTGGACATTGCACCACATGAGTTCACCTATCTACAGGGAAGCAATGCACTCAAACACATAAACTATAAAATAATAATTAAAATATTAAAAATGCATAACTTACATTGTTTTTCATATCAAACAATTTAGGTGGTTTAGTTAATTTATTATGGCTTCTCCTTAGAACTAAAAACAGGATGCATGTATACAGATATGTGCGTGGCATTGATAATGCCTGTATCCACAGTTCTCCTAATAACACTGTGAAGAGAAGAACCTCCATAGTATATAAATGAAAAGACCGAGGTATATGGGCTTTCTTGACGCCCACTGAGGCAAAACTACTTCCTCCTATTCAAAAAAATATTCTAAGTTCTTCACTAGTCCCAGGGACATGATATTCCAGAGGTAACCAAAAAGTGTCTCTTCTTTTCAAAAATTAATCTAGCTGGGCTGGTCAATCAGAATCCCTCTGATTTACCTCAGGACATGTTATGGAGAGGGGAAGACTCCATTCAATAAAGTAATTTGTTCATTCATTTTTTTTCAAGAAGCTCCTCTCCCTGTCAGCTAAATATCAAGCTTCTAAGCTTTTTCTTTACAGAAAAAGGGCCTGCCTGCTTTTCTACAGAACTCAGAAAACACAACTTTTCTTTTCCCATAATTCTATCTAGTCTAGATCCATATTCTGGGCAGCTGCCAAGATACAGAGCTAGCCTTTCCCATTGCTTTACTCCCAAATACTAACAAAATTGGCCTCAGGCTTCCTTCTGAGCCCATTTTAAAGTGATTTTAATATAGAGACTAAGAACACAAAAAGGAAAACTCAGTAGCTGTGGTCATATGGGAACAGTGGCAAACTTAAGCCAACAGAGTCATGAAAAGGGAAGAAATGTAAACACAAAAATACAGATATAAAATTCCTTTTTTCAGACTTTATAATTTTGGTACAAGGGTGGAGGGTAAGTTGGCATATTTTATTTTATTTATTTTTTGTTTTATTTATTTGATTTTTTAACAGTTGGTTATAAGTAATGAATACAAGCATCCTTCATGTAAAACTAATTTGCAAGCAGCTATGTCCAAACCCACACAGCCCAAGGCTCGCACCAGCCAGCTGGAGAGGCTTGTATGTACGATCGTGTTGATCAAATAACTCTCCAGTCTATATTGCTATAGTCTTTCAATTCACCCCAATCTCAACCTTTACATTCTACCATGCCCCCTCTTCCGCAGATTGTTCCCTAGGCTTTAGAAAAGGGGAACAAGTGGGAAAGAAGAAAAACAGTCTGCTTTCTCTGGAGATGTTGGTTTGGACTCTGATCAGCTCAGGCTGTTTCCCTTCATGGGTTGGCGGTTTATCCAGGAATAACCTTTTAATCCTACTAATGTAGCACAAGCAATTATATATATACAGGCATTTAAACAGTACTAATTATTATAGTAGGTTATGTTGATATAGACACAGATGTTTGGATGGCATGCTAATCCATGAACTATAGTTTTTCTGTAAAAATGACACGGTCTTACTGTGGATTATAACATCTCCTAACCACTAGAGAACATAAGCTTGTGGCATCAGCCATGAGTTATTCCTCCAAGGAGAGAGCTACTAGCCAATTATATTTGGGATATACAGACATATGGCTGCTACTGCTGCACAGTTTTTCCAGGCAGGTGAGGTGTAGCTGATGCTGACAGAGGAGTCTTGCTTGACTCAAGAAGACCAATATTTGCTTTACAGATTTAGTGGCCTTTGGTAACACTCTCTGGCATTCCAGAGACCAACTGTACACTTGCAAGAGCAGTCTCATTGCATCTTTCTTCTTTGACAGCAGGGCCTTACCGCTTCTCTTCTTTGAGGTATCCCAGTTTACAGGCAAGAAGCCTTTACCTTTTGGGGGGCTTGGGTCCCATGGCTAACATCTCATTGGCAGAATAATCCATTGCTGATATCAGAGCTCTCCTGTATTAATATATTTTGCTTAATTGCACAGCTTATAAAGACTTTAGTATCATATATGGCTTTGAATAGAGAATAATCCTTTCACAGTTCCTATGTCTATTAGTCAATTAAAGAAAACAGTTATACCAGTTTTTTAAGAGATTACATCTATAACGGTTGGCTCTAATTTACAGTCAGAGAATGACTTCATTACCATCATGATTTTCTTTGTTCTATGAAAAGGAAGTAAGAAAGTCTCTCATATTAAAACACTGAGGCACCTGGTAGGTAAAGTCCATTAGGACTCATTATAAACAGTTGTTACAAATAGGATCCAGAGAGATGTTTGATGCCTGTAGCAGTCTAAGGCTTTTCTTCCTTTTAATGTTTGCATGGGCCAACTTCTCTGCTGGTATTTCTTGATACATCCTGCACAATGCAAAGCTGTATCTTTTCCTTCTCAGCCATTAAGTTGGTGATGTTTTGACCTGTGGGAACATGCAAATCTTTTCCTACTGTTAGTTTTAAGATTTAAATTGAAAAATTTGACAAAAGGTTTAATATATAACTGTATCCCCTTTTTTTATTTTAGGTTTTTATTTTTTGACCTATGAATCTCAAAAAGGCAGTTGTAGTACACATACCTATAGGCAGGAATCAAGGTGTAAATTTTCATTAAATTTACCCAAGCTGTTTATCATTGACTGTATGTTGTTAATTTGGGAAGCAAACTTAATTCCTTAAGTTAAATTATCCTACAGGTTAAAGAAAATGTTACAAGATAATACTGTACAACACAAAAATTATAGAGAACATTTGTATATATTAATCCCAATGATGTTGTTATACAAATTTTAAGTAAAACAAATGTGGACAACAATTTACATTTCTGATTAGCTTAAATGTATTACCATTTTAATTGGAACCTTTTAATCAATGTTGTTTAATATAGACATTTTTACTTTTACTAAGTCCTAAAATACCCTATAATATGTTAACAAAGTTTGGGCAAATTTGGATACCTTTTAAATTCACATCAATTAAATATACATTAATATAATATAGACCCATGTCCCCCTCCCAACCCTCCCACCCCACCAGATTCAATGTTTCAGTAAGTTATTTGATGCAGTCTTTTCTGTTGTTGTTCCTTCCAATATGCATCACTCCCCACAAGAAATATTTGCAACTGGGTTATTGGCCCTAGCATCCACAAATGAGGAATACCATTCATCATTTGTTTTTCTGGGACTGTAACTTCACTTAACATAATATCTTCTAGTTTCATCCATTTACCTGCAAAGTTCATGATGTGTTTGTTTACTGCTGCATAGAACTCCATCGTGTACACGTACGTTTTCTCTATCCACTCATCAGTTGAGGGGCATTTGGGTTGGTTCCAGCTTTTTGCCATTGTGAACAGAGCTGCAATAAATATAGCTGTGTGTATATCTCTGAGGTAAGATGAGTCTTGTGGATATATACCCAGGAGTGGTATGATTGGGTCAGATGGCAAACTCATTTTGAGTCTTCCAAGGGTTCTCCAGACTGCTTTCCATAGTGGCTGCATGAGTTTACATTCCCACCAGCAAGGGATGAGCGTTCCCCTTTCCCAACAACCTCTCCAGCACTTGGTATCATTTGTTTTTTTGATCCTAGCCAGTCTTATCAGACTGAGTGGATATCTTAAAGTGGTTTTCATTTGCATTTCCCTAATTATTAGTGATGCTGAACACTTTTTAATATGTTTCTCAGCCATCTCTAATTCCTCGCTTGTGAGGTCTCAATTCAACTCTGCTCCATCTTTTGAGTGATTCATTTGTTTTCTTTCTTCTTTGTTTTTTGAGTATTTTATATACTCTGAAAATCAATGCTTTGTCAGATGTATCTGCACTGAAGGTTTCCTCCCACTCTGTGTGTTTTCTATTCACTTCCTTTATTATTTCTTTTGATGTTCAAAGCTTTTGAGTTTAATGAGGTCCCATTTGTCAATTGTCGACCTTAATTCTTGCACAGCTGCTGTTGGATTTAGGAAGTCTTTTCCTATGTCTATATCTTGTAGTCTGCTGCCAAGTTTTTCTTCTCTCACCTCCAGAGTTTGGGGATTCACGTTGAGTTCTTTGATACATGTGGAATTGACTTTTGTACAGGGCAAGGGGTAGGGGTTTAATTTCATTCTTCTACAAGTGGTGATCCAGTTTTGCCAACACCACTTGCTGAAGATGCTGTCTTTCCTCCATTGTGTCTTCTTATCCCCCTTGTCTAATATGAGGTGGCTGAAATTGTATATGCTCAGGTTTGGACCTTCAGTTTTGTTCCATTGGTCAATAGGTCCAGTTTTGTTTTTGTTTTTGCCAGTACCAAGCTGTTTTTATGACTATAGCCCTGTAGTATAGTTTGAAGTCTGGTATAGAGTCCCCCCCCCCTCAAATTGCTCTTTTCACTCAGGGTTGTTTTGGCTATTTGGAGTCTTTTGTTTTTTCAGATGAAATTAAGGACTTTTTTTCCAAGCCTGTGAAGAAACTCTTGAGGATTTTAATTGGGATTGCACTGAATCTGTACAAGAGTTTGAGTAGAATGGACATTTTTACTATATTAATTTTACCAATCCATTAGCATGGGAGGTTTTCCATCTTCTGATGTTTTCTTCAATTTCCTTCTATAAGGGTTTAAAATTTTTGTTGTAGAGATCTTTGGTGTCTTTGGTTAGGTTTGCTGCTAGGCATTTTATTGTTTTTGAGGCTATTGTGAGTGGGAAGGTCTCCTTATATTCCTTCTTCAGTTGCTTGTTGTTGCTGTAAAGAAAGGCTACCGATTTTTCTAGATTAATTTTGTATCTTGCCACTTTACTGAAGCTCTTAATTGTTTCTAGGAGTTTTCTGGTGGAGTTTTTAAGCATCCCTTAAATAAATGATTGTATCATTCGCAAAAAGGGATAGCTTGACTTCCTCTTTTCCAATTAGAACTCATTTAATTTCCTTTACTTGCCTTACTGCCCTAGCAAGGATTTCAAGCACTATATTGAAAAGAAGTTGTGACAGGGGGTATCCTTGCAAAGTTCCTACCTTTAATGAGAATGGTCTGTCATTTCCCCATTTAGGATGATATTGGCTGTGGTTTCTTTCATATGGCTTTGATTACATAGAGGAATGATCCCTCCAATCCAATTCTAGGACTTTAAGCATGAAGGGATGCTGGATTTTCTCAAAGGCTTTTTCCGTGTCAATTGAGATGAACATGTGTTTTTTTTGTCTTTCAGCCCATTTATATGTTTGATGATATTTATTGATTTTCATATATTGAACCATCCCTGCATTTCTGGTATGAATACAACTTGGTCATGATGGATGATCTTCTTGATGTGGGTCTTTATGCTATTTGCAAGTATTTTATTTAGAATTTTTGCATTTGTGTTCATTAATGAAATGGATCTATAGTTCTACTTTCTGGTTGTATCTTTGCCTGGTTTTGGTAATAGAGTGATGCTGGCTTCATAGAAGGAATTTCGAAGAATTCCTTCTGTTTGTATCCTTCTAAACAATTTGAGTAATAAACAATTTGAGTAATAATGGTTGTAAGTCTTTTTGAAATGTTTTATAGAATTCTTCTGTGAAACCATCTGGGCCTGGGCTTTTTTTAGTTGGGAGGTTTCTTATTACATGTTCAATTTCTTCATATATTATTGGTCTGTTTAAGCTGTAGATCTCTTCTTGGTTGAGTTTTTGTGATTCCCAGGATTTCAGATATTCATCCATTTCTTCTAGGTTTTCAAACTTAGTAGAGTATAGGTTTTTGAAGTATTCCCATATGGTTGTCTGGATCTTTTCATTGTTTGTTGTGATATTTCCCCTTTCATCACAGATACTATTGATTTGGAGTTGTTCTTTCTTTCCTTTGGTTAACTGGGCTAGAGGTCTGTCTATCTTGCTTATTCTCTCAAAGAACCAACTTTTGTGTTCATTCATTTTTTTGTATAATTTTCTTTGTTTCTATTTCATTGATTTATGCTCTTATTTTTGTTATTTATTCTTGTCTGCTGTGTTTAGGGTTCATTTGTTGTTCACTCAAGTGTTTTTATTTGCAGCGTTAGATAGTATAAATCGCTGTTGTCCACATTTGTCTTACATAAATTTGTAGAGCAATTAACTCTGGGATTGGCACATACAAATGTTCTCTATAGTTTCTCTGTTGTACAGTATCACCTTGTAGCATTCTCTTTAAGATGATTCAACATAAAAATTAAGTTTTCTCCCCAAGTTAATCATATATAGTCACCCAAAACAACATGGGTGAATTTGATGAAATCTGGGCCTTGATTCCACCCTATAGTTATGTATAATACAACTGTCTTCTGGAGACTCATGGGTTAAAAAAAAAAGGGGGGGTACAGACAGACATGAAACCTTTTAGTCAAAAACCTTGCAATTCAAATCTTAAAACTAACTATGGGAAAAGATTTGTTTGTTCCAACAGGACAAAATGTCACCAACTTAACGGCTGAGAAAGAAAAGATACAGCTTTGCATTGAGTAGGATGTACCAGAAAGTGCCAACTGAAAGGTTGACCCGTCTGAACATCGAAAGGAAGAAAAGCCTCAGATTGCCATAAACATCGAACCCCTCTGTGGCCCCTACATGTAACAACTATTTATAATGAGTCCTAATGAAACTTACCTTCTAGGTGCCGCAAAGGTTTTGATATGAGAGACTTTCTTGCCTCCCCCCCAGAACAAGGAGAAATATGACGATGATGAGGTCGCTCTCCAACTGTAAATTGGAGACAACTATTATAGAGGTAATCTCTTATAAAACTGGTAAAACTGCCTTCTTTAATTGACTAATAGACATAAGAACTGTGAAAAGGATTATTCTCTGTTCAGAACCAAATATAATACTAAAGTCCTTAAACTATGCACTTAAGCAAAATATATCAATACAGGAGCTCTGACATCAGTAATGGATTATTCTACCAGGGAGATGTTGGCCAGGGGATCTAAGGCCCCACAAAAGGTAAAGGCTCCTTGCCTCTAAACTGGGATACCTGCAAGAAGAGGGGCGATAAGGCCCTGCTGCTGAAGACCTGACGTTAACATGGGAAAGATGTATTGAGACCACACATGCAAGTGTACAGATGGCCTCTGGAACACCAGAGAGTGTTACCAAAGGCCACTAAACCAATAAAGCAAATACGGGTCTCCTTGAGTCAAGCAAGACTCCACCGTCAGCACCAGCTACACCTCACCTGCCTGGAAATACTGTGCAGCAGAGGCAGCCATATGCCTGTATATCCCAAATCTAATTGGCTATTGGCTCTCTCCTTGGAGGAATAACCCATGGCTGATGCCACAAGCTTACATCCTCTACAGGTTAGGAGATGTTATAAGCCACAGTAAGACCCTGTCATATTTAACAGGAAAAAATGTAATTCATGGATTAACATATCATCCAAACATATGTGTCTATACCAAAGTAACCTACCATAACTATTAGTGCTGTTTAAATACCTATATATCTAATTGCTTGTGCTTCATTAGTAGGATCGAAAGGTTATTCCTGGACAAACTGTCAGCCCATGAAAGGAAACAGCCAGAATTGACCAGAGTCCAAGACAACAGCTCCAGAGAGAGTGGACTGTTTTGCTACTCATCCACCTGTGCCCCTTTTCTAAGCCTAGGGAATAATCTGTGGAAGAGGGGGCGTGGTAGAATGTAAGGGCTGTGATTGGGGTGAATGGTGAAACTACAGCAATGTAGTCTGGACACTCACTTGATCAACCTGATTGAACATACAACCCCTCACCCCCTGCTGGAAGGTGGGGCTGTGGGGGTTTGGGCACAACAGCCTGCAAATTGGTTTTACATGAAGGATGCTTGTACTCATGGACTATCATTTATATCTAAAAAACAAACAAACCAAAAAACTGAGAGAAATATGCAGGACAGTTATGGCAGAATGCATGATCTTGGTTGGGGTGGGGATAGGGGAGAAGAAAAAGGGAAATATGCCTGAACTGAATTGGAAAATGATGTATGAAATGCACAAAGCATCAAAAAAAAAAGATAGTTCACTCGTGCTACTTTTATTTATTTATTTATTTTTTGATGTAGGCTCTCAGGGCTATAATCTTCCCTCTTAGGACTGCTTTTAAAGTGTCCCATAGGTTCTGTTGTGTTGTATTATCATTGTCATTCAGTTTCAGGAATGTTTTTATTTCTTTATTTCTTCATTTCTTCCTTGACCCATTCATTATTCAAGAGAGTGTTGTTCAGTCTCCATGTGTTCCTGTAGGCTCTAAGGCTTATCCTTGTGTTGATATTGAGCTTTATTGCATTGTGGTCTGATAGAATGCATGAGATTATTACAATCTTTTTGTATTTGTTGAGTTTTTTCCCGTGTCCCAGAATATGGTCTATTTTGGAGATTGTTTCTTGGGGTGCTGAGTAGAAAGTATATTCTCTGGTGTTTGGGTGGGATATTTGATAGATGTCTGTGAGGTCCATTTGTTGTATTGTATCATTCAGTTCAGATATCTCTCTGTTTATTCTTTGTCCTATTGATCTGTCCAAAGTACGTAGTGGTATAATGAAATCCCCTACTATTAGTAAGTTGGAGTTAATCTGTGCCTTGAGGTCCTGAAGAACTGTCTTTATAAGGTTTGGTGCACTAGAGTTTGGTGCATATATATTCATGGTTCTGAAATCTTCATGGTCAGTTGTTCCTCTGATAAAGATATAATGGCCCTCTTTGTCTCTTTTGATTTCTTTTACTTTGAAGTCTATTTTGTCCGATATTAAAATAGCAACACCTGCTTTCTTTTTGGTACCATTAGCTTGGAATATTTTTTTTACATCCCTTCACTTTAAGATGGTGCCTATCCTTGAGGCTGAGATGGGTTTCTTATAGACAGCACATAGATGAGATTTGTTTCCTAATCTAATTTCCTGGTCTATGTCTTTTGATTGGGGAGTTTAGTCCATTAATATTTAAGATTATAAATGATAGATGGATGTTGCTGCCTTTCACCTTATTATCCATCTGCATTTTTAGTCTCAGACTCTACCTCTGCAGTTATGTTTTTATTAGTTTCTCTTTCTAGGTGTTTGGGGATATTTGCTCCTCTCTTCTGCCCTTTGAAATGCTTCAAGTATTTTCTGAAGAGTTGGTTTTCTGGATATGTATTCTATCATCTTGTTTATGTCATGGAAGATTTTTCTCTCTCCTTCAACTATATTCAACATTTTTGCTGGGTATAATAATCTGGGTTGGCATCCATAGTCTTTTAGCACTGGGAATGCTTTGCTCCATGTTCTTCTTGCTTTCATGGTTTGTGCCGAGAAGTCAGTTGTAATTCTGATGGGTTTCCCCTTATATGTGACTTGTTGTTTTTCTTTTGTAGCTTTCAGAATTTTGTCTTTGTTTTGGGTGTCTAGCATTTTAACTATGATATGGCATGAGGAGTTTCTTTTCTGATCTTGTCTGTTTGGAATTCTATGTGCTTCTCGTATTTGTATAGTTTTGTCTTTTTTCTTAGTTTGGGGAAAGTTTCATCTATTATTCTGCTGCAGATCTATTCTGTTGCAGATCTGATTAACATTATTCTCTTGAGATTCTTCTTTCTCTATTCCTATGATGAGGAGGTTTGATCTTTTCATAGTGTCCCATATTTTCTTGGTTGTTCCACTTTTGTGTATTTTTAAATTTTTCATAATCTTTATTTGAGCTTTTTAGTTGCTCTATGTTATCTTCCAGCTTCCTCTGTTCTATTTCTGAGTCTTTTTCCATTCATTTCCTCTTGATTGGATGAGTGGTCTTTTTTTTTTTTTCATTTCATCCTGTGATTTCTTTAGTATGCCCATTTCCTTTTGGAGCTTCTCAATATCTCCCTGTCGCTCCTTACTTCACTGGTTGGCTTCCTTTTTCAGTGTTTCCACTTCCTTCCAGAGTTTGTCATTTTCTCCTTCTAGTTCTTTCTGGAGTTTGTCATTCTCTCCTTTTAGTTCTTTCCGAAGTTTGTCATTGTCTCCCTCTAGATCCTTCTTGAGTTTTTCATTATCTCTCCTTAGTTCTCTGACTTCATCTTTATATTCTTTAATTTCTCTGAATAGGTCTGCAATTGTTCCTCTAAGATCTGTTTCTTGGATCACCTCCAGGGGGATCCCACTGTAGCAATCTCCTACAGGGTTGGTAGAGTTTCTTGTGGAATTATCCTGCATCTTTCCCATGTTGTCCTTTTGTCATGTCCCTGGCATGTGAGTTACCCTTTTTTTTTGTATTCCTATGTGAATCACAAATGTCTTTTCACTGTGTTGAAGGCTTGCTTTGCTTACCTCCTTCAGATGCCTTATTTTTTTTTCCCCTCATTGTTTATGGAGTGTTGACTTGTCTAGGTTTCAGGCTTTCAATTTTGTTTATATATTGGAAGTCTAATTCACTCTTCCCTTTCTATTCTGAAGGTTCTCCAAAAAAATCCACTTGGATGCTCTCTCAGCAATTCCAGTTCCTGCGGCGGGGGGGAGGGGGGGGAGTAATGCCTGAATTAGCCTGCACCCAGGTACTCTGTGCTTCAGGTGGTCCTACCAAGCAAGGCCCTGACCTGAGCACTGTGCACTCCAGACTCACAATGGTGCCAGGCCTGATTTTACTTCTGGCTACAAGGGGGAAGGGCAAGCCCACCCAAACAGCCACACCTAACAAGGGTTTAACAGGCTCATGTTTGATCCCAGCAAGCAGGGCCACTGCACACTGCCACAAACCAAGGAATCAATTATCCAGCAACCCAAGAGTAGATCTATGCTAAAATCTTCCTGGCTGAAGCGTTCGGCTTCTACCTGTGCTTCAGGTGGTTCTAGCAAGGCCCTGACCTGAGCACTGCACACTCCAGACTCACAATGGCCCAGATATAAAATTCTTAGGCTAGGCCAGCCTGGTCTACAGAGTGAGTTCCAGGACAGCCAGAGCTACAGGGAGACCCTGTCTCAAAAAGACCAAAAAAAAAAAA
Organism: Rhizomys pruinosus; assembly: GCA_009823505.1. Lineage (NCBI taxonomy): Eukaryota > Metazoa > Chordata > Mammalia > Rodentia > Spalacidae > Rhizomys > Rhizomys pruinosus. Next base: position 842,935 of record VZQC01001111.1, on the reverse strand, counting down.
TTCTTAGGCCTAGGAATATTAATCTATAGCATTATAAGGTCGGAGCCAAGCTTCCTCTTGTTTTAAATTATATTAACAGTTCTGCATTTCCCCAGATGTTGTGGCTTATTGCTCTGAGATTGTAATCAATTAATTCCATCTATTCTGGAAAGAAATAGTCATTTAATTTGGCACTGTGCCAATGTGGGGGGAAAATGATCAAAGTATCTTTCATTTTCTTTAGGTTACAGGCAGCAACTAGAAGACTGTTTATGCAAAATCATAACTCTGACCTCAAAGGTGGTAAGAGATAGTTTATTCTGAAGTCAAATATGAGTGACCATGCCCTGGGAACAAGGATTCAGTTTACCTGAAAATCTATGTTCCAACATGGTAACAGTTTCAGACAGGTTTTATAAAACAGAACAAAAAAAGTCATAAGACTCTTTTCAAACACATTGGTGGATACATTCAATAGATGGGTCATAGCAAAGAGGGGAATTCAACTCTAGGTTACAAGATGCTATCTGATGACATTCTTAGTCTTTTGGTTGGGTAGAGCTGTTTCTTTGTTAATATATTTGATAAGTCACTTAAGATATTAAGTCAGAAAAAGAGATGGAAGGAACATGGCCCAAGATAAATTGTAAATAGGCTCTATTTCCACAACAACATCCAGTCCCCAAATCTCCACATCATTGAAATGCAAATCAGTTGTTCAGCCCTGCAGAAAGTTAAATCCAAGATAGAGGATTATTATTTTTTTTGAGAAGTTTTTGTTCTCAATGTTTCGTCTCCAGAAAAATCTACCTGCCATTATTTTAGTTACACTGACTCAATTTTTGACCTGCTGTTGATTGAACAGTGGCTGAATCAGGGGCCAAAAGTCTGTGCTTTTAGGATTGAGAATTAGACACAGAATATTTTAGCTTCTGAGAGTATGCCAGAGCAGTTTAAAATTGGCACTCTGAGTAAGTGGTATAAAATGCTCTAAGAAATTCAAACTACATTCCAGAAAATAGGTTTCCTTCATTCATCAAAAAAGAAATAATTATGTTCCAGATATACTTTCACATTCTCTTTGTGTTCACTAAAAATTATTCAAATTCCTCCAATTTTATGATTGAAAAGGGATATTCTAAAAAATATTTTATTCATAAGATAGTGTGTACATTAAATTTTATTTTGTTTATTTTCAGTAAAGTAATTTATTGTATCATATAGTTAAATGTCATGATAAGTGATGTTCCTGGCTCACCCATTACTTCATGCTCAACAATAGTTTAAAATAATATCTCAAGGATAATTAATAATTTGTGCATAATTATTTGTTTTCCAAGTAGATTTGCTTCTTACACATTTTTTATTATATTTAATATAGCATTGAATTTTTCACTTATATATGTCCTTTGAAAATTACTTATTATCACCAAACACTGAAAACAAAGGAAAGTAGCTATACAAATGTCTTCTTTTTTATAATTACCAATTGAGATAATACATGTAAAATACTTGGAAATCTATAATTTATTAAGTTTATCTGATTATACTATAAAGAAAATTTCAGAAATTGAGTATGTTGGCTTATTTTCTCCTAAGGAGAAAATCTACTCACAATTACAGCAGAGACTCCTTCGCTTATGACATTAATGAAGTATAGAAATGATTCCTAAACATATTATCTTTGCTAATGAGATTTAAATACCTATTTTCCAGTAATCCTAAAACTCATGTTGGTTACAATGTATAGTAGTGGAGATGAGTTATTTGTTTTATAATTCTACTTTAAAATCTTTACATAAAATATTATTTTCATTGACTTCAGAATAGTGAGTATTCTTGACACATCTAATGGCCAAGACAGGTTATGATAATGGTAAATTGTAAAGCATTGGCTTGTTTCAAGTCAAAGTGAGTCCATGTGGTGATGAATAAAAGCTCAACTCCTCAGGAGTGGCAAGAGAAATCATTTTACTGACAGTGCAGCTGTCCATGTACACACCTGAGATTAAAAGTAAGATATGTTCTCTCTTGTCACTCTTGGCAGTTCCAATTTCTCACCTCTTCACATGAACTGAACATGGCATTGTTGATAAACAGTTTCCTCATCTCTGTAGGCTTTATAATGGGATGACATGTCAGCTGCAGCCATTTCAGAAGTTAATACTCTGGAGTTTGGTTTCTGCACACACTGAGTGTCAATTTTCTCTGTAGTGATTTCAAGCACCCTTCTCCAGATCATCACCAGCCAGCTGCTGCTTATTTCCTTATGTTATTCTATCACATTTCACAGCTAGGCAAAATTGAGTTTCCCCTTGTAAAAGCAGTATCTTCAATGTGAATGACCCCATTGGCAAGCAACTTCTGACTGTCATTTATATACATTTGAAAGAACTGTCAAAAATATCTACAGTTATTCACTTAGCTATCTTCATAGGCAAAAGGTGTGTAACAGATTCGAAATGATATTAACTCCCTCCTGAAAGATGGTTTTATCATTGGGATTCTCTTGCAATTTAGTAGATAAAAGATACAGGTATTTTGTGCTCAGTAAGTTGTTTAATACATTTGAGAATTGTAAAAAGGCAAAAATGAAGGAAAACAAGAAAAAAAGAAGGAACAAAAAGAAAACAATCCCAGTTTACTATATTAAAAAAAAAAGCTAAAATAGATGTAGCAGGACATAATGGTTTCTTCCAGTGTATGTTCTTTTGCTATTAAGTAAAATTTGCACTTATCTACATGTTGCATTCTATCTTATGCTGTTTTGTAATGCCCTCGTTTATTGTCTATCTGGATCATAAATGTATTTATGTCTGTCCATTTGTTAAAATGTAAGTAAAATCATCATAAGGAATGGAATATTGAAAATGACCCAATGTAGAAGAATGGAATTGGACTCTAGCATACTACAAGATGCAGTAAACTCAAAATGAGAGAAAAATCTTAAATAACCTAATACAAAGTTATTAAAATAAATATGGCATGAAATTTCTTGAGATTATACTGTACAACATTTTTGTGTGTATAAAATACCAAAAATATATGCAACAAAAGAGGAAAAATACAATAAAGGGGTCATGCATCAATCTAACTAAAAGCCTTCTGCATAACAAGAGAATAATTATGATCAACAGTGTGAAAAGAGAACCAATGCAATAACAGAAATTATTTGAGAATCATGAAGTTGATAATGAGACCATACCTTTACCATCTAAGCAAGTCACTCAACTACATAGTTAAACAAACCAAGTAACAAGCAAAAAACAAGGAAACTGATTCACAAATTATAAGAAATGGAATAGGCATTTATCCAAAGAAGAAATTATGAAATTTGTGAACAGATCATAAAAAAATCAGTGTAAATAATCCTCTGAAGAATTTGAAACAAAATCACAATAAGTTATTACCTCATAAATATTAGAATGCCTATTATTAAAATAAAAGATATCAGAGCATGGAGAGTTGGCTCAGCAATTATGAGCACTGGCTTTTCTGGCAGAAGCCCCAGTTCCAAGGGAATCCTATATTCTCCTGACCTCCATGGAAATTGGGGAATTGCATGACATGGATAACTTACATACATACAGGCAATACAGAAATACTCATACACATGAACTAAAATGTAAGTCACAGATTTTTTTTAATAAAAAGGCATAGCATATTGAGGAATATACTGAGAAAAGAAGACTTATCCATTATTGATGCAAATGTAAATGGTACAATTATGGAAGAGAGTATAATGCACCTGGAAAAAATAGAGAACTAATCTAAGATCTCCCAATCCTACTATGGTGATCTATTCAAATGAAAATAAATCTGTAAATAAAGGTGCCATCTATACACCTGTGTTCATGGAAGCATTATTCAAAATAACCAAGTTATGAAAACAAAGTAAATGTCCATTAACAGATGAGCAGAAAAAAGCACATAACGTGGTGAAAGACAAATACATTATCTCAATAGGATGTGGAATTTTAGGTAAACTTCACCGGCCGTGGTCTACCTAGAGAGTTCCAGGATAGTTGAGGCTACAGGGAAACCCTGTCTTAAAGAGACAAAAAAAAAGAATTGCACTAACCTATGGGTAGATTATGAATTAAGAGGGCAGTTTGAGGCTGGACGTGGTGGCGCACGCCTTTAATCCTAGCACTTGGGAGGCAGAGGCAGGTGGATCTTTGTGAATTCAAGGCCAGCCTGGTCTACAAAGCGAGCTGCAGGCCAGCTGGGACTAAAAGGGAGACCCTGTCTCAAAAATACCAAAAAAAAAAAAAAGAGGGTAGTTTGTTACTATGTCTATTTAGCAAATAATAGTAGGTTCACTCCTGGGGACAGGCTGTGTGTTGTTCTATTTTTTCTTGACAAGGTCTCTCTACTCCAAACCTGTATGTAACTCACTATGTAGAGGAGGCTGGCCTACATGTCACAACGAGAGATGGACCTTCCTCTACTTCCCAATGGCAGAGATTGAAGGCGTAGTCCACCATAACGGGTGTTGAAGCTAAATTCTCTTAATAAATTTCAAGAATAAAGTACAGCCTTTTAGCATTTAGTCAGATCAAAATTTACTAATCCCACATATCAGGTCAGACTCTATTTCCCCACACTCAGCGTTTGGAAAACAGCTTTCTGCTCTTGTGCTTCTGTGAATTTGACCTTACTTTTTTTTTTTTTTTTTTTTTTTTTTTTTTGTCTCTTTAAGACAGGGTTTCCCTGTAGCCTCAACTACCTGGAACTCTCTAGGTAGACCCACGGCCGGTGAAAGTTTACCTAAAATTCCACATCCTATTGAGAACATGTATTTGTCTTTCACCACGTTATGTGCTTTTTTCTGCTCATCTGTTTAATGTGGACATTTAACTTTGTTTTCATAACTTGGTTATTTTGAATAATGCTTCCCATGAACACCAGGTGTATAGATGGCACCTTTATTTTACGATTTATTTTCATTGAATAGATCACCATAGTAGGATTGGGAGATCTTAGATTAGTTCTATATTTTTCCAGGTGCATTATACTCTCTTCCATAATTGTACCATTTACATTCTGCATCAATAATGGATAATGTCTTCTTTTTCTCAGTATAATTCCTATATGCTATGCCTTTTTATTAAAAAAAAATCTGTGACTTACATTTTAGTTCATGTGTATGAGTATTTCGTGTATTGCCTGGTATGTATGTAAGTTATCCATGTCATGCAATCCCATTTCCATGGAGGTCAGGAATATAGGATTCCTTGGAACTGGGGCTTTCTGCCAGAAACCAGTGTTCATAAATTGCTGAGCCACTTCCATGCTCTGATAATCTTTATTTTAATAATAGGCATTCTAATATTTATGAGGTATAAACTTATGTGTTTTGTTTTCTAAATTCTTCGAGGCTTTTATCACTGATTTTTTCTTGATCTGTTCACAATTTCATCATTTTCTTCTTTGGATAAATGCCTATTCATTTTTTAATTTGTGATAGTTTTTGTTTTTTCTTGTTACTTGTGTTTTTTTTTTGTTTTAACTATGTAGTTGAGTGACTTGTTAGATGGTAAAGGTATGGTCTCATTATCAACTTCATGATTCTCAAATAATTTCTGTTATTGCATTGGTTCTCTTTTCACACTGTTGATCATAATTATTCTCTTGTTATGCAGAAGGCTTTTAGTTAGATTTGATGCATGACCCCTTTATGTATTTTTCCTCTTTTGTTGCATATATTTTGGTTTTTTTTTTACACACAAAACGTTGTCACAGTATAATCTCAAGAACATTTCATGCCATTATTTATTTTAATAACTTTGTATTAGGTTATTTAAGAATTTTTCCTCATTTTGAGTTTAACTGCATCTTGTAGTATGCTAGAGTCCAATTCCATTCTTCTACATTGGTCATTTTCAATATTCCATCCTTATGATGAGTTTTACTTACATTTTAACAAATGGACAGACCATAAATACATTTATGATCCAGATAGACAATAAACGAGCGGCATTACAAAACAGCATAAGATAGAATGCAAGATGTAGATAAGTGCAAATTTTACTTAATTAGCAAAGAAACTACACTGGAAGAAACCATTATGTCCTGCTACATCTTTATTTTAGCTTTTTTTTTTAATATAGTAAACTGGGATTTCTTTTTGTTCCTTCTTTTTTTCTGTGTTTTCGTTTCTTTGCCTTTTTTACAATTCTCAAATGTATTAAACAACTTACTGAGCACAAAATACCTGTATCTTTTATCTACTAAATTGCAAGAGAATCCCAATGATAAAACCATCTTTCAGGAGGGAGTTAATATCATTTCGAATCTGTTACACACCTTTTGCCTATGAAGATAGCTAAGTGAATAACTGTAGATATTTTTGACAGTTCTTTCAAATGTATATAAATGACAGTCAGAAGTTGCTTGCCAATGGGGTCATTCACATTGAAGATACTGCTTTTACAAGGGGAAACTCAATTTTGCCTAGCTGTGAAATGTGATAGAATAACATAAGGAAATAAGCAGCAGCTGGCTGGTGATGATCTGGAGAAGGGTGCTTGAAATCACTACAGAGAAAATTGACACTCAGTGTGTGCAGAAACCAAACTCCAGAGTATTAACTTCTGAAATGGCTGCAGCTGACATGTCATCCCATTATAAAGCCTACAGAGATGAGGAAACTGTTTATCAACAATGCCATGTTCAGTTCATGTGAAGAGGTGAGAAATTGGAACTGCCAAGAGTGACAAGAGAGAACATATCTTACTTTTAATCTCAGGTGTGTACATGGACAGCTGCACTGTCAGTAAAATGATTTCTCTTGCCACTCCTGAGGAGTTGAGCTTTTATTCATCACCACATGGACTCACTTTGACTTGAAACAAGCCAATGCTTTACAATTTACATTATCATAACCTGTCTTGGCCATTAGATGTGTCAAGAATACTCACTATTCTGAAGTCAATGAAATAATATTTTAATGTAAAGATTTTAAAGTAGAATTATAAAACAAATAACTCATTCCACTACTATACATTGTAACCAACATGAGTTTTAGGATTATGGAAAATAGGTATTAAATCTCATTAGCAAAGTAATATGTTTAGGAATCATTTCTATAAGCTTCATTTAATTCATAAGCGAAGGAGTCTCTGCTGTAATTGTGAGTAGATTTTTCCTTAGGAGAAAATAAGCCAACATACTCAATTTCTGAAATTTTCTTTATAGTATAATCAGATAAACTTAATAATTATAGATTTCCAAGTATTTTACATGTATTATCTCATTGGTAATTATAAAAAAGAAGACATTTGTTAGCTACTTTCCTTTGTTTTCAGTGTTTGGTGATAATAAGTAATTTTCAAAAGGACATATATAAGTGAAAAATTCAATGCTATATTAAATATAATAAAAATGTGTAAGAAGCAAATCTTACTTGGAAAACAAATAATTATGCCAAATTATTAATTATCCTTGAGATATTATTTTAAACTATTGTTGAGCATGAAGTAATGGGTGAGCCAGGAACATCACTTATCATGACATTTATATATGATACAATAAATTACTTTACTGAAATAAACAAAATAAAATTAGTAAATTTTGAATAAAATATTTTTTTAGAATATCCCTTTTCAATCTAAAATTGGAGGAATTTGAATAATTTTTAGTGAACACAAAGAGAATGTGAAAGTATATCTGGAACATAATTATTTCTTTTTGATGAATGAAGTAAAACCATTTTCTGGAGGTAGTTTGAATTTCTTAGAGCATTTTATACCACTTACTCAGAGTGCCAATTTTAAACTGCTCTGGCATACTCTCAGAAGCTAAAATATTCTGTGTCTAATTCTCAATCCTAAAAGCACAGACTTTTGGCCCCTGATTCAGCCACTGTTCAATCAACAGCAGGTCAAAAATTGAGTCAGTGTAACTAAAATAATGGCAGGTAGATTTTTCTGGAGACGAAACATTGAGAACAAAAACTTCTCAAAAAAATAATAATCCTCTATCTTGGGATTTAACTTTCTGCAGGGCTGAACAACTGATTTGCATTTCAATGATGTGGAGATTTGGGGACTGGATGTTGTTGTGGAATAGAGCCTATTTACAATTTATCTTGGGCCATGTTCCTTCTCTCTTTTCTGACTTAAATCTTAAGTGACTTATCAAATATATTAACAAAGAAACAGCTCTACCCAACCAAAAGAGCTAAGAATGTCATCAGATAGCATCTTGTAACCTAGAGTTGAATTCCCTCTTTGCTATGACCATCTATTGAATGTATCCTACAATGTGTGTTTGAAAGAGTCTTATGACTTTTTTTGTTCTGTTTTATAAAACCTGTCTGAAAACTGTTACCATGCTGGAACATAGATTTCAGGTAAACTGAATCCTTGTTCCAGGGCATGGTCACTCATATTTGACTTCAGAATAAATATTTCTTACCCCCTTTGAGGTCAGAGTTATGATTTTGCATAAACAGTCTTCTAAGTTGCTGCCTGTAACCTAAAGAAAATGAAAGATACTTTGATCATTTTCCCCCCACATTGGCACAGTGCCAAATTAAATGACTATTTTTTCCAGAAATAGATGGAATTAATTGATTACAATCTCAGAGCAATAAGCCACAACATCGGGGAAATGCAGAACTGTTAATATAATTTAAAACAAGAGGAAGCTTGGCTCCGACCTTATATGCTCATAGATTAATATTCCTAGTGCCTAAGAATTTTTTTTTTTTGGTCTTTTTGAGACAGGGTCCTCCCTGTTAGCTCTGGCTTGTCCTGGAACTCACTCTGTAGACAGGCTGGCTAGCCTAAGAATTTTATATCTGGGCCATGTTGTGAGTCTGGAGTTGTGCAGTGCTCAGGTCAGGGCCTTGCTAGAACCACCTGAAGCACAGGTAGAAGCCGAACGCTTCAGCCAGGAAGATTTTAAGCATAGATCTACTCTTGGGTTGCTGGATAACTTGATTCCTTGGTTTGTGGCAGTGTGCAGTGGCCCTGCTTGCTGGGATCAAACATGAGCCTGTTAAACCCTTGTTAGGTGTGGCTGTTTGGGTGGGGCTTGCCCTTCCCGCCTTGTAGCCAGAGAGTAAAATCAGGCCTGGCCACATTGTGAGTCTGGAGTGCACAGTGCTCAGGTCAGGGCCTGCCTTGGTAGGGTCTAGACCCCTGAAGCACAGAGTACCGGGATGCAGGCTATTCAGGCATTCACTCCACCCCCCCCCCCAGCTCTGCAGGAAACTGGAATTGTGAGAGGAGAGCATCCAAGTGGATTTTTTGGAGACCTTCAGAATAGAAAGGGAAGAGTGATTAGACTCCAATATATAAACAAAATTGAAAGCCTGAAACCTAGACAAGTCAACACTCCACATAACAATGAGGGGAAAAAAAAAATAAGGCATTTGGGAGGTAAGCAAAGCAAGCCTTCAACACAGTGAAGACATTTGTGATTCACATAGGAATACAAAAAAAAGGGTAACTCACATGCCAGGGACAGACAAAAGGACAACATGGGAAAGGATGGCAGGATAATTCCACACAGAAGCTCTACCAACCTGTAGGAGATTGCTACAGTTGNAAGAAAAAAAAAAAAAAAAAACTATTTAAAAGAGAGGATTTAGCTTAAGTGTCTCAATGCATGCAAAAGAAAGTTGAGAATGTGAAGTAAAATAAATATTTAATATATGCATATTTTGGAATAATATAAAATAAGAAAATCACCTTTCAAAAAATTAATTTAGAATAAATCTAAATCTGGACAAGACAGCATAAAAACTTCTTACCACCACACAGTAGACAGCATACTTTAGCTTGTTATTTCTAAAACTTTCTTGTAATGAGTTCATTAACCAACATTTTATATGCTACAAAGGTAATGTACCTAGATAATTTAATGTACCTAAATAATGCCCCTCTATTTTAAAGCAAGTTTTTTGATCCTAAAGGCATTAATTTAAAAGCTACTTAGTAGTCACTATAACTTAAGAAAACATATAAGAAAACTATAGTTTAAAAGCATGTTTTGTCATAAAAAATTTACCTTCCACTTAAAGTCTGGTGACAAAAGTTTGGAAATGCTACCTTTTTTTTAAATTCTTCATTCAATGTACTATGAGTTAATGCAAAATTCAACTTCAGTGTCTCTGTTTAAGAATCTATTTCAATATTTTCACTGTTAAATACAAAACTTATGACAAACAAACCAAATAAGAAATATTTATTACCATTATAACAATCAATGTTTAATATCTATATACAGAACAATATCAAAGTATCTGCATCACATTGATACTTTTTTTTGTCTTTTTTAGACAGGGTCTCCCTTTAGTCCCAGCTGACCTGGAGCTCACTCTGTGGACCAGGCTGGACTTGAACTCTGAGATCCGCCTGCCTCTGCCTCCTGAGTGTTGGGATTAAAGGCATGCACCACCACACCCGGGATAGATTGATACAAATATTATCACATCTAAATAAAACGATGTAAAATAGTCATATATCCCGGATAAAATATTGACCTGTTATTTTGTTAGAATGAAAAAAAATTCGACAAAACTGTGAAATTTAACATTTATAATTAATAATTTGAATTCCAGCAGAGGCATGAAGCTCTCTGAGATCTAGGCCAGCCTGGGCTACTTAGCAAGTTCCAAGCCAGTTGGGGTTACAAGGAGACCCTGCCTAAAAAAAAAATTGGGGCTAAGATTTGACTCAGCATTTAAGTGCATCAGCTGTTTTGCAGAAGTCCCAGGTTTGAATCCCTACATCCATATGGCAGTTAACAAGACTTTAACCCTGATTTCAGTGCGTCAGGTGCCTTCTTCTCTCCTCCAAGGGCAGTCCACGGGTGGACTGACATACCTACAGACAATACATATATAAACATAAAATACAAATAATAAAATAGAAAAATAAGAAAAATTAAGCACATCCATAATAATAAAATTAATGATATTTTCTTGAATTCCACATAGAATATGAGGATCTTGGATTTTTCATTTTATTTTATTTTATTTTTAATTTTATTTATTTCTGTATGTGTATGAATGTACTGTCTGCATGCAAGTCTGTGCACCCGTGTCGCGCAATGCCGCGGAGGTCATAAGCGGGCGTCGGATTCCCCTGGAACTGGAGTTCTCCTGGAATTGGAGTTTCAGACGGTTCTCGGCCGCCATGTGGGTGCTGGGGATCGAACCCGGGTCCTCTGCAAGAACAGTCGGCGCTCTTAACCGCTAGGCCATCTCTCCAGTCCCCGGATCTTGGATTTTTTAATGTGTATAAATGCCTTATTGCATTTATGTAAAAGCACAATGTGTGTGGATTCTCTGCAGAACGGTGGGTTTTAGACGGCTGTTAGCACCATGTGGGTTCTGAGAACCCAACCTATATCCTCTGGAAGAGCAGTAAGTGTTCTTAACCACTGAGAGATCTCTCCTGCCCCAAATTTTTAATTTGGTAAAGATTGTAAATTTACGTTGCAGTCCATTTTGTTGATAATTTTGGATATTCTACTTTAATTTAAAGCTACAAGTCAGTTTTTTTTATTCTTCCTGATTCATTCTTAATACAAACAGAATATAATAGATTATTTAAATATTGGAGGATAAAAGACAGCACTTAAAATAAAATTATGATTCTATTTGAATTTTTGAATATCTACACATAATATCCTATATGGCACTTCATGGATATTGGAAAGAAACAGGGTTCAGCACATGGAAGACTTCAAATTTTCTGGAGTAGGGCAGAACAATGAGTCACAGTTTTATGGTTTTGGACAGACATCCCAAGAGATACAGAGAAAGTATTGAACAATGTGTACATGCAACATCAAAATGATGCTCATTCTACATGTTTATCTATTCTTACAATGAAGCAAAAGAAAAATTTGTATGCAGTTTATAAAAATGTATGCAAATTATATTTATATTTTCTCAATCCATTGTTTGGTATCCACAAAACGCAATTAATTTTTTGTATTTTTGATACAGGGTCTCCCTGTAGCCCCAGCTACTAATATTCTATTAAATGGACAAAGTAGATTATTCTCTAGGGCCTGTGAGTTATTTAGCCATACATTCTTGTCCCTGTTATCTTTGCAAACATGGGATACATCTCATGAAGCAGGCCTTAAATCCCATCAGAAAGTGTTTGGTTACTCATGTAACATTTGTGTCATTATTTCACTATTTGGGTATATCTTGCAAGCCCATCATTTAATGTAGCTCAGAGTTCAGAGCTGGGTGATAATGATGTTTACCTTCCCCTTCAGTGTATGCATAGCATCCTCCAACACTATGAATGCTAGCAGAAGGGATGACAATTTGAAGTCATTACACACTTGATTTTTCCATGTATCATGACACAACTATGTGTTATCTTCAACATTAGGGTCTGACCATCAAGTAATGAAGGGCAACTAAGTGCAATGGGAACAATCTATAATATTTCGAGCTTTAAGGGATTGCACTGTCAATTATCACAGTGATTCATCCCTCCCTTCTGCCTGTCCCTCACTTCCTTGCCCAGAGCACAGTAGACTTCAATATATAGACTTCCCTGACAGAAAATAAATGGAGTTCCTATTCTCTCCAGCTCTTTGCCTGTGAGATCACTCATTTCCACTGGTGATCTGCAGTTTTTCCCTCCCCCCTTCTTTTTTAGATTTTTTTATCAATACTTATTTTATTTTATATTATTCCAAAATATGCATATATACACTCCATACATAAGTCAAAATTAAAAATTCTGAAAATAAACTATAGGTTGATTCCTAAGCACATTTAGAGATTCACATTTTAACAGTAAATTTGCATGCAGGTATAAAGACGTGTAACTTTACATTCTTTTTTAGAATATGAATACATCTCCTCCATCCATATATGTTAATTACAATGTGTGAGTATAAGTGGTAAGACAATTCTAGGGCCCATTTATAGATTCACATTATAATAGCACAGTTGCTTTCAGATATGATGAAATATAATAATAAAGTTGCTCAGTTTACCTACCAACTAGGGATTTGGTGTTAGCATCCACAAATGAGGGAAACCATTTGCATTTTTTTTCTGGGACTGTGTTACTTCACTTAGTATAATTGCTTCGAGTTCCATCCATTTACCAGCAAATCTCATGATGTCATCTTTATTTACTGCTGCATAGAACTCCATGGTGTAGATGTACCACATTTTTGTTATCCAGTCATCTGTTGAGAGGCATTTGGGTTGGTTCCAGGTCTTTGCTATTCTGAACAGAGCTGAAATAAACATAGCTGTGCATGTATCTTTGCAGTAGGATGCATCTTGTGGGTATATACCAAGGAGTGGTATGGCTGGGTCAGGTGGTAGGCTCATTTTGATTTTTTTAAGGGTTCTCCACATTGCTTTCCACAGTGGTTGTACCAGTTTACATTCCCACCAGCAGTGGATGAGTGTTCCCCTTTCCCCACAGCCTCTCTAGCATTTGGTGTATTTTGTTTTCTTGATCTTGGCTAGTCTTATTGGGGTGAAATGATACCTTAGTGTGGTTTTAATTTGCATTTCCTTAATTATTAATGATGTTGAACACTTTTTAATATGTTTCTCAGCCATATTTACTTCCTTACTGGTGAAGTCTCTGTTCAGCTCTTTACTCCATCTTTTGAGTAGGTCATTTGTTTTCTTACTTCTTTGCTTTTTAAGTAGCTTATATATTCTGAATGTTAATGCTTTGTCTGATGTATCCATGGTGAAGGTTTCCTCCCACTCTGTGGGTTTTCTCTTCACTTCCTTAATTGTTTCTTTTGCTTTTGAGTTTGATGAGGTCCCACTTGTCAGCGGTTGTCCTTATTTCCTGTGTAGCTGCTGTTTGATGTAGAAAGTCTCTTCCTACACCTATGACTTGTACGTTGCTGCCAACTTTTTCTTCTATCACCTTCAGGATTTCAGGTTTTAGGTTGAGATCTTTGATCCACTTGGAGTTGATTTTTGTACAGTGTGAGAGGTAGGGGTTTAATTTTGTTCTTCTACAAATGGTGATCCAGTTTTACCAACACAATTTGGTGGAGATGCTATCTTTCCTCCACTGAGATTTTTTTTTTTGGCCCCTTTGTCAAATATGAGGTGGCTGAAGTTATATGAGCTCAAGTTTGGGTCTTCAATTTTGTTCCATTGGTCAATGGTTCTGTTTTTGTTTTGCCAGTACCTAGCTGTCTTTGTGACTATAGCCCTGTAATATAGCTTGAAGTCTGGTAATGTAATCTCCCCAGTGTTGCACTTTTCACTCAGGATTGCTTTAGCTATTCGGGGTCTTTTGTTTTTCCAAATGAATTTAAGGATTTTTTTTCTAAGTCTGTGAAAAAGCTCATGGGGATTTTGATTGGGATTGCAGTGAATCTGTATATTAATTTGGGTAGAATGGACATTTTTACTATATTAATTTTTCCAATCCATGATCATGGGATGTCTGTCCATCTTTTGATGTAATTTTCAATCTCCTTCTTTAGGGTTTGAAAATTTTTGTTGTAGAGGTCTTTGGTGTGTTTGGTTAGGTTTATTTCTAGGTAATTTTTTTTTGAGGCTATTGTGATTGGGAAGGTCTCCTTATATTCCTTCTCCAGTTGCTTATTGTTGGTGTAAAGGAAGGCTACTTGTTTTTCTAGGTTTATTTTGTATGTCACCACTTTACTGAAACTTTTGATCATTTCTAAGAGTTTTCTAGTGGAGTTTTTAGCGTACCTTAGGTAAACTATCATATCATCTGCAAAAAGGGATAGTTTTACTTCCTCTTTTCCAATGAGTATTCCTTTAATTTTGCTTTCTTGCCTTATTGCCCTAGCAAACATTTCAAGCACTATATTGAAGAGGAGTGGCAATAGTGGACAGCCTTGCCATGTTCCTGCCTTTAAAGGGAATTTTTCCAACTTTTCTCCATTTAGGATGATGTTGGCTGTGAGTTTCTCATATATGGCTTTGGTAATATTGAGGAATGATCCTTCCAGTCCAATTCCTTCTAAGACTTGAAGCATGAAGTGATGCTGGATTTTGTCAAAAGCTTTTTCTCCATCAATTGCGATCATTGTGTGCTTTTTGTGTTTAAGTACATTTATGAGTTTTATGATATTTATTGATTTATGTGTGTTGAACCATCCCTGCATCTCTGGTATGACTCCAACCTGGTCATGACGGATGATCTTTTTAATGTGGATCTGTATGTGATTTGCAAGTATTTTCTTGAGAATTTTTGCATCTGTGTTCATCAATGATATGGGTCTATAGTTTTCTTTCTTGTTTGTGTCTTTGCCTGGTTTTGGTATTAGAGTGATGCTGGCTTTGTAGAAGGAATTTGGGATAATTCCCTCTGTCTGTATCCTTCTGAAAAGTATGAGTAATAATGGTTGTAAGACCTCTTTAAATGTTTTATAGAATTCTGCTGTGAAACCATCTGTGCCTGGGCTTTTATTCCAAGCAAATGGTACCAAAAAGCAAGCAGGAGTGGCTACGCTAATATCAGACAAAATAGACCTCAGAGTAAAATTAATCAGAAAAGACAAAGAGGGCCATTATATCCTTATCAATGGAACCATTAATGAAGACGATCTCACAATCTTAAATATTTATGCACCAAACTCTGGTGCACTGAATTTTATAAACACAATCCTTCAGGACCTCAAGACAAGTCCCAGTACACTAATAGTGGGGGAAGTCAATACCCCACTGAGCCACCTGGATAGGTCAACTGGACAAAAATATACAGAGAGACATCAGAACTGAACAATACAATACACCAAATGGTCCTCACAGATATCTACAGAATATTCCATCCAAACACCAGAGAATATAGTTTCTACTCAGTGCCCCATGGAACATTCTCCAAAATCAACCACATACTGGGACACAAAAGAAAACTTAACAAATACAAAAGGATTGAAATTCTTACATGCATTCTATCAGACCACAGTGCAATAAAGCTCAATATTAACAACAGGGTAAGCCCTACTAACTATAAGAACACATGGAGACTAAAGAATACAATAATGAACGATGAGTGGGTCAGAGAAGATATAAATAATGAAATAAAAGCATTCTGGCACTAAACAAAAATGACAATTCAAAACAACAAAACCTGTGGGATACATTAAAGTCAGTCCTAAGAGGGAAATTTATAGCCCTAAGTGCCCATATTAAACAAACAAACAAACAAACAAAAAACCAGAAAGAGAACAAATAAACAATCTAACACAGCAGCTAAAAACACTTGAAAGACAACAACAAATGGAACCTGTGATGGTTAATCCTGTGTGTCAACTTGACTGGACTAAGGAACAAATAAGAGAAAAGAGATGTTTGGATTGGACCACCTCAACCCGGATGGCCCACCCCAAATGTGGGCATTACCTTCTGCGCTCAGGCAGTTATAAAAGGCCAGCAGAAGAGAGCTGGTCCCTTTTTCTCCTGGGCTTGCCTCTCTCATCTGGTGAGTTTGTCTTGCTGCTGTGATCAACCTTTCAGATCTACGTGTACTGAGACCAGCAGAACTCCTGGAACCATTTGGGCCATTCAGCACTAGACTGGGACACTGAGACATCCCGCCTGTGCTTACTGAGCGCAGTTCCCTGGATTCCCGGCCTCTCCAGTTCGGCGCTACTGTTGAGCTCCGTCACGTGAGCAAATCAATAAATTGTATATAGTTATATATATTCATCCTGTTGCTTCTGTTTCTTTAGAGAACCCTGACTAATACAGATTTTGGTACCAGAAGTGGTTCTAGAGAAACAGAATTGAAAGGATGAATTTCTTTAGTGGGCTTGGTAGCCTCTGGAGCCAGCTCTCCAACCCAATGAAGCCTAGAGTTACTGAAGGCTCTCCTGGTGGCATGAAGAGGAATGATAATCCTTGGTGCAGACTATTTGATCTAATTATGAAGATAGATCCATTTGACTCACCTAACTCACCTCTTGTGAGAAGCAAGGAATTTAGTGACTCTATATATAAAACGTTCGAGAAATTGCAGAAAAATCAGGAAAATAATGATGTTGCCTTGTTGCTCCTAGCATGTCTGGATAAACTGTTAGACGAAAATATGGAGCTCGGTGATAAAAATGACCAGCTCCGGATTCGAAACAACAGTTTAAAGGTTTCCAAGTGTGCTCTGGAAGAGAATCTTCTCTCCAGCAGCCAAAGAGCTAAAGCAGCAGAAAATCAAGCTGGAGCCCTTATTATACGGTTGGCTGATTTACAACGCAAATTTAATTCCCAGCCACGAAAAGTGTCAGCAGTTAAAGTGAGAGCACTGGTGGGGAAAGGGTGGAACCCTGAAACTTGGGATGGAGATGTGTGGGAGAACTATGATGATGAGGATTTTGAACCCTCGGATTCTGAGGGATTTTCTTTATCTGAGGAATTAACCTCCCCACCCTCAGCAGAGAATCCACACCCTGCAGATCCCTCCTCCCCACCCTTGCCTGAGGAAATTAATCCCCCCCTCCCAGTGGGAGCTGATGTCCCTCAGGGCCCAACAATTGTTGCCTCTAGACCTATAACCAGATTGAAGTCTAAGCAAGCCCCTCAAGGTGAGATAGAAAGTGTGGTCCACGAGGAGGTGCGATATACTACTAAAGAAATTAATGAGTTTGCTGATTCATTCCGGCAGAAGCCTAAGGAATATGTGTGGGAATGGATTTTAAGGGTGTGGGATAATGGTGGAAGGAATATAAAATTGGATCATACTGAGTTTATCGATATGAGCCCACTGAGTAGAGATTCTAGGTTTAACATGGAAGCTCGAGCAGTTAAAAAAGGTGTTAAAAGTTTATTTGAATGGTTGGCTGATGTATTTATTAAAACATGGCCTACTAACAGCGAGTTAGAGATGCCTGATATTCCTTGGCTTAGTATTGATGAAGGGATTGTGAGGGTCAGGCAGATGGGCATGCTCGAGTGGATTCGAAGTGTAAAACCACATTCTCCACAATATGAGGACCCAGAGGACATGCCACTCACTGAATTTATAAGATGGAAAGTACTGAGAGAGACACCAGAACATTTGAAGAGCTTTGTTTTTGCTCTATTTCTTATGCCAGATCTTACAGTTAGAGAAGTTGTGGCTCGTTTGCATAAATTAAATGTACACGTAGTAGGTCTAACAGGACCTCAGGGTAGGCGTCAGGTGGCAGCACTGAATCGCAGAAGGCCAGATGAGCGTAGTTACAGTAATTATCATAATGGGTGGCAAAGGCAAAACAATACCTATAATGGCATGACCCGAAATGATCTTTGGAACTGGCTAATTAATCATGGTGTTCCCAGGAACCAAATACATAAGAAGCCTACTAAGTTTTTATTTGATCTGTATAAGCAGAAAAGCTCTAGAACGAATGACAGGAAGTCAACATTTGATTTTAGGAGTAGCGAATCCCGCCCAGTTGACCGGTTTCCAGACTTGAGACAGTTCACAGACCCAGAACCCCTTGAATGAAGGGGTGGCCGGGTTCCAGTGAGGAAGGACCTTGTCACAATACCAAAGAGTTATGCTGTTTGCCTTCCTCCTGTCCTTCCCCAGAGGGACCTGAGGCCTTTTACTAGGGTAACTGTACACTGGGGAAAAGGAAATAATCAGACTTTTCGAGGCCTATTGGATACTGGTTCTGAGTTGACACTGATCCCAGGAGACCCTAAAAAGCATTGTGGCCCTCCGGTTAAAGTAGGGGCCTATGGAGGTCAGGTGATAAATGGAGTTTTGGCTGAAGTCCGACTCACGGTGGGCCCAGTGGGTCCCAGAACGCATCCCGTAGTTATTTCCCCAGTCCCAGAATGTATAATTGGGATAGATATAATTAGAAATTGGCAGAATCCCCACATTGGTTCCCTGATCTGTGGAGTGAGGGCTATTATGGTTGGAAAGGCCAAATGGAAACCATTGGTGTTGCCTCTACCAGGGAAAATAGTGAACCAAAAACAGTATCGTATCCCTGGAGGGATTGCGGAGATTAATGCCACTATCAAGGATTTGAAAGATGCAGGGGTGGTGATTCCTACCACATCTCCATTTAACTCTCCAATTTGGCCTGTGCAAAAGACAGATGGATCATGGAGAATGACAGTTGACTATCGAAAACTCAACCAAGTAGTGACACCAATTGCAGCCGCTGTACCAGATGTGGTGTCCTTACTCGAGCAGATTAATATGTCTCCTGGTACCTGGTATGCAGCTATTGATCTGGCCAATGCTTTTTTCTCAATACCGGTTCATAAGGACCACCAGAAGCAATTTGCTTTCAGCTGGCAAGGCCAACAGTATACCTTTACTGTCTTACCTCAGGGGTATGTTAACTCTCCAGCGTTGTGCCATAACTTAGTTAGAAGGGATCTTGATCGCCTGACTCTTCCACAAAATATCACACTGGTCCACTATATTGATGATGTTATGTTGATTGGACCCAGTGAACAGGAGGTAGCAGCTAGCCTAGACTTGTTGGTAAAGCATATGCGCATGAGAGGATGGGAAATAAATCCAACTAAAATTCAAGGGCCATCTACCTCGGTGAAGTTTCTAGGAGTTCAGTGGTGTGGAGCATGCAGAGACATTCCTTCTAAGGTAAAGAATAAGTTGTTGCACCTGGCCCCTCCCTCCACCAAGAAAGAAGCACAACGTCTGGTGGGTCTTTTTGGATTCTGGAGGCAGCACATTCCTCATCTGGGTGTGTTACTACGACCCATATATCAGGTGACTCGTAAGGCAGCAAACTTTGAGTGGGGCTTGGAACAGGAAAAGGCTCTTCAACAGGTCCAGGCTGCGGTGCAGGCTGCTCTGCCCCTAGGGCCATATGATCCAGCAGACCCAATGGTGCTTGAGGTATCAGTGGCAGATAGAGATGCTGTCTGGAGTCTGTGGCAGGCTCCCATAGGGGAATCACAGCGGAGGCCCTTGGGATTTTGGAGCAAGGCTCTACCTTCATCTGCAAACAACTATTCTCCTTTTGAGAGACAGCTCTTAGCCTGCTATTGGGCCTTAGTGGAAACTGAACGTTTGACAATGGGCCACCAAGTCACCATGCGACCTGAGCTGCCCATCATGAGCTGGGTGTTATCTGACCCACCAGACCATAAAGTAGGACGTGCACAGCAACAGTCCATTGTCAAATGGAAGTGGTACATACGGGACAGGGCCCGGGCAGGCCCTGAGGGCACAAGCAAGCTACATGAAGAAGTTGCCCAAATGCCTATGGTTCCCACTCCTGTTACAATGTCTCCTGGGCTTAAGCATGCACCTATGGCTTCATGGGGTTTGCCCTATGATCAGTTGACTGAGGAAGAGAAGACTAGGGCCTGGTTTACTGATGGTTCTGCACGCTATGCAGGCACCACCCAGAGGTGGACAGCTGCAGCATTACAGCCAATTTCTGAAACAACCCTAAAGGACACTGGTGAAGGAAAGTCTTCACAGTGGGCAGAACTTCGGGCAGTGCACATGGTTGTGCATTTTGCCTGGAAGGAGAAATGGCCAGAGGTTCGATTATATACTGATTCATGGGCTGTAGCCAATGGTTTGGCTGGATGGTCAGGGACTTGGAAGGAGCATGACTGGAAAATTGGTGAGAAAGACATTTGGGGAAGAAGTATGTGGATAGAGCTCTCTGAATGGTCAAAGGATGTGAAGATACTTGTGTCTCATGTAAATGCTCATCAAAAGGTGATCTCAGCAGAGGATGAGTTTAATAATCAAGTAGATCGGATGACTCGTTCTGTGGATAGTCAGCCTCTTTCTCCAGCTATCCCTGTTGTTGCTCAATGGGCCCATGAACAAAGTGGTCATGGTGGCAGAGATGGAGGTTATGCATGGGCTCAACAGCATGGACTTCCACTCACCAAAGCTGATCTGGCTACAGCTGCTGCCGAGTGCCAGATTTGCCAACAGCAGAGACCAACATTTAACCCCCGATATGGTGCTATTCCCCGGGGTGACCAGCCAGCAACCTGGTGGCAGGTTGACTACATTGGACCACTTCCATCATGGAAGGGACAGTGTTTTGTCCTTACAGGAATAGATACTTATTCTGATTATGGATTTGCCTTTCCTGCATGTAATGCTTCTGCCAAAGCTACCATCCAGGGACTTACAGAATGCCTTATCCACATCATGTTATTCCTCACAGCATTGCTTCTGACCAAGGAACTCACTTCACAGCCAAAGAAGTGCGATTGTCGGCCCGTGGTCATGGTATCCATTGGTCTTACCATGTTCCCCACCACCCAGAAGCAGTTGGCTTGATAGAACCATGGAATGGTCTCTTGAAGACACAGTTACAGTGCCAATTAGGTAGCAATACCCTGGAGGGCTGGTGCAAATTTCTCTAGCAAGCAGTATATGCTGTGAATCAGCATCCACTATATGGTACTGTTTCTCCTATAGCCAGAATTCATGGGTCCAGGAACCAAGGGGTGGAAGTGTGAATGATTCCACTCACTATCACCCCTAGTGACCCAGTAGGAAAATTTTTGCTTCCTGTACCCACAACCTTGCATTCTGCTGGTCTAGATGTTTTGGCTCCAATGGTGGAAGTGCTTTTGTCAGGAGATACAGCAAACGTTCCATTGAACTGGAAGCTAAGACTTCCCCCTGTCCACTTTGGGCTTCTACTGCCTTTAAACCAACAGGCTAAGGAAGGAATAACAGTAGTAGGAGGAGTGATTGATCCAGACTACCATGGAGAAATTGGACTTTTTCTCCACAATGGGGGCAAGGAAGATTATGTCTGGAAGGCAGGAGATGCTGTAGGGTGCCTTCTGGTGCTACCATGTCCTACGATTAAGGTCAATGGGAAACTCCAACAACCCAAACCAGACAGGACAATAAGTGGCCCAGACCCTTCAGGGATGAAGGTATGGGTCACTCCTCCAAGGAAAGAGTCAAGACCTGCAGAGGTGCTTGCTGATGGTGGAGGAAATACAGAATGGGTAGAATAAGGTAGTCATAAATATCAGCTGAAGCCACGGGACCAGTTGCAGAAATGTGGATTATAATAGATACTAACTTTTGTCCTATTTGGTTAAGAATGTGCTTTTTCATATATATATATATATGTATATTAAGTGAATACTTGTTTTGTTCTCTTTTGAATGTGCAACTGAGATAAGTTAAGTGTTGTCATATTTAGGTTATTAGATACTGAAGGACAAAGTGTTCCTCAAGGACATTACTACCTACTCTAAGATATAATGCTTTGCTATTGCACATGAGACACTTATAACATGTTAGGTGGAATTATGACCTTGCCATTGTTTGCAATTGACATTTAAGCATAACATAAGGAGAGGCTATTTACTGGGTGTCAAGTTGACAAGGGGTGGACTTGTGATGGTTAATCCTGTGTGGCAATTTGACTGGACTAAGGAACAAATAAGAGAAAAGGGATGTTTGGATTGGACCACCTCAACCTGGATGGCCCACCCCAAATGTGGGAATTATCTTCTGCCCATAGAGACTGTCAGCATGCAGGCAGGAGACAAGTCCCGGAGCTGAGCCAAGAAGGGAAGGACAGCATGTGGAATGTGGTCACAAGTGACACAAAGACATTGAAGAACGACAACTGGCTCCCAGAAGCTGCAGCTCGATTTTCCACCAAAGGAAGAAGGAAACAAGGTATTCCTTGGCTCTCCCTTAGCCCATGATTTCCCCCCACTCGAGGGAAATCTCGGAGGGTTTTACCATAGAGACAAGAAGATACACCCCCCCCCAAATCAGGGTAGTCAAGACCAGCTGTGGTATATCTCCGTGGAATTTAACTCTTTTCCCACAAGAGATTAATCTTTAAATCTGCTTTAAGTCTCTGTCCTCTATATGGCCAGCTCGACACATCTCTGTGGAATTCTCTCTTCCTGTGAGGTTAGTCTTTTGAACTGTCTCTTTCCCTAACCACTAGCATTTCCTATCTCTCTTTATAAGTCTCTGTCCTCTAACCTAGAGCAATCATAGTCATAAAGATAAATGACAAATCAAAAATGCACATGAAAAATTTATTGTCATGACAGAACACTAATAAGAATTAACTTGCCAGTATGCAGACTTGTGTGAAACATACAGTGAAACATTTAATTAAAACATAAATTATTGTGTTATCACAAAAATCAAAGCAATAATAATAATCAAATGTTTCTAAGATTTTATGGAATGTTGTTTTTTTTCCACTTTATTTTCTTTATACCTAGAAGAACCCTACTCAGTGGAAACATTGCAAGTCAACATTTTCACATGAGCAATAAAATAACAAGTAGTGGCAAAGATATTATTGTATTGTTGCCCTCTGCAGTTGGAAATTCATTTACCAGCAGCAATCATGGTCCTCTCAGAAAACAAGCATGAAAACTTCCTATAACCATCATAAAAAAAAATTAATAACTTTTGATACAGAAAACTCTCTATTCTAGATAGATTGCCCTAAGGGATCACCCAGCAGAATTCTAGGCTGTAAAGTTGGAAGACTACCATATCACCAATCTGATTCTTCAGAACAACAGAAAGTGATACCTGGTGTTGGTCTGAATGAGAATGTCCCACATGGGATACAGATATTTGAAGTCTTAATGCCAATTGATTCCAATATTTTTGGAGTTTTATAAGGCATGAATTTAATAGAAGGAGAACATCAATGGGGGTAGGCTTTGAGAGTTCATAGCAAAATTCCGTTATGCTCTCTCTGTTTCCTGAGCCTGCTTAATGGTTTGAGCCCTAAGCTTTCTTCTCCAGTTGCCTCCTGCCCTGACTACCCCACCCTGGTGTGCTCTTATCCCTCTGGAACCATAAGCCCAAACACTACTTCTATAAGTGGCCTTGGTTTTGAAGTTTAAGTTCTCAACAGAAAAGTAACTAATACAGACACAGACGTTGGTATCAGACAGATTGTTTTCGCTGTGATGAGCCTGACCATGTTATTTTTTGGGGAGGGCTTTGGAAGAAAAGAAGCTGAATGTTCTATTCAGAGCATAATGGTGTTTTCTAGTAAAAGTGTGGAAGAAAGTGGTTCTGAAAGCAAGGTAGTTCCACTGGAAAACAGGGACCTAAACAGCTGCTAGGATATTTTCTCTAGGGATCCGCCTGCAGTCTGCTCATAGCCTAAGAACTTGTCTGAGGATGAAGTAAAAAGTAAAAATAAAAGGCCTGATTTCTTGCTAGAGGAAGTTTCAAGACAGCCTAATGTTGAATCTGTTGCATGTTTATTACTAGTGAATACTATGTAGCTCTAAACTTAAAAATATCAAATGGGCAGAAGAAAATCACAAAACACAGGTTTGAGAAGAAAACAGGGTTAAGAAGTTTAATAAGGTTACTGCCATGGCAGCCATAGTGTGTTCTTGAAGAGAGGACCCCATTAGTAAGAAGATTAACAATATTAAGGGGAGGCCTCAAGATTTGCAGAGGTACAAGGACAAGTATACCCTCAGGGCAAGATTCACCACAGAAGCTTCCAACTTTTAAACCAGAAATGCCTAAGGAGTTGTCTCTTCCTAGAAATCCACAGCATACAAATGCTTCTGTTCACGTGGATAAAGGGGGGGAGGGGATATCTACCTCAAGCTGACAGTAGGACTTTTCAGTGTCCTATTCGTACTGAATATAAAGCCATGAAAAGTGCAAGAATCAAGGGTTTGTTGACTCTTCCTCCAAGGTTTCAGAGAGCCATTGATGCCATATTTTAGGGAGTCCATGTGAGAAGGCAGCCCCAAAAGGACAAGGGACACCAAAAAGCTTATTGCATCAATCTTTGGAGTTCAAACCTGGTTGCCATGAAAATACCTGACGTTGGATGGAATTGTATGTACCCAGGTTTGGGTCTTTGATTTTATTCCATTGATCTCTGGGTCAATTTTTATGTCACTGTCATGCTGTTTTTATAAATACAGCTCTAGAGTAGGGATGAAAATCTGACACAGTCATTCCCCCTTCATTACTCTTTTTGCTCGGGGTTGCTTTGGCTATCCAAGGACTTTTGTTTTTCCATTTGAATTTTAAGATTCTAATTGTGTGAAAAACATCATGCCCATTTTTTATTGGGATTTCATTGAATATGTATATTAATTTGGGAAGGGTCATCATATTTATCACATTAATTCTGCCAATCCATGAACATGAGGATCCTTCCATTTCTGATGTTTTCCTCAATCTCTTTCTTCAAAGATTTAAAGTTTTCATTGTAAAGATCTTTAATATTTTTGGTCAAGTTTATTCTGAGGTATATTTTTAAGACCATTGTAAATGGAAATGTTTCCATGTACTCCGCCAATTGCTTGCCGTTCATATATAGGAAGGCTATTAATTTTTCTTAGATTAATTTTGCTACCTGCCATTTTATTGGAACTTAATTATTTCTGGGAGTTTTCTAGTGGAATTTTTTTCAACCCTCAGTTATGTTATCATGTCATCTGCAAAAAGGGATAGTTTCACCTCCTCTTTACCAATTAGTATTCCTTTAATTTCCTTCTCTTGTCTTATTGCTCTAGCAAGAGTTTCAAGCACCATTTTAAAATTATTTTCTGTTGCTGATTGGGTATAGTCATTCCTATCCTCCACTCTTTGTATTGCTTCAAGTATTCTTAGAAGGGATGGCTTTCTGGTCAAGAATTCTTTCAGCCTATTTATGTCATGAAATAGTTTCCTTTCTTCCTTCAATTATAGTAGCCATTTTTTCCTGGATAATGTATTCTAAGTTGACATCTATACTCATTTACAACTGGGAACACTTTAGACCTCTTCTGGTTATCATAATTTGTAATGAAAAATCAGCTGTAATTCTGATAGGTTTTCCCTTATATGTGACTTGTTTGTCTCTTGCTGCCCTCAGTATCCTCTCTTTGCTTTGAACATCTAATGTTCTTACTCTGATATGGCATGCAGAATTTCTTCTCTGCTTCTGTCTACTTGGTGTTCTATATTCTTCTTGTATTTGTATGGATATCTCTTTTTTAAAATTTGGGTAAATTTTCTTCTATAATTCTGTTAAGGATCTGATGAATACCATTATCCAGTCATTCTTCACCCTTCTCTACCTATGTTGAGTAAGTTTGGTCTTTTCATGGTGTACCTCATTTCTTGGTTATTCCATTCTTGTGGTTTTTTTGTTTTTAATTTTTCATAATCTTTGCTTGAGTGATCCAGTTATTACATGTTTTCTTCCAGTCATGATATTATATTTTCTACTTCACTCCATTATTGAGGCTTTCTCCCATCTTTCCCAAATGGTGTGTATAGTGTTCCACTTCCTTTGTAATTTCAGCTTAAATGTTCTCCAATGTTTTTATATCTTTTGTGATTTCATTCAAATGTGACTTATCATTATCTTCTATTATTTTATCCCTATGTTCTTTTAGTTATTTTATTTTTTCTTATGTGTTCTTAAAATTCTTTCACTTCTTTTATTTCTTTGAACATATTTGTAATGGTTCTTTTATGATCTATATCCTGAGTTACATCAAGGGAGTCCAAACTATAGGATTCTTCCACAGGACTAGTAGTATTTGGTAGAGGCTTATTGTTAGGGTTTTTCATGTTATTGTTTTTTTAATTGTGCTTTTGGCATTTGGGTTTCTTTTCTTAGTTGTGATCCTAGTATGAAGCTTAGGCATTTCTTTCTTGAATTGAAGTCTGGTTTTGCTTATATTATTCAAGTGTTTTCATTGTCTTCTTATTTGGCATACATGGGTGGTTAGTTCAGGTTTCAAGCTCTCTCACCTCTAGCCTTGCACGGGACAAACCATCACCCCTCACTCAGGCAGTAAATAGCTTCACCAGTGGCCAGAGCCTTGCAACACTTGGGCTGGCCTGAACCCCTCAGGCCAATGGAACCTACACCATGTGCCCTTGCCAACAAGTTTCCCGGGAGCTGGCTGCAATAGTCTGGCTCTGAGTCTAGGGGTAGGGAAGACCAGCCTGGAGCTGACAGGGTGAGGCAGGCACTCCTGAACTGGTGCAGCTGGAGTCCACCTCTGACAAATTGAGGCTAGCCCCAGTCACTCACTGCTCACCACCTGTGACGCGCCCACCCACCTTCCAGGGCCAGCCAGGAAAGTTTGTCCCTGCGTCCAGTGGGAGGGAGGCCCAACCCCCAGCAAGGTTGTTTCTACTGTCTCCTGATCCACGTTGGCCACTTCTGCAGTGACCAGCTACAGTCTCCAAGGGGCCCATGTGTCCCTGGACCACCTCCGGTGCTCCCTAATGTTCACACAGGCCCCAAGATCTTCCTCTCCTGAGTCTGCCTCAGCTGCTCACACTACACCTGCCACCATGGGAGCTGCCATCTTCCGCAATTTTTCTCCCAAGAGAATTTTAACACAAGTGGCATTTCTATCATTTTGAAGGTGTTAGCTTAAAACATATTTATTTTGATACATTCTACCTCAAAGTACACATTCGGGCAAATTTCGTGAGGCCTATTTTTTCAGTCTCTGGGAAAGACTTCTTTCTGCAAGAAGCCTGAAAGATGTTGATTTCACTTGTTCTTTACTCACTTTTACTCTCTTTGACAATGTTGCATTGTATACAAAGGAAAACAATTCCTAAAGTACTAAAATTAATGTTCTCTTTACACTGCTGTCACCAATGAATGGATTTTCAAATAGAAATTATACAAGGAAAATTGCTTTCAGAATAAGACCATATTCTGCAAGAAAAATATCATGCCACTATTTACTTGTCTGGCCAATGCATAGGTGTCTAGGAAATAGAGTTTATTATAAAAAAAAAAAAAACATGATGGTGCTTTGACAGATACTACAGCAAAAATTCTTGCTTGGTTAACACAGAGCAATTACTAGTCAGAAAGAACACTGATAGAATGAATTTCAAATCTTAGCTTTCACTTCATGACTACATTATGACACATTTGCATCCTCATTATCAACAATCACATGTAAATCAGATTGTCTAGTCATGTTAATTGTAAATGACAGAATCCACCAGTATCTTCTATCATGCCTTCCTCAAAAATATGGATAGCCTATTTATTTCCTCATATAAAACGTCTTGTAACCAGTGTCATCTATACTTTCATAAAGTGACAATTACTGCAGTCGTTCTTATATCAGAGACAGTTCTAACTCACACATCTTTTTTTTATCTTACTGCTTAATCAGATAAACTTGTTTGGGGCTCGTATCCATTTTGAAGGTTAATGAGGTTTATAAAAGATCACTACATATGGAGCAGAAGGTTCAAATCAAAGAGTGAGGCAGGCAGAAATTATGAAAATTTCATGTGTTAAGTATTGAAGAATCTCATGTACAATGTTGCATACAGATGGTTTACAATGTGTTATGCCCACATGATCCCAATCCAAAAAATACACTTTAAGTTGGAAATGAATTCAACATAAAGTATTAAATGTGCTAAGCATTGTAGCTCAGCACTAGAGAGGCTAATATTATTTATTTTCTCTCATGATCACATGTGTAAATGGGACCTATAATCATAATTAACACCCTAGATTCAAGATGAACCACCATAAATTACATATCTTTTATAATTATTATTCCATTTCTTTAAGCTAGAATCTTCAAGAATATTTTTGTTAACCTTTTATATCCCATATATCTGATCTGATTTCAATATTTTTAAATGTTAAAAACATAGTATCCCTGGTGCCACATCTGGTTAAGCTATTGTTCATTCTCTTCTTCACAAAAAATGGTTGGGCATAGTCTTAAGTCCATGTCTACTTTATCCAGGAAAAAATGTGATTTTGAGAAATTTAAAGCCTGTTTGGAATCTCAAATGTTTAAAAATTCATGGCAGCTCTACTAAGTTCCTCTGCACTATTGATCAATAACCAGTTCCTGTGCAATCCATGTCTTTTCTCCATCACCAAAACTAATTTACTATCACCTCTCATCTAATGTCAGCAATGACCTCTTGCAGGGTATCCTTAATTTCATTCATTCACTTTCATTTCATTATAGTGGGAACAGCTTTTCTGTCAGTAAACCAATTTGAAAACCAAATCCTAAACTGTAAATCTTAAGCCATTTCTTCAGATTCTTAAACTAATAACATGGTGTCCAAATTAGTAAACATGATTCACCTCTCCTTTTAAACTTTCAGCAGAGGAGAAGCATCAAGAATGATTGTTGACCAACAAGGCTGTGCATGGCTGTTTTCTCCCATATGTGTCCGACCTTCATACCAATACATCCACATCATTTTCTAAATTTTATTTTTATTTTGTGCATGTATTACCTGGGTGTATGTATGCAAGTGCGCATCCCCCCCGTGTCATGCAGTGCCTGAAGAGCACAGAAGAAGTTATCAAATCCCTTAGGAGAGGAGTTAGATAGGTTTTAGCTGCATGTGGTTGCTGTGATGTGAACCTATGTCTTTTGCAAGAAGAGCTCAACTGCTGAGCCATCTCTCCAGGCCCCCACATCCACTCCTTTAGCATGGCTTTCTCTAGGTTTGAATTCAGATTTCATGTTTTACTACTACTACTACTACTATTATTATTATTATTATTATTATTATTATTATTATTATTTTGGTCTTTTAAATACAGGGTCACCCTGAAGCCCTAGCTGGAACTAGAACTCATTCTGTAGACAGGCTGGCCTTGAACTCACAGAGATCCACCTGCCTCTGTCTCCGGAGTGCTACGATTAAAGACATGCACCACCATGCCTGGCTGGATTTCATGTTTTAATGATATGGTTAGGGAGTGCTTACAGGAGATACCTGGGTGAAAACTGGAAAAGTGAGACAGGGGAGAAGAATCTCTGAAATCCAAAAATGTTTATCAGGAGGCCCGGAGAAGAGGCTGTGGTGCAGACTTTAAGGATTCTTGAAGATGTGAGTTTTAGACAGTGGCAAATTGTATCAGGCAGAAACTCCCACCTAAGAACATTAGAAGATAGATCAAAACTCCCAGAAGCATCTCATAAAAACATCTAATTGTGCTAGGATGACTACTAAAGTAATCTTGAAAGTAAAAGGAAATTAGCAGCTGAATGGGAAGAATACTAATTTAGGACTTATCTGGTCATTTGTCATGATGGGATATGCAAGTAATCTGAATACTTAGAAAGTGGAGGCAAGAAGATCAGTATTTCCAAGTCTTCAGGTATGTAGCAATTTTTAGAGCAGTATAAGTTACAAGAAAACTTCTCTCCAAAAACAAATGTGGGATATGTCTCAAGGGGTAGCATGTTTGCTATTGAAGAATTAGGACCTGATTTAGGAGCCCCAGTACACACATAAAATGTGACATGACACTATACTTGTATGTACCTCTACTAGTACTGGGTAGAGGTAGATGTGGAAGAGACTGGATGATCCCTGGAGTTCATTGGCTGGCTACCCTCCCTCAAGTGTGAGCTCCAAACTTAGGGAGAAACCTGTGCCAAGAAAATAATCATGATCCAATGAGTACCATTAGAATCAGTTAAGATTAGTGTGTTACTGTTAAACGTTACATAACATTAGCTGGGCATGGTGGTGTACATATATAGACTGTCATTAATTCTAGCTTCCAGGAAGCTTAGGCAGGAAGGCTGGGAGTTCCATGACAGCTTGTACTACATAAAGAGACACTGTCTCCAAAAATTTAAACAACAACAAAATTGCATATTTCAGAGGAAGACAAAAATTTCATTTTATTTTTAACTACAACTTTTAGTCTACAGTCATCCTTCATATTTAGAAAATCTAAAATATTAAATTATATTTCATGTGAGTCTCTTTTTTATTTATTCCAGGAAATATATATGTCTGGAAATTAAATCCAAATCTATTGTGTTCACTTGAATTTTATTGAAAGAAATAACAGTTTGCATTTCCAAACATTACAATTTCTGTGGGTATGAATGTAGATGAACATAACAAAGGCAATTTGCTTTCAAATCACTTTAACTTTTAAAACTTTCTGTCTCTCAAAAAAATATATATATATATAGTGTGTGTGTGTGTGTGTGTGTGTGCGTGTGTGTGTGTGTGTGTGTGTGTGTGTGTGTGTGTGTAACTGGTGTCTGGTAAAAAGAGACAGAGCAGGTAGCAGGAGAGCAGGGCACCAAAAGTTGTGAGGATCCTGAGGTTGACTTCTACCAGATCCATCTTTCAGGAGATGCTTTTATTCAAGAATGCATTAAGGAATATACAGTTCTTCTTTGCTCCAGATATGTCAGATCCAGAGTAAGCAATCCATTTCCTCCTGTGGCTATTCTTCACTAGAGCTTATAATTACTCCTTTTTAAATCTGAGTTGCTTAGTAATGACTGTTTCACTTCTAAGTTCATGTATCCAGCATGCAATCACTCCATCTGTAGCCAAACTACATGTACAATTTCTTCAGTTAGGTGTTTTACTTTTTTTGTGAAGAATCACAGAAATACAAATAGAGATGTTCAATATTTACACGAATAAGTAAAAAATAACAATATTTTAAGGTTTCACACAAGAGCTCAGAATATGTGCTATTGGCTACTCACACACTGTAATTTTGTCAGTTTTTTTTAACTGTAATTTTACAGCCATCTATGGCAAGACTTTGCATGTTAAACTTCTATGGTTACTTGTATTTTGCATTGTGTGTATAGTCAAGACTAATTCTTGCATTTATTGTTATGATTTCTGAATTCTTTACTTTTGTAGCATATGTTAGTGAAAGTTCCATCTAAGCTACTTTTTACATTTTTCTAGATATAATAAGACATACTTAGTTGTGCATTTTGATGTCCCAGGCATAATTGTCTGTAAATTTTAGTATATAGTAAGAAATTACATCTGTCTAGGTGTGTAACAGCCTTATGGAGTGGTCTTATCTAAGATGACAGCCATGTGTATTTGGCTATGTTTACAGTACCTCTCATTGAACTGGCTTTAAGTCCAGTTAGGTAGCTGTTGATTACCCTCAGTATAAAAGTGCCACTATGTTGTGACATTATTGCTGTTAGTATTAGTTCTTAAAGATGGGGTTGGATCAATGATTGATGTTCTGTTTTAGCAGCTAGTATATTGCTCTCCAAAACTATAAGAACAAGCCTTCAGGGGTTTGCCTTCCTGGCAGCTACATCTCCATTCCTTCAAGTCCCATATCCAAAGTATGTCCTACTTTCAGCAATAAGGTTTTACCTAAAATTCTGGGAGGCAATAAAATGTCATGTCAATACTGTGTGTAATTCTGGGAGTCTCTTGGAATACTCAAGAACTCAAAGGGATTTTCCCCTGTCTGGAACATTTTCTTGTTATATAGCCTTCATTTATACACACAGACACATAAAGATATATTTTATGATAATTTTCAATAGAATTTTGAAATAATAGATTTCCCTCTGGTTTATCATACCAGCTAAGCCTTATGTAACCCTACTCTCTCATTCCCCGTCTCTTGAATTTCATCATTTCCCTTTAGCCCAATAATTCTTTGTATAACACTCCCTCTTTGCTTCACCCATTTAAATGTCCCTATTTTACCATTTTCAGCCTTGGTAACACCTGTTTCTTACTATTCCTCTCCCTCAATCTACTTCTTGCACTTTACCATGCTGGATCCTTTCCATTTCCCTGGGTCCTGCAGGGCATCATAATATAAAGTCACATGTAAGGGTTTGGTTCTAGCATCCACAAGTGAGGGAAAACATGTATTTTTAGTTCTTTTTTTGTTTGTGTTTGTGTTATTTTGGTTAGGAGAGCAGTTGTTAGTTCCATCCATTAGCCTGCAAATTTCATGATTTTGTCTTTCTTTACCACTCAGTAGATCCACTGTGGGACTAGACTACATTTTCATTATCCACTCATGTTGAGGGACACTTAGGTTCCTTCCATTTCTTAATTATTGTGAGAAGATCAGCAACAAGCATGTATGTACAAATATCCCTGAAATAGGATGAATCATTTGTGCCTATACCAAAGATAGCCATAACCACATAGGATGGTAAGTTCATTTGTAGCTTTTAAGAGTACACTACCCTGCTTTGCATAGTGGTTGCCCAAATTACAATGCCACCAGCAGTGAATAGCCATTCCTCTCCTCACATCCTCCCCCCCATTTCAGATCATTTGATCTCTTGATCTTAGACAGTCTGATGGGGCTAAGATAGAATCTCAAAGTGGTTTGTTTTGGATTTCCTTAATTACTAAAGTTGTTGAATATTTTTTAAAATATTTTATGAGTATGAGTATACTGTCTGGATGTAGGTTGATGCACCCATGTCGTGCAGTGCCACAAAGGTTAGAAGAGGGTGTTGGATTCCCCTGGAACTGGAGTTAAAGATGGTTCTTATCCTCCATATGGGTGCTGGGAATCGAACCCGGGACCTCTGTTAGAGCATTTGGCACTCTTTTTTTTTTTAAATCTTATATTTTTATTTTCTTTTTTTATTATTTTATTTATTTATTGATGCTTTGTGTATTTTATACATCATTTTCCAATTCAGTTCAGGCATATATCCCCTTCCCTTCCCCCCACCCCACCCCTACCCATCCCAGATCATGCATTCTGCGTAACTTTTCTGCATCTTTCTCTGTTTTTTTGTTTTGTTTTGTTTTCATTTTTTTTAACAATAGGTGATAATTTGTGAGTACAAGCATCCTTCATGTAAAACCAATTTGCAAGCAGTTGTGCCCAAACCCACACAGCTCATGGGTCCCACCATCCAGCAGGGGGGGCTTGTATGTTCAATCAAGTTGATCAAATGAGTGTCCAGTCTATATTGTTGTAGTTTCACCATTAACCCCAATCGAAGCCCTTACATTCTACCACGCCCCCTCTTCCGCAGATTGTTCCCTAGGCTTAGAAAAGGGGCACAGGTGGATGAGAAGCAAAACACTCTACTTTCTCTGGAGCTGATGTCTTGGTCTCTAGTCAGTTCTGGCTGTTTTCTTTCATGGGCTGCCAGCTTGTCCAGGCATAACCTTTCGATCCTACTAATGAAGCACATGCAATTAGATATTTAGGTATTTAAACAGTATAATATATAGCCTTTCGATCCTACTAATGAAGCACACACAATTAGATAACACTCTCTGGCATTCCAGAAATACTGTGCAGCAGTGGCATCCATATGTCTGTATATCCCAAATCTAATTGGCTATTAGCTCTCTCCTTGGAGGAATAACCCACGGCTGATGCCACAAGCTTACATCCTCTAATGGTTAGGAGATGTTGTAAACCATACGAAGACCATGCCATACTTAACAGAAGAAAATGTAATTCATGAATTAACATACCATCAAAACATCTGTGTCTATACCAAAGTAACCTACCATAACAATTAGTACTGTTTAAATACCTATATAGCATTCGGCAATCTTAACTGCTGAGCCATCTCTCCAGGCCCAAGTTGTTGAACACTTTTAAGTTGTTTATTAGCAATGTTTATTTCGGGTCATTTGTTTTCTTAATTCTTTGTTTTGAGTTCTTTATATATTCTGGATGTAAAACTGCCCTTAGATGTACTGATGGAGAAGATCTCCCCCGCTCATTTGGTTTCCTCTTTTCTTCCCTGTTTCTTTCTTTTGCTGTACCAAAGCCTTTTAGTTTGATGACATCTTACTTTTTGATACTTAATCTTAACTCCTGACTAACTGATGTCAGACTTTGAAAGTTGTACCCTACACATGTACCTTTTAGAGTACTGCCTATGTTTTCTTCTACGAGTTTCAGAATTTTGGGTTTCACTTTGAACTCTTTGAATCATTTGGATTTGACTTTGGATCAAATGAAAGATAAAGATTGAGTGTCATTCTGCAGGTAGAGATTTAGTCTTACCCACACTGTTTGTTGAAGATGCTCCCTGTCTTCCAGTGAGTGTTTTTGGCACCTCTGTCAAATATCAGGTGGCTGAAACTGCATGCACTCATGTTTGTGTCTTCAGTTATGCTCCATTGATTAACATATTCATTTCTGTGACATTACCATTCTGTTTGATTTTTATTTAATTATATTACTTTTAAAGTACTTTACTATTTTGTACATTTCATGTAGTAGATCTTAATCAAATTTAGACCCTCTCTCAAGTGCACACCCTTCCCTACCTGCCTCCCAGATTTCATGCATTCTGTCATATACATTAAATCCTGTCTGGTGTATTAATTGGACACAGATTTCCATCAGTGATACGAGTTAATCTACTGCAGTAGAGTCAGGTTATCAGAGTCTGTCCCTTAAAGATTTATTCCTCCTTACCAACAGTAATCCTTGCCGACAGTTTCTTGGCTAGGGTTGGGGCCTGGTGCTCATTTGCTTGGTTCTATGCAGTAGTTTTTGTCTGACTGAGTCAGTGTGGGTCCTGTGCATGCTGTCACCATTGCAGGAAGTTATATGAGCAAGTTCTCAGTGGTCTGAAAGCTTCTTTTCCTCATGTTCATGCCCCAACCCTGATTCTCACAATCTTTCCACTCCCTCTGCCGCAGTGGTCCCAGAGATCTATCTTTGTGAGCTTTAACATAGGAGTCCTATCTTGGTGCT
The DNA here is from genome assembly GCA_009823505.1 of Rhizomys pruinosus. Taxonomy (NCBI): domain Eukaryota; kingdom Metazoa; phylum Chordata; class Mammalia; order Rodentia; family Spalacidae; genus Rhizomys; species Rhizomys pruinosus. The sequence goes on along the minus strand of VZQC01001111.1, from coordinate 807,562 downwards.
CACACTGTGCAATTTCTTTTATTTTTTAAAGTTAGCCAGATTGGGCATTTGTGTGCATCACACTCTATTATATGAGGAAGGCTGGGGAGTGAAAGTTGAGGGAATTATTTGTATTCTCTCTACCTCCTTCTACTATGTTCCAGGAGCCTTAGGTGAAGTGTTTCCAACGTAGATGTGTCATTTACTGTTGGGCATCTCTCAGACATATATTCTGTATATAACCAGTTGTAGAACACTGCAATACCCTCCATTTGTTACAAAAAGAAGCTTCTTTGATGAGTGATGTATGGTAAACATTTCTGAAAATATAAGGATCCAAATTCAGCATATGATGAGAAATTTCATTTGTCAAGAGATATGACAGTGATAGAGATTTTCTGGGATTTATGACCTCTGTAGCCATGTACATTTGGCTATATTTACAGGGCCACCCCTGAGTTCTCATCTGTTGATAAGCCTTTAATTCCAGTTAGACAGCTGTTGATTATCCTCTGGATAAAAGTGCCACTACTGCACCAATGAGAAAGTTTGCTGTGTCACTCACTGTAACTTTTAGGTTTTTTACCTTGGTTGTGCAATTGATTGTTTTTCTCCTTGAGCAGTTGCCATAGTATCCTCTAGAATTAAGAGAAGTAGCTTATAGGGAAAGACTTCTGGCTCAGTTCCAGCTCCCATACTTGCCACACCAACTCCAGTGTCGTCTGTGTGAGCAATGACAAAAGTTATAATAGCAGAGGGGAGATACATGCCCTCCGAGGCTAATCTCCCTGGAGGTCCCTGGAAGAGTGCTCGGCTTTAACTTCCAAGATCACGACACGCTCTAAAGATGTTACACTTCTTGGGTATTGGGCTTTGCATATTGTCTTTTGATTCTTTTCCTGAGTACAGCACGACTTCAGTTCCAGAACAAGGGGCAGTTAAATGTGTATGGAAATAAATCAGGTGAACAGAAGCTTCCACCCATTAACATCTGACTTACACAACGTGCATGAATATCTGTGAACCTAAGCAAAATCATACAGAGAAACATTATCTAAAGGCCCCTTTGTCCTAAAAGCCCCTACAAAGATATTATGAATGAAAAACATTACACTGAGTGATATCATAGGTCAGTTACAAATAACAAAAGTGTTTATACAGACTCAATAAAAATAAAAGCTCAGTCCCTTAAGCAAGGAGCTACACCTGATAGAATTAGTAAAAATAAAAATCTTAGTTACAGTTATGTATGATAAAACAACAATACTTGGTCAGAGGCACGTGGCAGGCTTCTCCTTTAAGGAAAAGTAATGTAGAAAAAAAAACAAAATTAATCAAAAGGCTCTCCCAGGCCATGGCTCGAATTGCATCATAAAGATAACAAATGGACTTGGGAGGACAGGAAGATCGGGCACCAGGAAGGACGGGAAGAAACCAAATTGAAACTTCAAAGAAAAACAGTGTCTCACATCTCACAAAATAAACTATTCATGGTTTGTGGTTTTATGACCACCGTTTGTGTCTTATCTCCCCTGCCAAGATGGCATGAGCAATATACTATGTGTAAGTGCTTCTGATTGATGTGTAAATTTAATTGGCTTGTTGTCCTTGGAATCCCAGGTGTGAATTCCTTAGCAATGGGCTTATTGTTCCTAGAGACGTGCCAATTCTGGCCCGTTTTTCCTGTTCTGTGCTATATAATCAGTGACTTGCTCTTAGTAAAATGCACCAGATTCAAAAACCACTCTGGTGTCATGTCTGTCTATATTTTGCCGAACCTGTGCCCTCCTGTACCACGACCCTGATTCCCCGCGGTCTGAGGGACCCCTGGCTGTGTGGGTCCACGGCACATACTCTTAGTCCTGTTTCCAAATTATGTCCTGTCTTCAGCAATAGCCATTTTCCTCCATATTCTGGGAGGTAATCAAAGGCTGTAGCAATAGCCCATATTATTTTGGGAGTCCCTTGGACTGCCCTGACCAATAATTCATAAAGGTCTCTTTTGACTGTCACTGTGCTCCTTGCAATAAATCCCCCAATTTTACACATTTGTCAATGTTCAAATAATGTATGTCAGTTTGGGGGATTTGAGTTCATACCATTCCCTTTGCTTTGTATACCATAATACCACTATTTTTCTCTCCCTGTAAAAACACCTTTTAGGTTGGGCAGGGGCAAAGTCAAGATGGCATAGATGGGAAAGACCTTCTTTTCATTTCTCATCAGGCCAGATTCCCTTGTGTCCAATTAGGTCTCTACTTCCCCAATAAAGTTTGCTTTCCCTGTCATTGATTTGGTTATTTGGCCTTAAAGCTGGGATTGGATCATTAATTGATGTTTCTCCCTTAACAGCTTCCATACTGTTCTCCAAAATTATGAGAGCCTGCTTCATAATTTTGAGAGTAGGTGGCTTCCAGGTTAGTTCCATCTTCACCTCTCCAATTCCCATGTTGAAGTATTCCCTGTCTTCAGCGATAAGATCTTATATTCAAATTCTAAGAGGGAATCAATGGCCATGCAAACAGTCTGTGTAATTTGGGGAACCTCTTGGACTTCTCTGGCCCACAACTCAAAGGGAGATCCCTCTCATCTGTCACTGTAACCCAGACTCTAAAAATCAAGTGTGGAATGTTCTCCCTCATTTTTGGGTTTTAGCATCAAATTCTTATATGTGAATGTATGGCTTGAGGTAAGTGAAGCATCCTGGAAAATGAAACGGAACCAGGGTGGTAAAGGGAGAGATAGAGCCTGAGAGAGGAGCAGGGTAGGAGACAAGTGTAACTAAGGGAACACGGAGAAAATGTTTTCTTTGGTACTTGTGTGCAAAGTTTGGTAAGTACATTTGATGTTTGGTATCATTTAATTCATATGTCTCTATTTCTATTCTTTGTCTTTTTAACCTTTCTATTGGGGGTACTGGGATATGAAATTCCAGTAATATTACTGATTTGGGGCTATTCTGTGTCATAATTTCCTTTGGTATTGCTTTTATGAAGTTGGGTGCACCAGAGTTTGATGCATATATATTCATGAATGTAATATCTGTTTATTTAATTGGCTATTTTATCAGAGTGAAGTGACCCTTTTGTTTATTATTTTTAATATGAAGTCATTTTGTCAGATATTATAATGCAAATTTGGAGACATATTCTTTTATAACTTTGTTAGAGATTTGATCAATACCATTTCTCTAAGATTCTTCTCCTTCCTCTGTGTCTACGGTGAGTAAATTCTTGGATATCCCACTCGGTTTAAAAAAAATCATATTCTTTGCCTGAGTGATCGAATTTTTCAGCTTTTGGTACAATCTTGATGCTCTGTTTTGTATTTAATTGATTCTATTGGTGAGGTTTTCGCCTGTTGTTTCAATTTGACTTACTGAGATTTTCATTTCCTTCTTCATTTACCCTGTGTTTTCTTCAATATTTTTTTCTTTTTAATATTTTTATTGAAGTTTTGTGAGAACCATACAACATTTCTCAGTCCAATTTTAGACTCCTTCTCCTTTCCATGTCCCCCCACATGAGTTCATGGATTTTGCCATACATGACTTGCATCATTTTTTTTTTCAGTCGTTTTAATGTTTTTCTATGCAGAGGTTTATAGGTTTGGGCTGAAGTTTACTGTTTCGGTCAGTTCTTTGACCCAGTCCCGTTATTTTTGTTCCTCCAATTTGTATTTCTCCAAAATATGCATATGTGCTCTTTACACATATACCAACATTATGACATCTGAAAGCAAACTGAATATTAATTCCAAAACATGTTTAGGAATTCACATTTTCCTCTTTAATTTTATATTACTCTAAAGTATGCATACATCCCTTCCCCCATATACCACAATTACAAAGACTGAAAATAAGTGGTAGGTTAATTCTAGATCCTATTAAGGTATTCACATTATAATGGCACAGTTGTTTTCAGAAAAAAAAACTCCATATATATATATATATATTTGCTCACTTTGCCTTACTACTGGTACTTGGTGCTGGCATCCACAAATGAGGATACCATTCATCCTTTGTTTTTCTTGGACTGTTACTTCCCTTAGCATAAGGTCTTCTAGTCGCATCCATTTACCTGCAAAGTTCATGATGTCCTCTTTCTTTACTGCTGCATACAACTCCATTTTGTAGATGTACCATTTTTTCTCTATCAATTTATTTGTTGAGGGGCTTCTTCAATGTTTTTATCTCCTCTATGAATTTCATCAGAGGTTTATCCTTTCTTCTTTTAGTTTTTGTGTTGTTTGTGTGTTCTTAAAATTCGTTAAAATATTTGACTGGTCTATTAAATTCTGTGTTTGTGTTATTTTTAGGAGATTCTGATTGTAGAACTCTCCTGTAGGATTTGTGATATTTGGTTGGAACATATTATTTTGGTTTTTCATCTTATTATTTTGTTGTTGTGGTTTTGTCATATGGATTTCTGTCTGTCTTTGCTTATGATTTTGGTATAAAAATAAAGCCTTCTGTTGGGGAATTGAAGTATAATTCTGTGCATAATTTTTATTTACAATTGTTGCTTTCTGAATGGGTATGAAAAACATGTTGTTCTAAGCTTCAGCATCTTTCTTATACTTTTATATTGGAGGAACCAGATGGCTCCAGTCAGGCTAATTAAACTACTCAGGACTGTTCTAGGAGTGTAAAATGTTCCTAGATAGTTAGGTGCAGTTCAATAACCTCATCTGGATAATGCCAAGGTCCAAGGAGAGGAGAGGTAAGATGGATTTACTGGGCCCTAATAGTCAGGAGGGAAGCATACACTCTGGAGTATTGGAACCAATTGTAGATGGTCCTGAAGCAGGGAAATAATATTGATGCAACTCGGAAAACTCGGGGCTTATTGCAGAAGAGAGTTCAGAAAGTCTGTAAGAGCTGGGGTGTTGGGGGACCACAAGGAAATCAGATTTTCCGAGTGGCTGGACTCTTGCACAAATGAACTTACAGCAACTGTCATAGCATGCAGAAGATCCATCCAAACTCTAATCAGAAAAAAAAAAAACCACAATATAGACATGGATAAATGGGAGTGCCTGTAGTTTTACATATGGCAATATGAAAATCTCAAAGGGTAAGCACTATGCAAATCTTTGTTTAAATTACATGTGCTTGTACTCAATGTCAAATCAATTCACATTGTCAAAAAAAATGCCATCATGATAGTGTGTCATCAATCATCTGTTCACTGCTGGATTTGGGGAGAGTGATGTTCTTCAAAGGAATTACTCTAGAAAGATTGATCAGGCTTCTGTGGATGTACTCACACTGACGGACAGTTAGGGATACACACTTGAATAGATAGGGCTTAACATGTATGACCAAATGCATGAAATGTGGAAGTGTGTGTATAAGGGATGCAGACAGGGGAGAGCATGTAAATATGATCAAGATATATTATATGAAATGTACAAAATTAAATAAAATTAATGAAAATAAATATACCATCTCTTTGGGCAGAGCTTCTAGTTGATAACAAGTCCTGAAATTAGCAGTCAGCAGTCAGGCAAATATTATGCTATATTTTCACAACTCATAAACATATGTCAGGAACTCTACAGATCATACTAGTAGTCAATCTGCTGGCAGACCTAGATATGGACACATTCAAAGTAGAACTAAATACACTTAACCCAGATATTGTAATCACACAATAAATCAACATGATCATCTGGTAACTGACCTAACTTTTAGTGTGTTGAATTTAGTGGAATTTTGTTATGCATCAACGATTTACTGCTATGCTTATCAATTATGATTTTTTTCATGGAAACATGCCATTTATCATTTTATCATGAAAATACCATATACCCTATATACCATATACCCTATATACCATATATATTTAACTATGAAGTCTATAATGGTATGAAAATACTAGCTCAACTGTGCAATTGCTTTCCTATTCCATGTATATTTTAAATGATTTTTTGTCCGTGTCATATATTTTAATCATATTTAGAGCCCTCTCCCAACCCACAACCCCCATAGCCACCACCCTGATTTCATGCATTCTGTCATATAAATTAAGGAGTTTCCACTCAAGTTAGTGTACCCAGATGTTCCTCAGTGTGACCTCATTCTTGTATAATATTTGTGTGTATTACCTTATTCTCATAGTAAGATTTTTAAAATAGTGCATGCACCTGATGGTTGAGGTGATGAGGGCATTGTGCAAATACCATGGCTAATCTACCATAAAGCTAAACCCATAGCTAAAATGATAATTAATCATTTATATATTTACATTTATTTCAAATAATGATAGTATTGCTTCAATTTATATTCTCTGCTGCTTTAATCCATTTCATTTGTTTGTAAAATACAGTCTGTCCATATGACACTCACCAATATCCTAAGAAATATGGTTTGCTTAAAATCTTTGAAAGAGATGATGATGTATGTATTGGATTTATCACAACTACTCTCCTTTAACACTTTGTTTGAAATGCAGTATTTTTTCATTGAAATATATCAGTTATTATTTTTATTTTATATGAATGAACGTATTCCCTACATGTACATTAGTGCACCCATGTCATGCAATGCCCATGGAAGTCAGAAGTGGGCATTAGATCCCCTAGAACTGGAGTTACAAATGGTTGTTAGCTGCCATGTGGATTCAGTGAATAAAACTCAGGTCCTCTGCAAGAGAAACCAGTGTTGTTAACCACTGAGACATCTCTATAGCCAGGACTTTCATTTCATTTTATTTTTGTATTTTATTATTTTAATTTTTTGTTGTTCAATTTATTTCTTCTGTCATTTTTTTCATTTGTTTCATTAAAAAACAATATATTTTAGGACTGTAAAACAATATTACTGTGAAACAATATTTGCATTGAATAAATTCTTTATACTCTTCATTCTTTGTATTTTATATTTCCTGATAAACTGATTATTTTTATTAGGTTAAGGAGATTTTAGGCTATCTTCATTGTTAAATAACTATTCATCCAACGTTTAGAATCAAAGTATAGATCTACTACTAATAAGAATATGTGAAATGAATGTTTATAAGGATTCTGTTTAATATTTTAAATGTCATTACAACAGGAATCAAACTGTATTCTTCAGTTTTCCCATTAGTTGTTCATGTTATTGCTGTTATTGGTGATGATGATGATGATGATGATGATGCTTTTGTATATTTGCTGTACAAGAGATTGTATTTTGTACTGTTACACATCAATGCAAAACCACTAACCTGCCAGTGAGGCACCATTCTCAATTCACACATTATAATTTTCCATCCAGTTGCAGCAGCAGAAATGTGGTTTTTTTTCAAAGCTTCTCAAACAGCACAATTTTACATCAAGGTGAAATGTAACTTTCCATAAATTTTATATTAAAACATATTAAATATCTGTATAATTATCTCAAGCGACATTTCACTCTATTTAGATAGTTAAATACATAGGTAAGTAGGTTTAGAAATGTGCAGGTATCTATGGAATATATAGCTTAAAAGCATGTTCCAAGAATTTTTAAAGTTAATAAGTCTTAATGCTTTCCATGGGTTAGCCTCACATTTAACTTTTCCATCTAATATTAGAGAAAATGTGATATCTGTTACAGATTTATTCTATTTTTTGTTCTATACTGGTTTGTAAAATGAAACCTTGTTTTGTGGGAAAGGGCACTTTCTTTTTCATTATAAATAGCTAAGATGTTTCAAAATCTGTAAAGTTCAGAGGGTAGAATTATCAGGAAAGGAGCACTGACTTGATATCTATTATTCAAACCTTCATCTTTCTGGTTATTATAATATTAGAATACCAACTTTGAAAGTTTTCCATGAGGTATTAATATTATGCTCAAAGAAGATGAAAACTTATCTGAAGCTTTCAGAGAGAAACACACTCCACATTAATATATGTTTTAACCGTTACATTTTATAACACTAAAAAATACTAAGGTTGGCAGTATGGTCAGTTGATGGATTTTAACTAATTATCTCAGTGTTGAGTTCACACTTGGGTTCACACTTCTTGTCTTTAAACCTAGCTTTGTGTAAACCACATTTCCCATATATAGAAATTCTACTCTCTAGCTAATTATCTACTGTTTTTTTCTTAGCATGCTCATTAAAAATGAAGACCAAATAGAATGATGAGAGAAAGAGACATGGGGAAAGAGAGAGAGAGAGAGAGAGAGAGAGAGAGAGAGAGAGAGGCAGAGAGACAGAGAGAGTGCTAAAACCTACTCCACCAGGTTATCTTATTTGTCAAGTAATAAAGGTTGCATTATTCAGTGAAGTAGAAATCCTTTTATTTAATGAAAATACTAGATATAAATATCTCAAGTAGATTTATTGAATATAAAATACAAAATGGTAGGGTCAATTATATCTTTTAGAAAGGGAGTAATAGGGGCTGGAGGGATGGCCTAGCGGTTAAGAGCGACGACCGCTCTTGCAGAGGACCCGGGTTCGATCCCCAGCACCCACATGGCGGCTGAGAACCGTCTGTGACTCCGGTTCCAGGAGAACTCCAGTTCCAGGGGAATCCGAGACCGTCTTCTGACCTCCGCTGCATCGCACGACACGGGTGCGCAGACCTGCATGCAGACAATACATTCATACACATAAAAATAAATAAATAAATAAAAATTAAAAAAAAAAAGGGAGTAATAATAATGTCTTCAATCGCATTGTTTAGTTTTCCTTATTTCCATTTTTCTTTCTTGTATGCTTTGGTACAAACTCATATTTTCAAATATTTGGTAAAATCAAATGCAGCATGTTTAAATACTAAATGATAGATGTGATCAGTTGAGGTTCTATGGTTCTAAAACATCTCTGTATCCTTAATCTGACTGAAAACAGTATTAATTTATTAAACCATTTTTACATTTAATGTGGTGTCCATGGGATATGATACAATCGTTCTTCATAGGGGATTAAAATATAGTATGTAAGATAGTCCAATCTAAATACCTCACATAATAATAATAGAAAAAAACCAGTACTTTGATAACTTGTAGGATTAATATGTAATGAACTAAGAACTGATGAAATTAAGAATATAAGAAAGTGGTTGATTTATGGGAATAAAGGAGAAAGCAAATATTCCTATGAGGTAGAATGATGAAGACATTGTACTAACAATAAAAAAGCAGGTCAAACAGTTAATACAAGAATAATTTGTGTGGAATGCTAGAGTAGTAGTTCTGAGGTTAATCTGGAGCACTGAAAAATCACTTAATTAGTTTGCTATCAATCCGGTGTGTGATGCAGACATATTTTCATTTTAAGGGAGTTCTTACTAGCAACATGTATAGATGAAAAAGCAATGGCTTTAAAAACAAACTAGGAAACTGTTTTAGAAATCCAGTTAGGAGAACATTGAAATCTAAATTAAGTGGTAGAAGTATCTTTGAGGGAATTACAGAGGGTCTTGTAATATTAAAAATTTATATTTAGTGGGTATTTTTGTGTCTATTGAGAAATTCATATGTGTGTGTGTGTGTTTTGATAAAATCCATCCTAATTTTCTCTTCTCCAGTTATTTACCCATTTCTCCAATAACACATTCACCTCTCAACTTCTTGTGCACTTTTTCATTAATCCAGTGAGTATATTTACTGTCTCCTCTACTTAGATAGATGCACGTCAACCTTTTGAATCATGGATAGCCTCTCAATGTTTGCATCCTTGAAGCAAATTTATTTTGCCTCCCCCATTAACTGTCCATTACCCATTGCTTCTCAGGCACAAGTGGAACTTCCTGAGCCAGTCCTTGTACATTCTGGGATTTCAGCAGGCTTTGTCTTTGACAATCTTTTGAATAGTCATAACCACTGTGAGTTTCAGTTTTCTAAGTCCTTATCAAGGCTATAAATAAAGTTTCTATCCAGATTCCACTCTTGGTGCATAAAATCTTACTGCTCCTCATCCATAATGATCCCTGGGCCTTGTTTGGTGTGAATGATAAAGCTATTTAGAGTGGAGCAATGCATAGTTTGCAAATTGACCACTTGTGGGTCCCAATTGTCATCTACTGCTAGACAATTAAGCTTTTCTCATGAGGGTTGAAAGATGCCCTAATCTATGGATACAAAGACAAGAACTGAGAAGCAAGCTTAATACTTAAAATTAGCAGAATAACAGCATTGGGTAATTGCATAGAGCCCATAGCCTAGCCAGTTAAGGTCCAGTTAAAAGTACCATGCATAAATGTCCTCATATGGAATGTGCTTTAAATTCAGCATCATGTGGTTGTTTACCCCCATAACCTTGATGCTACTACTACACCAATGAATATATAATGCCAAACAACTCATTATCATAGCTCATATGGTTTACAACTGGGCAAGATGGTTGAATACTTTTTTCTCCCAGTAGTTTAATATAATCTTCCAACACTATGAGAGCTAGCCAATAAAAATTGCACTTTTATTTCTAATTAGTCTGATTATTCCATGTTCTCTGATTGAAGTAAGCAATGTCTTTAGGTTTGGAATGGAAACAATGGAAATGGCTTTAATGTTTGGTGGATCTATGGGATCCAACTGGCTAAAACTTTGAAAAGAAGGAACTAGATGACTCATGGCTTTTTATGTGGTAGCACTTGGTTCTAGAAGGGGCATTGTCACCAGTTATAGGGAACTCCATTTAAACTCCTTTTATGTGTGCATATGTATATATTGTAGGAGATAACTACAACAGTAAGTTTCCATAGGGGATTTTAAAAGCAATTAGTGTTAATTATTGCTTCTCAAACTCCATCCTCTACCCTACCATTATTTCACAATTTATTCTTCATTACTACTCTTTCGTTCTTCATAGAAACCATTCTATCCTCCTTCTTTGAAATTCCTCCATTGACCTTTACGAAGTTCCCTACTTCTATGCATAATCTAAATGAGACAAACATATCTGAAGATTCAAAGCTAACATCCATATAAGAGAGAAATATGAGATTTGCTTTTGGTCTGATTTACCTTACTCAGCATTTTTACTTCCAGCTACATACATTTGCCTTCAAATTTGATTTCCTTTATCTTTATAATTATGTAATATTTCTATAGGTATGTGTACCAGCTTTTCTTTATGCATTCACTAGTTGATGAACATCTAGGTTGTTTCCATTTTCTTCCTTTTATGTACACAACAGCACTGATAATGAATCAGCAAATGTAGTGCTATATAGAGGTGCTTTGTAAATATGTCAAGGAGTAGTATAGTTGAGTCATATTGTGTATACATTTCTATCCTTTTGAAAACTTTAAAAATTATTCCATAGTTATTAAACCAGTTTACATTCTCAAAAGAGTATTTCCTTCTCCCCACATCCATGTCAGCATTTGTTGGATAATTTTTGTTTTGTTTTTTATGAGGGATGCCATTTGTCTTTTGTTTTTCTGGGACTGTGTTACTTCACTTAACATAATATCTTCTAGTTCCATCCATTTACCTGCAAATTTCATGATATCATCTTTCTTTATTGCTGCATAGAACTCCATTGTGTAGATGTACCACATTTTCTCTATCCACTTATCAGTTGAGGGGCACTTGGGTTGGTTCCAGCTCTTCACTATTGTGAAGAGAACTACGATAAACATGGCTGTACATGTATCTATGTGGTAGGATGTCTTGTGGGTATATACAGCTGGGGCTACAGGGAGACCCTGTCTGGAAAAGACAAAAAAGTTTCTGTGACTATTTTTTGATTATGAGATAGTCAAGATCAGACTTTTAATGTGGCCAAAGTAATAAACATGAGACCTTCATTTATATGATTTATAGGAAAAATATGTAACTTGCAAAAGGAAACATATGAAAATGTACTATAGAAGTTAAACTTGCGGGCTGGAGAGATGGCCTGGCGGTTAAGAGCGCCGACTGCTCTTGTAGAGGACCCGGGTTCGATCCCCAGCACCCACATGGCGGCCGAGAGCCGTCTGAAACTCCAATTCCAGGAGAACTCCAATTCCAGGAGAGTCCAACACCCTCTTCTGACCTCCGCGGCATTGCACGACACGGGTGCACAAACTTGCATGCAGACAGTACATTCATACACATACAGAAATAAATAAAATTAATAAAAAAAGAAGTTAAACTTGCAATAGTTAACTTGGCTTATATGTTTCAGAGGAGAATTGAGAGAAACATCTAGACAGTTTTAAATATCTGAAAGTTAAAGTCAATAAATTCAACAAATGCAGAAGAAAGCAACAAAAAGTGAACTGTGTAAGAGGATAGTATGTATAGATGATCATAAGAGAGAATATAGTTAATATTCCAGAATGTGATAATACAGAAGCTGCTGAAAGAGCACTAATATTACTTCAAAAATAATGGTAGAGAAAGGTACAGAATTGTTGAAGCAGTCAATCATCAGACCCCAAAATTCCACTGAAGACCAAGCAAAATGATAATACAGAAATTCAACAAAGAGAGTCAAATTTTATGGCACCAAAGGATACCAAGACAAAACAATGAAAGATCTTAAATTTTGCAGAAAGTATAGTGTTTAAAAAGTGAGCAATGAATCCTCTAAGGAATAACTTGTGACCTGCAGAGACCAGATGGTGGGTGGAGCCAAAGAAGAGGACCCTGACATCCTGTGAGAAAGGATTCCTAGTCTAGAACTATGTGCATGAAAACATTTATTCTGTTGAAAATACAAAAACAATTACCTTCTCAAAACAAAGCTTATGTTTGTAAAGAATAAACTGAAATCAGATAAACACTGAAATTCAGGATGGAAATATGATGTACAAGTTGGAACAATGAATATGGGACCATGACAAACAAGAGAGTGGTGTGATGAAGAAAACATAATATTAAATCGTGAATGTATAATGGATTTTTGGGGGGCATACATGGAGGAATATAGAACAAAATACTGACCAGAAATGGAACACACATTACCAAGGGGGTGACAGAAAAAAATGATCCTACAGTGTCAAGAAGCAAAGTAAGAAGTTTTAGCATTTTATCTGCTTTAATTATTTTTTCATTAGAAAATAATGTTATCAGAATATGTAAGTTAAATTCTTTGTAAGTACATTCTTTATGTAACTTACATAAAGAATATGTAAGTTCCAGAAAAATACAAGGAATAAATAGAATAAGAAATAAACAACAATGACAGAAAAACAAACAGGCAGACAATCTATAAATGCCTAAGACTGAATAGAAGAAAGAAAAACATAGGACTTCTAGTTCGCTAGTAGATACATATCAGAAAACATAGGGAAGTTCAACTGGAACAATATCCTGTTGTAGAAGGCACTTCTAATTTTGTTCACAAGATGTTCAACAAATTGAAGTTACCTGTATTTGTATTTGTATTTGTATTATGATCTCTATATCTAAAACCTTAGCAATGGAATTGGTTAGTGTGCAGAATTTATATGAAAAGGCTTCTTGAAATGCAGTTTGGGTTGGCTTTTCAAGGGGAAGCCAAAGGTATAATATATGACTCCAAATGATATTCCACGAGACCCCATTGTCTAAAACAGAAGTTATGAAGGAAACAGTCGATGGGATCCATACAAGATGGTTCTTCCTTCTGAGAAAATGGAGGATAGATCAAAACAGTTGTCATATCAACATTTCAAATGTAACAAATATGATTATTTTTCTAGAGCAGCTAGTTGAATTTTATCAGAAAATACTTCCTGGATATATAAATAAGGTTGTCATTCCATATAACAACAAAATAATTTTATGAAGCTTATCAAAAACATGTAAAATTGGTATTCATCTTCTTAAAAATTGCATCCATAGGGCTGGGTTATAGCACAGCGGTTAAACGCTGAGGATAAGAACCCTGCAAAAAAAAAAAAATTGCATCCATAACTAAATAAGCTTCATGCCTACTCAAGCATAAATTAAAATTTAAAGTGAACATTTGGGATTGGTATTTCAATAAATCTCTAACTTCTAATAAGATAGTTCTGATGACTCCATGGTGTGCAACATTAAGCATCTTTAGCTAATTTCTGTTTATTATTTTTGTTTTAATTGTATGTTATATGTGTCTTTCTCTGAAAGAGCAGCCTGTTCTCTTCACTACTGACCCATCTCTCCAGCCCACCGTTAGCTCTTATAATCATACCACTGAATGGTTTTCTGTTAATAAGCTGATGACAAGAACCTTGCTCTGTTGCCAATAACTTCTTTCTTGTTCCTGCTGGTGAATTAACTAACATCCAGTTCAATATTTGAACTCCACTGGGTAGTTATGTGCTCAGAGTTGTGTCTTAGTCTTAACTGTCAAGAAACACATTCTTGTGAGACAGAGAGATACGAAGTACTAGTGCTTAACACAAGCACACCTGACAGACAATTTGAGTTTGATGCCTGAACCCACGAGTAAAGTTAGAAGAGCAAAATTTTCCTCTGACCTCCACATGTAAGCCATGTCAAGACAGACATGTCTATTCTCTCACATATGTATCACACACATATAGAAACATACATACACACAAAGACAGTAATAATAAACAAATACTTTTTTTGAAAAGAAACACTTTTTTGTATGTTTTTTTCCCCCTCATCCCACGTGAGCTCATGCAAACTACCATCCATATCCCACATCTCCTTCTCAGTCCTTTTAAAGTTTTTTATTTGCAGAGGTTTACTGTCTTGGGCAGAAGGCCCCCATTTCAATCAGTTCCCCTATCCAGTATTTTATTGTTGTTCCCTTCAACATGTATTATATCCAATGTATCCATACATATATGTCACACATACCCAAAAATTATGATGACCAAAATAAATCATAAGTTTATTCCAAAACATGTTTAGGAATTCACATTTTTCCCTTTAATTTTATATTACTCTAAAATTTGCATACATACCTTCCACCCATATAACAAAATTACAAAGTCTGAAAATAAGTGGTAGGTTAATTAGCATCAAATCCCTAGTTGAAGGCAAACTGAGCAACATTAATGTATTTCTTTTTATCTTAAAGCAACTGTACCATTAAAATGTGAATCCATTAACAAGTTCTAGAATTTTTGTTTGTTTTCTTGAGGTATTGTCTCCCTGTAGCCCTAGCTTGCCTAGAACTCACTACGTAGACAAGGTTTGCCTTGAACTCTCAAGATTAGCCTGCTTCTGCCTCTGAAATGTTGGGATTAAAGGCATGTGTCACCATACTCTGGGGGGGTTAGGGGGGTTAATTTGTCTCATTAATATCTGAAAAATTAACTGATTTCCTATAATAAATATAATATTAAAATTAATGTAAAGACTATACTTTCAGGGATCATTTCTATAGTATGTTACTAGAGAAGTTTCTCTGACTGTGTAGAGTACCAGAAACCACGAGGAGACGTAGCATTCTCTCTTGACCATGAAGCAGGCTCTTTGTGTTACTTTACTGCAACTGCCACTTGCCATTGGTGATCGTGCTTATCTCTTTCGGGAGAGTAGAGGGAGAGAATGCAGTCTGAGTGGAAAAAATTTAGTACAATTTCCATTAGTCTTCTTACTTATTTGTTGATAAAAGGCAATAGAAATTCACATATGAGCAAAGGCTGGCACAGGAGGGGGCAGCCAGTCTCACTGTTTCTAAAAGCCACATTAAGGATGTCCAGAAAAGAGTTCAATACCGATTTTATCTTTTTTTTTATGTGTATGAGTGTACTGTCAGCATGTAGGTTGCTGCACCTGTGTCGTGCAATGCTGTGGAGAGCAGAAGAGGGCATCAGATTCTCCAGGAACTGGAGTTAAAGATGGTTCTTATCCACTATGTGGGTGCTGGGAATCAAACCTGGGTCCTCTGCAAGAGCAGTTGGTGCTCTTAACCGCTGAGCAATCTCTCCAGCCCAATATCAATTTTATCTTATGTTACATGTGGAACCTGCTAAGTGTCTGGAGTAGCTGGTTTGGTTTCTTTGGTGAACTCTTTCTGGCTCTCCTGTCTTTCGTCTTTATACAAGGAAACCAGGCTATTGAAGCATAGGCCCAGGCTCTTCCTCATATACCTTTCATTATCCCTTCAAAATGCTTTATCTCATTTTGAATTTGGGAGAGCAGATTTTAGTTAATATTTCTCATAACTTTCATTTTCATTACCTCTGACAAAGTCTCAAATGAGCTAGTTCATAAGGTTTATAGATGTGCAAGAGGTATTTTCAATTTCTTTCATATGGAAATAAGCATGTGGTTTACCACAAGTGAGGCTGATCTAAGGAATTCTGATCAAGAACATCCCCATGCCCTCACTGAGACTTTAAATAGTGTTTCTTGACCTGGCAAAAGAAGATTATGCTTCTTTACATAACTGTGGAGACAATTATCTTCTGGAGGGCAGTTTGCCTCTGCAAGATAGTGTCAGTGTGCATGAGCCTGCAACCTGTTCCTGGAAATAAGTGGAGGAATCAGAGAAAAATGAGAGGAATCAAAAAATAAAACAGAAAAGTATTCTTGTGAAATAACTAAGCACTGATTTAAGTAAAACCAACGATTTAATGACAACAGGGATACACTAATAAGTTGAAAGCCTTTCAGCCTCCAAACAGTATAGCCAGGGAGAGAAGCCACAGCATCTCCAAATTCATTTTGAAGCCGCTCAGTCAATGCACACAAAGTGAAGTGATTTAACATGAGTTCTAGGGAAGCAAACTAAGTCCATTAAGGTTACAATGCAAGGACATTTACCAGCTCAGCCATCTCTCCAACCAAATGAAAAACTTTCCTGAAAGTATTTTTATTATTTTTCCCAAAACATCTAATTTAAAAGAAAATAAAAATAAACCACAATATCTATGATTGAACAAAAAAAATCAAAGGTTGAACAAATGAACACAAGTAGTCTAATATAAACAATAATTGGAAAAATATAGGAAAGTCAAATGGTATAGAGGTTTTGTGCTTTTTTTCTACACCAAATTTTGAGAGTTTAAATTGCCTATTTTTAATAATGAAACTAGTTTGGAAATTAGTGAAAGAAATTGACCTTTAAAGATTTCAAAACAGGTACACAAAGAATCAACTATTTTTACCTTTAGATCTCAGAAAGAGGCATACAGTGAGACTGTAGACTCAAGGCCCAAGGCATGGCAACTCCTTGAAAAGTTGAGTGTCTGAGCTGGACCTTGTAAGGAAACTTATCACACAGGATGGGTATTTTCCTGATTTTACATGCTTCTATGTTAACCCCAAAATTCTGAACTCAGGACTTTTACAGTAAGAAAGAAAAGATCTGAAATCACAGATGTTTGTGGAACACCTGCAAGCACCTGAGAATAGTGATTACAATTTTGAGGGGGCAGTTTTAGAGCTTCTGTCATGCCTGGCAAGTGCTTTACTATTGACTTACAAAAGAGACCCAGGATAGGATTTACTAATCCCAAAGTAGAGCTCTTAATTAATGAATACACCATATTTCAATACATAGAATAAACTCGGTTTTTTCAACTTGAATGAATGCAATAAAGCATTACATGTAAAGTAGGATGAAAAAATATATAACATCTGATTCACTTCTACATGCTATAAAAAATACCTTGTATCCTGATTAAACTAGGAATATTTCTGAATATGTTTATCATTAGAGTTGCAATAAAGTTTAAGTGGTATGAAAAAAAAAGCAGAGGGAAATTTATTAACTCAAAACTCCCAGACACATACAATATCTGGTCATGAGTGCATGTCTATATCTATATAAGGCTATATAACAAGAAACACAATGCCAGACAGGAGAAACCTTTCTTTGAGTTGTTGGTCAGGATAGTCCAAGTGACTCCTAAAATAACACAGGTTATTGCCATGGACCTCGATTACCTCCAAGAAGTTGAATGTCAGAACTCATTGCTGAAGATGTGACACAATTCAGACACAGGACATGGAACATTGGACCTGGATCTGACCTAGAAACCTCTTCTCTAATGACTTAGCTCTCATAGTTCTACAGGATACTATACAAGCTGCTAGAGGATATTAATAAGATAAGAAAATCATGGAGAGATAGCCTAGTGGTTAAGAGCACCGACTGCTCTTGCAGAAGACCAGGGTTCAATCCCTAGTACCCACATGGCAGCTGAGAACCATCTTTAACTCCAGTTCCAGGGGAATCCGACACCCTCTTCTTACCTCCGCGGCATTGCACGACACAGGTGCACAGACCTACATGCAGACAGTACATTCATACACATACAAAAAGAAAAAAATATATATAATAAAATCAATATCTCCCCCTGAAGAAGAAGATTGAAGAAGACATCAGAAGATGGAAAGACCTCCCATGCTCATGGATTGGAAAAATTAAAATAGTAAAAATGTCCATTCTACCCAAATTAATATGCAGATTTAATGCAATCCCAATTAAAATACCCAAGATTTTCTTCACAGGCTTGGAAAAAAAAATCCTCAAATTCATATGGACAAACAAAAGATCCCGAATAGCCAAAGCAAATCTGAGTCAAAAGAGCAATATGGGGTGGGGGGTATCTCTATACCAGACTTCAGACTATACTACAGGGCTATAGTCATAAAAACAGCCGGATACCGGCACAAAAACAGACCTGTAGACCAATGGAACAAAACTGAAGAACCAAATGTGAGCACATACAATTTCAGCCACCTCATATTTGACAAAAGGGCCAAGAAGACTCAATGGAGGAAGGCAACATCTTCAGCAAACGGTGTTGGCAGAACTGGATCACTACTTGTGAAAGAATAAAATTAAACCCCTACATCTTGTCCTGTACAGAAATCAACTCCAAATGGATCAAACACCTCAATGTGAAACCCAAAACTCTGAAGGTGAGAAAACTTTGGCAGCAACCTACAAGACATAGGCATAGGAGAAGACTTTCTAAATCAGGAAGCAGCTGCACAGGCAATTGGCACATTGCCAATTGAGACCTCATTAAACTCATAAGCTTCTGTACAGTGAAAGAAACAATTAGATTTGAAGGAAACCTTCAATACTGGTACATATGACAGAACATTAAATTTCAGAATACATAAACTACTTAAAACACAATGAATTAAGAAAAAAACAACTCACTCAAAAGATGGAGTAAAGAGCAGAATGGGGACTACAGAAGTGAGGAACTAGAGATGGCTGACAAACATCTTAAAAAGTGTTCAACAACCTTAATAAAGGAAAAGCAAATTAAAATCACTTTAAGATATCATCTCACTCCAATAAGACTGGATAGGATACCAATTGAGGAAGAGGCTGTGGGGAATGGGGGAACACTCATCCACTGCTGGTGGGAATGTAACCTTGCACAACCACTATGGAAAGCAGTATGGGGAATCTTTAAAAGACTCAAAATGAGCCTTCCTCTTGACCCAGTCATACCACTCCTAAGTATATACCCACAAGACTCATCCTACAGCAGAGATACATGCACAGCCAAATGGCGCCTCTACCAGGTAGCATAAACAATGGCATTGCAAACCTACATGCAGACAGTACATTCATACACATACAAAATGAATAAAATATTTTAAAAAGTGCATGTAAACTTCCCCTGTTGTCTCACCCCCATCTCCATCAGGAGCTCGCCAAAGCTATAAGGCCCTAACCTCCTGCAAATAGAGGAGTTATTTGGCCCTTGAAGCCTAACTCTCAGGTATTTCTTTGACCTGCTGGTTTACCAGCCCCTAAGTCCTCTCTTCTCTCCCTCCTTTTGCCTGTGGCTTGGCATGCACAGAACTGCCCCATGTGCTAGAGGCTGGTAACCTTCCAATGGGCATGAGGAAATCCATAGCCTCACACATATACCTCTGAAATATCCCCATCCCTAGGAGACACATCTACAATGGAAACTTTTTTGGTTTTACACTTTTTTTTGGTATTTTTGAGACAGGGTCTCCCTTTTAGTACCAGGTGTCCTGGAGCTCGCTCTGTAGACCAGGCACACACAAAAAGAGGAGCATAGAAAAATGAGTGCACCCTTCAATTCTCACCAGTAAGACTTCCTTACACAACAGAGTGTGATGCAAACAGAATGTCACAGGTACTCAACCTCCAAAGAATGGGAGCCTGCAGAGTGCATATCCCTGGATGAGGCCCTTAAATTAAACCTCACCTGCCCATGACTTCGAGATCATTATGGAAAGGGGGGGGTGGGGAGGTTGTAAGAGTCAGGTCTGGTGCATGAACGTAGAGAAGCAGTGACTCACAATTTCACTGTAAACTTGTGACAGTATAGATCAGACACAGGACCCATGCCAACTTGGACAAGGTCTCAAAGTGGACGAGAGAAATTGGTGGCAGACTTGGACCCTGGACTGAGAAATACATGAGACTGAGTGCCTAGGATTCCTAGATATGCTGACTAGATTCCAGCAGACCTATTTTTACAGAAGGATGTCAGAGTTTGGCAGCTTGACTGGATAGGGCTTAGCTTGGATGTTGTAATACATGAGTTCTGATGGGGGCTGGAGCATGGAGGGAAAATAGGTTTGATTGGGAACCATTATATGTGTTGTTCAAAAGTTCAATAAAATATTTTTTAAAAGAAAAAATATAAATGATTATTCCGGATCATTAAATACTGTTGATATGTACAGATATCAGAGGCTTCCCACATTTGATCAGATATTCCCCTTAATAAGAAGAAATTATGAGGTTCTAATAAAATTTTTGCAACTTTATCCTTAAAAGTTTCCAGCTACAAAGTTAAAATGAAGAAAGTGTCACTGCACTGAATAAGCCATAATAGAATTTTGTGCATGCTGTATATCTGCAGTACAAGTTAAAATTGCTTTTTCTTCATTAACCTTTGTTCATAAAAAGAAAGGCTAAGTTACAGATAACACTGACACAGAAACTTAGGACTGCTGACACTCATTGCATAGATCTTATAAATGAACTACAAATCTAGTGATATTTATTTGATTAATGCACATTTTGCTTTACTATGAAAGTACACAAATTATTAAAATATTTAGTGTGGATTACCAAGGTCACAGAAGACACACCTAATATTCTACTGGATTTCATGAAAGAAATCAGTTCCACAGGAAGTCTTCTGTAAGACAGTTTTGCAGCTGACATTACAGGCGCTCCAGTTCAGTGCCCTGCACTAACTTTGCATTCCACTCATGCAGAGGTGAAATCATGGGCTACTTTCCCATATTGACTCCTGGAGTCAATATCTTAGACCTTCAGTTACTTCTTACAACAAACTCTCCTCCATACTAAGGCTTCAATTTTTTGAAATTCATATTTCTTCAGCTCATAAACATTTTATCCTAGTAAAATAGAGCCTACTTGACATTAAAATACATCATATTCTTCAGTTCCCTGTTAGTCAGTTCTGTCCTTACCCATCATCCAAACTCAGTTACACCTAATCAGCAGACTGATTCATCAAGGATGAATACAAAAGTTGTGAGGCATGTCGTTTACAATGATTTCTCTGAACATTAACTTCTATAAGCACTTAAACTTTTATTTCAATGAGAAGGAAATAAAGGCCATTACGGATTGGTTATCTTATCCTAATATATTTAGAAGCTTGGGCAGGAGGTGAATGTTATCAAAACACAACATATGGAATGCACAAATAATAATTCAAAATACTTAATTTTAAATAATAGAATTAAATCGGCCATAATCTCTAATTATCGCTCCTGTTTTCCAAATGCACACACACACATGTATTTCAAATGACAAAACTATGAATAGTTGTATCTTAACTCCATGTCCCATCCCAGCTTATATAAGGCCTATAAGATAATAGTCCTGTTCTTTCATGAATTCATACCTGTATTTTCCTCTCTTCCTTTTCTCTTGCAGTGTAGTTCATCATTATACTAAGTTGCCTGTAACTTACTGAGGTAAGCTATCCACATTCTGTTTAGTGTGCCTTTACAACTGTTGCCAAACATCTTATAATGGTTGCTCATCATTGTTTTAGTCCCTTACACTGTTAGCTCAAAATGAAAAACTATTTTATGAATATATATTATTCATTATTTTATCAAAGAACAACTTAATCAGAAAATGTTTCATTTGCTTTTTTTTCCATTCCCTCTCTCTCTCTCAATAATCTTATCATCTATTTTAGTCAAAATAGCTACCATCTTCTATGTCTTCTCAGTGAATGCATCACTGAAAAATTATCCTTTCCTTAATAATGGTTTTTACCACATAGCAAACCAGAACTTCTGCTTGGATGGCATTGCTTTTTTTCTTATGTGGGTACTTTATTTCAATAATTTGTTTCAGTTAAATTTGTTCTAGGTTCTCCAGTTTTGAAATTGAACACTTCACTACTTAAGTTGTTTTATATAGCTTCATTGCAAACTTTGACTTATTTTCATATTAGTGGCCTTATTTTCTTCATTATAGATGATGCTAGCAAATTAAATTTGCATTTAAATCATTTTGAATTAATTTAAATTTGGCTCAACTAGTCAAATAATGAAATCCAACCCAATTATCATGTTGGATACAATTCACCATTGGTTACTAACTTCCTAGTTTATCTATATGATCATGTTTTCATTTAATGTAACCAAGTTGAATCATTTTTATTTTATTTTACATGGTGCCTCATTGAATTACCTCTACTTTGTCCTTATTCTTTGATGATCAAAGGAGAAATGTATGAAGGCAATTGGGATTGTGAATCATTGCCCAATGAGTCATTAGCATCCTTCACAGATATAAAAAAAAGTCAACGGTTCCCTTTTGTTGTTTGATAGCATATTTCTGATCAGAATAAAGAAAATCGTGTCCCTTTCTAGCTTTCCATGATCCAAAATATTCCATGAAATGAACCTAAATCTTACCCTTCTGAATGTTTAATGACTAGACAGTATGCTTGCTCCCTTACTTTCTGAAAAGTCTTTTCCCAAGAAATATTTTTAAAAGTTCTTTGATTTATAATTTGCATATATAATGTCAAAAGTCTTTAAATGTTCATTAGAGAAACATATTTGATGAATCTTGAGCCTCCACTGAGCATTACTGCACTAAGTACTCCAGCACAAGTACCACTCAATGCTTCTATTCATAACCAGTCTAGTGTTGAAAAATTAGAAATGGAAATAATTATTTCCTCAGTTGTAAACAATTATCAAATTTGGGGTGTTAATATCAAAAGCATATCATTTAATACATATGAGGATTTCCTTGCACTGGGATTTATTGCTTCTATGTGAGAAATATACTTTACCAAAGTAATAAATTGCTGAAACTTAAAGAAATATATAGATTATAAATTTACTCAAGTTGAACTTACAGATTTCCTTAAAATTGTGGTCATATTATACCATATTTAATGCTCAATATACCTACTAAATGCCTGGTATTCCAATTGAATTTCTCTAAATCAAACCATATTGTTAGTAGATATTTGTTCTTATAGGTCATGCAAATTGCCACAGAATCACAGGAATACTTGAATGAACATCTGAAGAACAATATCTGAGACAGTTGAGGTTATGATAACACTTGAATTTTGTACTGTCCCTGCTCACTACTTTGAGGACTAATTAAAGACTGTTAGTGTAATTCTCACTTTTTAAACATTTTCAAATGAATATTCAGGCTTTCAGAGCCCATTCCAAAGTGATATCACAAAAATAATCCTTACAGTAACCTTTTGTATCTCAAAAATCTTTCCTTCTGTTAAAGTTCTTCCATATTTTTAATCTTTGAATGTTTTCAGGATCATTATCTTTCACCTTAAAGTACAAGTGAGTAGGACAATTTCTTCTAAAAATGCTTTAATACATTGGTTGAGATATGAGGAAAGTGATTTCCACATGGAAGTTTTGTGCATTTTCAAAACAGGTTTTAAAGGGAATAGCTACAAAGTTAGGTATTTTAGAAAAGCCTGAAATTTCAAAATGAATGGATAGGTCAAAATACAGAAATGCAATGATTTTTCTAAGAAAGAAATATTCCTATCTATTAACCGATGTAATATATAGTCTATTAATACAGCTAATATGTTAATGTGATAATTCACTGATGAAATACTTAATGTTACTCTAGCTTTCATCATCTTAACATTAAGCAATTCTTTATGACTACATTTCCACACATTTAATTCAGCATTTCTTCCTTTCTCATGTGTCAACACTGTTCTATCATGTATTTTTGAGGAATGGTTTTTGGAATTGCATGTGCTGGATAAGGATTTGTTTTTCCAGTAAATAGGTTACTTCATCCATTGAAACAGGCCCTTTAGTGCAGAATTACAATAGTTTTATATCTTGCATTAAAGCAGGGAAATCATATTATAGTAATATAGTTCAAAAGCATAAATTAATTTGAACCAAGTAGTTCTAATAAGCACAATTTCGTTAATCATGTACTTGCATCAGCAATAACCAAGCAGAAATACTAAGACACAGGCATGTACCTGGATACTGATTGTCACAGACTGACCTGTATAGGGGCAGCCTCTGGTCAGCCAGGCTGGGCCTATCCAACATCCCATTAGTTGCTCTCCAGGAGCAGAACTACCTATACATCAACCCAAGATCATTCAGGATAACCCTGGCTGTGTCTCTGCTCAGAATCAGGGAGAAAAGTCCTTGCCAGTATCTTATTGGCTGCTCTCCTCGGGACCAGGCACCCTGCACCTGGAAGCCCTTAATAGTCAGCTCTCAACATTTTATCTCTGTGTTTCCTTTCCATTTTTGGGATTCCTGATGTTACATCAGGATATACAATCATGTAAAGGGAATGGTGTTAACATTGGCAAATAAGATAGAATTGAATGTGGATTGCTCTTCTGGGTTTGTGTTACTTTACATAGTATAACAGCCTTTAGCTTCATGTATGTATCTGAAATTTTCATAATTTTTCTCTTTTCTAACTGTTGAGTAGAACTCTGTGGTATAAATGTAACACATTTTCGTTATCCATCCATCCATCCATCAATTAGGTTGTTTTCAAATTTTTAGCTACTGTGAAAAAAAAAAAAAAACAGCCAGTCACAGATGTTCAGGTTTCTCTACAGTAAGATGATTCCTTTGGGTATATTATAGGGATTGGTATAATCAGATCATATGGTAAATTCATTTTTAGCTTTTTAAAGAGTACTACACACTGCTTTTAATAGGGGTTGTAGGAGTTTGCTTTCCCAGCAGCTGTGAATGGGCATTCTCATTCTCCACAGCCTTACCAACATTTGGTGTCTTTAGTTACCTAGGCCATAGCCAGCATGACTACAATAGTTTTCTAGATTTTTTGATCTCTTATCTAAAATATCATATAATTTGCAAATAATGATAATTTTTCCTTTTGTAATTCGTATTCGTTTAATTCCCTTCTCTTGCCTTATTTCTCTCACAAGAATTCCAATCACTCTATTAAAAGGAGTGGAATCAGGCACCCATGTCTGGTTCCTTATTTTAATGAGAATGCATCCAGGTATTCACTGTTTAGAATGATGTCGGCCATTTTTTTAATACTTTTATTGATGACTTGTGTATTTCATTCATTATCTTTCAGTCCAATTTAGACACATTCCCCTCTCCCTGCCCCCACCCCACCCCTGTTCATGCCTTCTGCCATACATGTCTTGCATCTTTCTCTCAGTCTGTTAAAAAGTTTTCACTGTAGAGGCTTGTAGTTTTTGGCAGAGTTTAACTGTACCATTCATTTCTTTAATCCAGTCTTTATGTTTTTGTTTTTCCTTCCCCTTTGTATTGCTCCAACATATATGCCTCTATAATCATCACATATGTATCAAAATTATGACCTCTGACAAGAAACTGTATGTTAATTCCAAAATATGTTTAGGAGTTCACATTTCCCCTTTCAATTTTATATTACTATAAGATATGAATACATAACTTCCACACATATAGAGTAATTACAGAATCTGGCAATAATTGGTAGGTCAATTCTAGAGCCTGTTAAGAGATTTATAACAACACTTTAGCTTTCAGATAAAAAGAAATATAACAATAATGATATTCAGCTTGCCTTTCAACTGGGGATTTGGTGTTAGCATCCACAAATGAAGGAAACCATCCCCCACCCCCTTTTTTCTTTCTGGGACTGTGTTACTTCACTTAAGTATTCTGGGTATATACCCAGGAGTGGTATGTCTGGGTCAGGTGGTAGGCTCATTTTGAGTCTTTTAAGGGTTCTCCACACTGCTTTCCACAATGGCTGTACAAATTTATATTCCCACCAGCAGTGGCTGAGTGTTCCCCTTTCCCCACAACCTCTCCAACAGTTAGTGTCTTGTTTTCTTGATCTTAACCAGCCATATAGGAGTGAGATGATATCTGAGAGTGGTTTTAATTTGCATTTACTTAATTATTAATGATGTTGAACACTTTTTAAGATCTTTCTCAGCCATATTTACTTCCTCACTGGGGAAGCTACTGAAGTTCAGCTCTTTACTCCATCTTTTGAGCAGGTCATTTGTTTTCTTACTTCTTTGTTTTTTGACGTTAATGCTCTGTCAGATGTGTCAGTAGTGAAGATTTCTTCCCACTCTGTGGGTTTTCTCTTCACTTCTTTGATTGTTTCTTCTGCTGTACAGAAGCTTTTGAGTTTGATGAGGTCCCATTTGTCAACTGTTGACCTTATTTCCTGTGCAGCTGCTGTCTGATTTAGAAAGAACTACGCCTATATCTTGTAGGTTGTTGCCAACTTTTTCTTCTATCATCTTCAGGGTTTTTGGGTATGACATTGAGATCTTTGATCCACTTGGAGTTGATTTTTGTACAGGGTGAGAGGTAGGGGTTTAATTTTGTTCTACAAATGGTGATCCAATTTTGCCAACACCATTTGCTGAAGATGCTGTCCTTCCTCCATTGAGTATTCTTGGCCTCTTTGTCAAATATGAGGTGGCTGAAATTGTATGAGCTCAAGTTTGTATCTTCAGTTTTGTTCCATCAGTGAACAGGTCTGCTTTTGTGCCAGTGCCAGGCTCTCTTTCTTACTATAGCCGTACAATATAGCTTGAAGTCTGGTAAAGCGATCCCCCTGTATTACACTTTTCACTTAGGGTTGATTTAGCTATTCTGGGTCTTTTGTTTTTCCATATGAATTTAAGAATTTTTTTCCAAGTCTCTGAAGAAATTCATGGGGATTTTGATTGGGATTGCATTGAATCTGTATATCAATTTGGGTAAAATGGACATTTTTACTGTATTAATTTTTCCATTCCATGAGCATGAAAGGTCTTTCCATTTTTTGATGTCATCTTCAATCTCCTTCTTCAGGGGTTTAAAATTTTTGTCCTAGAGATCTTTGGTCTCTTTTGTTAGGTTTCTTCCCAGGTATTAAATTAAAGGAGTACTAATCGGAAAAGAGGAAGTTAAAGTATCCCTTTTTCCAGATGATGATAGTTTACCTAAGAGATGTTAAAAACTCCATCAGAAAACTCCTAGAAATGATTAAGAGTTTCATTAAAGTGTCAGGATACAAAATAAACCTAGAAAATTCAGTAGCCTTGCTTTATACCAACAATAAACAAGTGGAGAAGGAATGTAAGAAGACCCTCCCACTAAGAATGGCCATTTTTTATATAATTTAATTATATTGATATTTGTTTCTTCCAGTCCAATTTATTTAGGACTTTTAAAATGAATGCATGTTGGATTTTGTCAAAGGTTTTTTGGCGTCTATTTGAGATGACCATGCGATTTTGTCTTTAAGTTCATTTATATGTTTCATTACTTTTATTGACTTATGCATATTTAACAATCCTTGCATCTCTTGAATAAAACCAAACAATTGTGGTGGATGTATTTTTCATGTGTGTGTATGTAACTTACAAATATTTTGTTTGAAATCTTTGTATGCATATTCATTAAGAATATGGACCTATAGGTTTGCTGTTGTGTCTTTAATTTTGATATTAGTGATAATAGAGAGATGGTGTTTGGGAATTCTTCCTCTGATTCTATCTTTCTGAATAATTAATAATTAATAAATAATTGGTTGTATGTCTTCTTTGAATGTTTGGTAGAATTCTGTTGTGACTCCATCTGGGCCAGGGATTTTTTTAAGTCAGGAGGATTTGTACTAATGTATCCAATCCCTTCTGCATCATGGGACTGTTTAAGGTGTTAATCTCTTGTTGGTTTAAATTTTTTGTTTCTATGAATTTAGATATTCAACCATTTCTTTTAGATTTTCAAATTTAATAGGCTTTTAAATTATTCCATTAAAATATTCTGATGTCGGTTGTGATGTTTCCACTTTCATCTCTGATTTTTCTAATTTGGATTTGCTCTTTATTTGGGTAACTGCAATAGGGTTCTCTCTATCTTGTTTAGCTTTTCAAAGAACAAACTCAGATCTGTTGATTATTTGTATTCTTTGCTTTGTTTCTACTGCATTAATTTCTTCTCTGAGTTTTTTTGTCTCCTCTCTTAGGTTTGTGTTTGGTTTGTTCTTGCCTTTCCAGAGTCTTAAGTTGTGCTGTTAAGACATTTATATGTGCTATTTCTGCCTTTTAATTTTTTTTTATTTTTTTTTATTAATTTTATTTATTTCTGTATGTGTATGAATGTACTGTCTGCATGCAGGTCTGTGCACCCGTGTCGTGCAATGCCGCGGAGGTCAGA